>VZTF01006973.1:239030-662065 GCA_013397755.1 Cnemophilus loriae | reverse complement strand
CTTTGTTATATATATATATATATATATATATATATATATATGCAAATATATATATAATATATTCATTTATAAAGTACCATTGGAAAAGTGCAGAGTTTTATATATGTAGTGTTCAATGACTCCAATGTAAAATCTGAAATTCTATAGGATTACAATATAGTTTAGGAAAGCAACAAAGGTGCTACGGCCCTAAGAAAGACAAAGACTGTTTTATTTATACTTATTTTACAGTTTCCTGGTAAATTAACCATGATATAATCAAAGCTTTTCTTCTAATTAATGAACGAATGAACTGAAGTTTTGTCAAAGGTCCAGTATGCTTTTTCGATGTTCTTTAGTATGTGTTTGTCTGGCAGGGTAAGTCTATTACAGAGCGATTGATCTACCACACTAAAAATCAGCCAGCAACATAATATTTGAAGTGTTTCTTTAAAGCCATATGTTTCTAAGTATTTAGACATGCATCTGATTAATACTTTTCGAACTAGTTTGGGAAAGTTCATCACATTCAGTGATCTTATATGATACAATACTTCCAGTTTAAATTAGGTATCACTGCAGGATACGCTGCTCTATTAAAGGAAGGAATTTTTTTTTTTTTTTTAATCTTTTCAAGGACAGCATGCACCTAGAAATACTTAGAGAAATGTACATGATATAAATGTGATAGATATTGTAAGGGAATAGATTTTTCCACAATAAAACTAAGATATAAATGGACATACTAGTTACAGATGCTAATACAGAAACTATTTTTCATTAGTTCTTAGCCACAGTGATATTGACATTTTAATGTAGTTTAAGTATGGCCAGTAAAAATGAAAAGTACTGAAAAATATGCAAAAACATTTCACATCCGTATGTCTTGAAATTGGAATTTCTCTAAGTGCTGTTTTAATAAGGAAAAAAAAAGCTCGAATCAATAATCCTAAATTAAGTTCCCATTATTACAAGCTCAAAATGAAAGAAATAGAAGCTTCAACAAAGGGAATTATGCAGTGTTTATTGAGCTTGTATTAAGTGCTATAGATATATTCAATCTCATCTTTTGTCTGAGAGAAAAACCTAGTTCTATCGAAGTGAGTGGAGAAGCCTTTCTTCTCTGTTTTTGCTTTTAAAGATATGGTCTGTGGGGATGGTAAACGGGTTTGACTGCAGAGAAGTAATTCAAAGCTTGTTCACAAGCAGAATTGTTTTAGATCCTTATGAGGAGAAAATATCCTTCCATTTTCTTTATAGAAGGGCATTAAGAAGCTTTAGCATTGATCTATTTGGAGCAAGTTATCCATTCATGTAGTCCGTTCAGACTGTAAACATCCATCTGTGAGAAGACTGCCAATTCTCACTGAAAATATGGTTCATGGCATTAAGTAGGTGGTAGAGAGTTTTGCTTCTTTACAAGCAGGATGATCTATCGATTATCTGAAACAGAATTTGCATGGAGGTGAAGGAAAATCGTTATTACTTGGTGTGGCAAGAGACAGGCGTTATGGAAAAAGCTATTACACAGTATTAGTTGACAATCATTGATTAGTTATAAAGCTGGTCACATCCATGATGATATCACTCCATAATTACTTTTGTAGACAGAGAAAATAACCCAGACATTCCAGGAATATACAGGCAAATCTTAGTACTTCATACTCTGCAGCTGAAGGACTACTGATAAATTTATTATAAATTAAAGGATATTATAGACTTTATGTGGCAATTAAGTTTTGGCAGATGACAAAATACCCAGTTCATTCAAGGTCAAAGTTAATCCATGCTTCAGTCTATATTCTTTTCCATTAACTTCAGCTTTAAAAGTCTTTGAGGTTTTTGAATATTTTCAGTGTTCATTGAGGGTTGTAGAATGATGTTTTAGTTTTCACATCTGTGGAGTTATGCTTACAGTTATGCTTATCTCTATGCTTACAAATACAGCTAATTCATTACTGGATCTAATGCTGAGTCTGCGTTCCAGATTTTATCCTCAGGCACCCAGATGCTTGTGTTTTTAAAGGCCAAGCCTAAACTTATTGGAGGATTGATTCACAGGGTTAATTAAGGCAAAAATGAGAAACATTTTATTTATTGTCCTATTACAAACAGAAATAACACTACAACAGGAGCATAAAAATTTCTAGATGACTTGCAACTATGGCCTAAAAATGTATTCAAAGCCCTTTTAGGTAGATGAGATCGTCCAAAGTACACTTATTCACAATAAACCCTTAATGTCACTGCTGTAGAATGTGCCTTTCTGTGGCTAAAATTTTCAATATTCTGTTGAATACAGTAATGTTTGTACATGATAATTAATATATTTAATTCTGAATCACAATGACTTGACCAGGGTTTCAAAATGTCAAGTTGTGGAAATATACCTGATTGAAGGCTGCTCTTAAATCTAGTAGAATAATGTTGTGTTGGTATATAGTGATTGTAAACTGCCCCTGTAAACTCAAGGAAAATAAACCTTAACAAGAAGTAAAATACTTTCTTTATGCAGAAGGTCAATCAACAATTGTAAGTATTTAGAGACTTACTAAAATCTCTGCCACTTGATGTTTAACTCCTGATTCAAGCTCTTTTATTTACCAGAGTAGAAATGCTTGCTTCAGAATTATTTCTCAAGTGAAACATCTTTAAGAGTTTAAATTATTATTGCATTAATCTAGCACAATTTTTGGAGGGTTTGGTGGGGTTTGTTTATTTGTTTGTTTAGTAATTTCAGAAACCAATGCACAAGTTAATCAGAGAAAAATGTCAAGGAAGATTTAAAAGCCTTTTTTCTTTTTCCTGGGGCTAAGAACACTGTAAAATATTTTTTTGTCTCTCACACTTTCTTTATCCCTTGTCCTAGTAAAATATTTCATATATATATAGAGAGAGAGAGAGAAAGACGTGTAAACTTCTATCCCTCCTCTCAACTCCTGCTCTCATTCATTTCTTCTTGGTGCTGTTCCATTTGAAATAACTCTTGGTAGTGTGAAGAAGTAGTTTGTATGTCAGCATTGAAAATGCGTAAAAATTTTTTGCGTGTGTAGCAGCTGGACAAGCACGATTTTAGCCCACAGTGAATGACCCAGTATAAGCCACCTGCCAAGAATGAATGTTATTTTTTAGTGGTTTTAAAATTACTGAAGAAATACCATCATAAGCTCATTCTCAGTTTGTTTGCCGTTGTCTCTGAAACACGGGCTGTGCGACTGATTTCTCTTTGATCATGGCTAACTGGAGAAGATATTTCAGACACTGACATCCCCTTAAAATTCCTGACTTAGAAGTCGTAATAGTAGACCCTCACCTACACAATATCAAGCATAATGAGAGATCCTGATAGGAACAGCGAACTGAACTCTATTCCAGATTGTGAATCTACTCCTGGGGATAAGTCTAACACTATCTCTCCTTAATTAGTAAATGAGAAGTATGCCTTTTCTTTGAATTTATGTTTAAAATTCTGTAACTCAAACATCAAAAGAAGTAAATCTTTGTTGCTAAACAAATTAAAAATTTGCTGGTACATAGAAATATTTCTATAGCCTCTCTTTCATGAGAGTATACAATCTCAGACATAGTAAATTGTGTGGAACATTTATTTTGAGAAACATAATGAACAACTTGTAGCTAATAAAAGCAAACATTTTTGGTGATTTCTAGTTATAACTGGAATTGAAATACAATTAATTTCATATTCTCTTGCAGCAGAATATTTTTTTCTATTGTTTTTATGGGCAATCATGAAATCTGCAATTTCTTCTTGTGCCTTTATGGAAAAAATACCTGAAATAAGTGGTAAAGCACACTTATGAACTGGTTTAAAAATTATAAATATATAAATATAAATTAACTATATCCTGATTTAAAAAAAAAATAGAAACCCTCCAATAATGATAAAGCATAGCAAGATCCATCAGCTGGAAGCTAAATTTGGCCGAGATGTTCCTTACAATGATCAGCCATTGAAATATATATGTTTAACAGAAGTTTTATTTTAATGACCAACAGTAATTTTAAAAAAAACTTTATCTCTCTTTTAAATTAGATGTACTGGAATGCTACAATGTTATTGGGCATTAAGAAAGAAAATTTTTTAGCATTGATGATACGTTTATATTTGTGAAGTACATTTCATCTAGCGAAACTGTAGGTCAAAAATGTATTTAATTATATATTACCCTTTCTGGATGTGTTTGGTTAGCAAAAGAACTAGAAAGAATAGCTTTTATTAAGAAATTATAAAGTAGTTTTATGAGTTGCATTACTGTGTAATGCAAAAAAGCATTCATCTGGCTTTGGAGGGGAGGATGGGAGGCAGTCTGGGGAGTGTTATTGACTTGTGACTTGTTCTTTATGATTCTGTTACTGAGAGTAAAGAGTTCTGAATGGATTATTTTCTGACTCCTTGTGCTCCCATTACTAGAATGGATGTAAGAGGCACACTCGCTCTCCTTGTTTCCAAAGAGTTATTTGAATAGCATAAGAGTATGGAATTACAATGAGTTATAGAAGGATTCTTATTCTCTGATAGGTTTGATTCATTTCAAGAATCTACAAGCTGATCTAGTTAAGGTAAAAAAATAAAAACCAACTATTTTTTTTGAAACCAAAGATAAATTTGAAACTTTGTTGAGGTTAAGGAAAATATATTGCTTTAATTCTACATTTTTCTTCTCTTCCTGACTTGTATTGCAAGAAGAAAATGAAAGAGGTGGCATATGAAAAAATATTCCAATATTGTTTTACAAACAAAACCTTTTCAGAATGAAATTCAGTGACATAGAATGGTCCTAACTCAGATGAAATTGAGGAGTTTCTAAACTGTCTTTTTTGAAGACACTTGATCTTATGGCCTGGTTAGAGGGAAAATTCTGCCTTCAAACCACTTCAGATTAGTCTAAATGTTTGTCATGCATTTGATTGGGAATGACTGTACCATACTCTCCAGCTCCGCAGTCAGTAGATGAGTCTAAAAGGAGTCTCTGTTCCAGTTACTGAGCTCGCTATTCAGTTTTGCTCCAAAATTAGTGATCTATAGTGTCAGCCTGGGTTAGTCTTCTTCTTTTTCTTCCATTCTTATTTTCCATCTAGTGCAAGCTGTGTGATCTTAACTGTTTTAGATAAGCTTTTACTGATGTTGCCCTAAATTTCTTTTTTTTCCGCAATCCCTAGTGAACAGAAGGAATGCTCTTCATATATGTGTGCACTAAATATATAGGAAGGTCATACAATTTCATTAAATACCCTGGTGCCCCTTCAATTAAAACATGGGGATAGATACAATGAGATATTTAGGCAAGAGTATAGCTCTTTACCTTTTATGTAGCTTGTTGCAGAGGAAGCCCACTGCTCCTGTAACAGGGAGCATGAAGTTTCCCAAAAGGTGGTCATTGCAATCCAATTCCCATAACAGAAATTGTGCTTGAATTATTCAGGTTAGGGAGACATAAGATTGAGATGCATATCTCCAGTAGGTGTTCATAGCCTTGAATGTCTCCTGCAAGGTCATTGTTCAAGGCAACCGTCATGTGCATTTTTTATCATTTTTAAAATATGGTGAAAGGAGAAGATGTTTCATTCTCCTATTATAGCACTTAGGATACCGATGGCACGAGTTGACTTCCTGTTTCTGTCTTTGTGGCTTTAAAATAGTCCTTTAGTTGTTGGGAGCATAACTAGCAGGCTGGTTACAGAGTACACTTGTATGGAATAGTGCAATTTCTTCTGCTGGAACCTTACTATATGGCTGAGAATAATTCATGTGATTGAGCACTGGAGCTATATCACATGTCGCTGCAGCCCAGAATTCTTACTGTGAGTGCAAAAAAAAAAAAAGGCTTGTGCTTCAAGCCCAATTTCAATATGTATTTTATTCTTTTTCATAGGAACAAGAATATCTCCACTAGTAAGCCATAGAGGCGTACATTTATTCCCATGAGGGCCAGGGGGAGGAAAATGATGAATATTTTATGTAATACAGAACATTCACCAGGTAGAAATATGAGTAAGGGCACAAACACTAAGTTCAGAATAGCTGAAGACTGGAAAATAGGGTTATATTTTGAGCAGAGGATGTAACTGAATGTGGTTTTCCAGTGTTATTAATAACCATTGAAAATACTGAATTGTACAGGGAAATGTGCACAGTGCTGCTATCACTTTTTTTAGCTGCAGATGTGCTCTGAAAATGCCTTGATTGTGCATTGTTGCTGCTATAGGGAATGTATGAAATGTACGGATTAAACCTCAGCTAGACTTCCAGCTGTTTATCCTGAGGCCTGTCTGTTAAGGAACAGAAGCGGATCTCAAGATCATGTTGTTCTTGACCACTTGACTACCTACTGACTTCTTAGGCTAGCTAAGAGCCAAGCAAGAGGCTTTTTAGAGTTTATGATTTAAAGCTGAGTATAAAAAATGTAGAGCTCAATGAAAGACAACTACAATTTCTTTGTATTCATTATATTTACTTAAATACTCTTATATTCTGAGAAATGTTCTGTCCTGTATTTAGTATCCTGCTGTTCTGTCCAGAAAGTGCATTTATTTATACAAGTGAATCAATACCTTTCTAGATAGCTTTCAGAGGGTTTATTAAAACCTTTAAAGCAGAAAGGATAGAAAATATCCTAGTAATTGTGTGATTATTTAGTGTGTATGAACAAATGTAAATAGAGCAGATGGGAGAATTTAAAATGAAAACCAAAATTTTCAGCATGGATACATAAAAAGTTGTACTAATTCCAGCTTTGTTCCTGTTTTGTTTTTTGCTTTTTAGCTGCATAAAATGTTATTTTAAACCTTGTGATACTTTGATGAACCCAGTCTGTCAGACAATTTACCCAGAAAAAACAAAGTAATCAGATATTAATACATTTACTCTGTTAATAATGATACCTACTTTGAAAATAGTCATGAAATGTACCAGTTTTCTGATAACTTAAGAGATCTTTTTAATATCCTTCTGTAAGTTCTCTCAAGGTGTTAATATGCAATAATTACTCTTGTGTCTGGAATACGGGATATTAACCTCTTGTGGAAAAAGTTTCCCTAGGGGGTTTATTTTTGTGTTTTGTTTAACTAGCTTTTTACTCGTTGGTTTAAGAAAAGGAAACAGATGAATGGAGAATGTGTGGTGTTCTGATAAACAGGAAAAGTTCTTTTATGAGTGAAAGAAAATGAACACATAAATATGTAATCACTGATATTTTTATTCTTCATGGTGAAAACATTAAGTAAGATAAATTCATAATTTAACCTAATCTAGATATACTGCATTCCAAATATTTTGTTGGAATTAAATAAAGTTTTAAAAATGGTTCTTAAAATAGTGCTTGTAAATTACATCTTGCTGCAATAAGTGCTCTACATGTTGAATTCAAAAGATTTATTTCACAGACTAAGCAATCCAGTTACTGGAATAACTTGCTTGCCAGATCAAAGCTCAGTCCATGGCAGAGCCAGAAGCCAAAGCAGAGTTTCTGGACTTAATGTTTGCATCCATAACAGAAAGAAAAACAGAGGGTGGTTAATTTTTTAAAATATAATTAACAGATATCACATCTGTGGTTTCTGTTATTATTCACTATGCCAAGTCTCTATAGTGTAGAAAGTTTTAGTACAAGTAATCATTTAGGCTGATATCTCGCAGGCAACCAAATATAATAAAACAGGGCATTATCTCAGCAAGTTTCACTGACACTAGTTTCTTGAAAGAGCCTAATCTTCCCTTTGTTATAGCAACCCAAATTACCTCAATAATTGTAAGGATAGAGAGAAATGAGCAAAAAGTAATGGAAAGGGAAATTATCTTCTTCATTATAAAGAAGCTTTAAACATACACTAATGACACTTTTTGTGTATGCATTAATATTCCCAAATGCAATGATACTGCAAGCTACCTAGTGGATCTATACAAAGAATCACTATTGAGGCGATTATTTCTATCTCTTCGATCAAGTGAGATGGTTTTCCAGCAGTTGAAGGTCATATGTGTGTATCAGCGTGCTTTATTCTTTATCATGAGATCATACAATAATTCAGATTGAAAGAAACATCAGGACATCTCTAGTCCAGCCTCCTGCTCAAAGCAGATTCAGCTATGAGGTCAGATAAGTTATTTAGGTCTTTATGTCCAAGACCAAGTCTGCTCTTGAAAACTCTCAAGGACAAAGACTGCATAACTTCTCTGTACAGTCTGCCCCACTGTTGGACTGTTCTTGGGGTCGAGAGGTTTCTACTTATATCCAGGTGGATTCTGTCTTGTTCCAAATTCTGGCCGTTATCTCTTACCCTCTCTCTATGTTTGTGAGCTGTCTGACTCTCGTTTTTATGACCTCTTCATAGGTACTTGGGGGCTGCTGTTAGGCCCTCCAAAGTTTCTGGCTTCCTCAGCCTCTCTGCGCAAGGCAAGTGCCCCAAACTGGAACTAACTCCAGTTTGCTAGTGTCTAATATTGAGCAAGAGATCCAAAACTGGACCCCTGACTCCACTCTCATGAGTGCTGAGGAGAGGTGCTAATCACTCCTATGGACCTTCTGGCTGTGCTGCTCTTGGTACAGCCCAGGATGCTCTTGCCCTTCCTTGCAGCCAGGACACACTGCTGACTCACACCCACCTTGCCGTCTACAAGCACCATCTACAAGTCCTTCTCAGAAGATATGCTCCAAAATTTCTCCACCCCAGCCGATCAAGTCCCAGCCTGTATCAACTCAAGGGCTCTTCCTTCCCAGCTCTCACACTTGGCATTTCTTTATTTTGATTTTCATATGGTTCCTGCTGGCCCGTTCCTCCAGTCTGCTTGCATCCCTCTGAATGGCCGTCCTGCCCTCAAGCGTGTGAATTGGTCCCATGGTTTGATTTCATCTGCAAACTTGATGACTGTGCACTCCACTCACCTCTTCCAGGTTACTGAAAAGGTGCAAAAGTTATTTGAAGTCAAGCCTCTAGACTTTGTCAAAAATCCTGTTCTAATTATTTTCTTTAATCCGTTATCACAGTTTTCAAATGGGGAGATGCCAAAATGTCTGGCTGATAATGAAAATCACAGTAGATAACAATAGTATTGAGTTTAAAAGCCACCATTTAGGCAAGAATGTAAATGAAAAGACTTCAGGATTCTAGCTGGAAAGTCTAAAAACAATGAATCCACAAACTGTGTTCTGAAATACTCACTAAACCGAAACTCAAATGCCATGAATTCTAATAGAAGCTGGCAAGCTGCATAGTTTGAAATGCTCTGTTTTTTCATACCTGAATAATGATGCAAAATGCCTTAGGGATGATGATGATGATGATACTTAACATCTCATCTGAATTATATGATATGCAAAACAATAAGGAAATATAACCTTAAACCATAAATTATCCTTGTGAATTTTCTCCCATGGTGAATACAAAATTGAAATTAAAATTTGTGAATGCGAATTTTTTTCCTGAAGTAAGCAAAATTTCAAACTGTCAGTGGGAAAACCAAAAGGAATTAAGTGATTAGTATAGAAATTGTCTTATCTAGATGTTAATAGATAGAAACAATGGCTTCTGTAGAGTTTAGAGTGATAGTGCTTCAAATTCCAGATTTTTAAGATCTGCAATATGCCTCTAAAAAAAGCCCAATAGCTTCAAAACCTCTACATTTTTCCTGTTTAGATCTTTAATCAGACTATACACACAATGTGGAGCACACTGGTTTTGCACGTTTCCCAGCAAGCAAATTCATTACTAGAAATCTGAATACTGAAAGCTAAATAATAGTGATTGTGCATGGAATAATGCTAATTAATGATGACAGTAAAGTCCATTATATTGAAAAGTAGATTTAAGTACCATAGGACTTAATCTTAGTAGATAGATATACTGCACCAAACGTTGCAAAACAAAAAATGAATTCCTACTCTGTAAACCAAGTGTCCAATGTTTTCATATCCCCATTCCATAGTCCAGTATCATGATCAGAATTATTTAGTTTACTGGATTCCTGCTTTTACAAAGAAAAAGTAAATTTAATCCCCTTAGTCAGAAAGGAAGAAAAATCCACGGAGGTGTGACAATAATATTGGTTAAAATATATATATCATTAATATGGCTAATAATTTTTGTAATTGTAGATGTTAAAATATATAATTCATCATAAAATTATTTTCATTTTTCACACCATTTACAAGCAATCTGACAAAATGGTTTATGATATCAGGAAAGAGTGCTTGGAGAAAATATCTCCTCAAATTGTATCCCTCACATATATTTACTCATCAAGTCATTTCTCTCTGTAAAGAGATGTTTACATGTGGATTTTATGAGATGTCCTTACGTTATTGATAAACCACAAGAATGTACATGAGTTGCTTTTAATCATATATGTGGTTTTAGAAATGTTAACCAAACAGATTTGTTTCTTACACAGAGGCTAGCATTTTTGTCTTTGCTTTCAGTTTTCTGGATTGATTTTACTACTAGCATGAATTAAAAAAAAAAAAAAAGTACCAAACAACTCCAATAAAGAAAGAAAGCAACTCAAAACTTAACAAAAAACAAACGAACAAGATACTAGAACAACAGCAACAACAAGAAAGTCCACCTTGATATGCTCATCAATATGAGCAGATTATGCTTTGCCTCACTGCTTCCTGTATTGACAAAACATATATGGGAAAAGAATGGTTGGTGTCATTCCTACTTTATTTAAAAATAACTTTGCTTAAGGATCTAAAAGAAAAAGCAAACATCAATGGAAACAAAAAAGTTACAAACTCTGTTACACAGAACTTGCAGTTCGAGAAATCTCTCTGGATAATCCAGTTTAGAGCAGTATTGTTTGTGTTGTTTAAAGCTTTCATAATTGTATTCTTTTTCTTTTCCATCTATGTAGTGGTCAGTTGAATAAGTAAAAATAAATTTAAAAAAAGACAAGAAAGCCCACTGAAATTTGAAATACTGTCACAGAAAGCCCATAGCTTCATTTCTCTGTGTTCCTCAGATTTAGAAATGAAACTGTTTCATAGGAAAAACTCGTCTCTACAATATGATTTGTTCTTTGGGTTTAAAAGATCAGCTGGATGAGGGGGCAGTTTTTCAACCTGTAGAAGTACAGGTAGTTGAACATGTTCTGATGATGAAATAAATGTTAATTCTGTAGAAACTTAGACTTCTGTTCTTCCCTGCCAGTACTCAGTATTAAAGAAGAGAGTAACAGACTTCCTCCTTCACCTGGCAGATCAAAAGTACACATCTCAGAATTATGTCTGAAGGTGTCAGTGTTTACTAAAGGTGAGCAAGAACACAAGGAACTGTACATGTCTGATCAGGATTCGTTTGCTAGTTAGGAAGCAATTGGCAGAGAAAGTGGTATTAAGCACTCAGGCTCAGAGAAACCAGAATGAATGTACAGCCAAGATTACCATCTGTTGAATGTGAAATGCTTGGATCAAGACATTATAGATACATTTCCCCAAACAGCAGGGGAAGCAGTCTTTTTTGGAAACACTATCACAACAGAGTAGGGAAGCATTAAGATAGAAGCAAAAAGCTGTTCACTAGATTTTGGAGATCAAATTACTTTATTGATGCAATTGAACCGTATTTACATTATGCTGGATCTGTGAAGGACTTTACAATCTACCTCTAAATTAATACTTTGGATTTTTGACACGTACTGTACAAGCTATTATTATTAATAATATGATCATCATAATTAGAAGAAGGAGTTTTGGGGGATCCCATCCCAAGTGGCCTTTGAGCTATGATATGTAATCTTTTAGCCTGAATAAAGCCAGATATTTTTTACTATTTTCAAACCTCCCTTTCCTGAACTAGATGACCTTTGACAAACACTAAAGCAATGAAAGTTATTCTACTTCCATATTCAAAGAATTGTTGAAAAAGGTAGAGGGCAGCTCTAACTCAGGAGGGTAAACATCTATGCAATTACTCTTTTCTACTATCCTTTAATTGTAAATTGGAATGTAGAAACTAGGACTAGATCTTCATCATCCAAGATTAATCTCATCTGTGCAGTCATCAGCCCACAAAGTATCAGGAGCATTTAGACTTCCATAAGGATTAAACAATCTATTTTGTTTCTTTCAGTTCTTCCTGCTCTGCAGTTAGATTTTTAGTCAAAAAAATAAATTATTCCAAGGCCACTGCCTTTACCACTGCTGAAAGCAGCGCCAAATAACTAGAGAAATATGAAGCTGTGAATGAGGGTGGAGGGTGTGATATACTTTTACTTCTTCAAGGTATGGTGGGTTGACCTTGGCTGGACAGCAGGTGCTCATCAAACCGCTCTACCCCTCCCCTTCCAGCTGGACAGGGGAGAGAAAATAAGACGGAAAGAAACTCGTAAGTTGACACAAGACAGTTTAATCAAGAAAAAGTGAAATTTTGCATTCACATAGACAAAGAGGAAAGAAAGTTTATTCTCTACTTCCCATCAGTGAGCAATGTTCAGGGAAGCAGGGCTTCAGCACATGTAGTGGTTGCTCTGGAAGGCAAACACTGTAAATAACAAACACCCCCTCTTTCCTCCTCCTCCTTCCCTTAGCTTTTATATCTGAGATGACATCATCTGGTATGGAATATCCCTTTGGTTATCTCTTTGGATCACAGCTGGCCTGATAGTGTCCCCTCCCAGCCTCTCGATGTAGGGGGGATATGGAGAGACAGTGCTGATGTTCTGCCAGCCCTGCCCAGCAGTACCCAAACACTGCTGTGTTATCAGCACCTTTCCAGCTACCAGTGCACAGCACAGCACTGTGAGGAAATTTATAAGAAAATGAACTCCAGCTCAGCCAGACCCAATACACAAGCATTTTGAATGCAGTGTGATATTCTTTTAAGAAATCTAGGGAATTATGACCATTGAAGCTGGTATGAAGCAGGTTAGAGCTGGTTGGAAAACTATTTTCAGAACAGTTGCTGAGGTTTTAGTGTAACAATCTGGAGAGATTTGTCCAAATCTGGACTTGATAAGCAATTTCTCTAAAAAGTGTAATGAAAGAAGACTGTACTATTATTACATATCTGATAATACCATTCTGAGAGAGACTTGGAATATTTAGAAGATAGGAGTAGAAACTGCAATGATCTTAGGAACTAAAAAACCCAAATCAAATAACAAATAATATTGTAAAGGTGAGAAGATTGAGTATAAGATGTACGATGTAATTCTTCCACTCTACTTGTATTAGTAGATCAAGTAAGGTGTCATCGTTTTTGTGTCACTTTTTTAAAGAAAGTTGTTAGGTAAAAGAGAATTTGGGGAAGAATGGCAAGCTCAGAACACTAAGAAATATGATACAAGAACAGAATGTGGAAATAAATGGGTATATTCTTGTCTAGATAAGTGAGAGATTGCTTAAGAGACGAGAAAGCAGCTTTCAACCATGCAAACCCATGACAGAAATAAAGTTCTGATTTGAAGCATGATGCATTTACCATTTATATCAGAAAAAGTACTCCAATTATAAAATTAAGCTAGAACAAGATGACTCAGGAAAGTCAAGTAAGCTCCATATTAAAGGTTCTAGAAATGAAAACAAACAATTTATAACAAAAGTCCGGCTGGATTGTTTCTTTCTTGCAAAGAAAAGAATAATATTCTTTGAACAATTTTGAGATTACAGAATATGCGTGCATTTATTTAAAAATGCAATTCTTTAAAATTCAAGGTAAGCAAAAGTTTTCTTTGTATAAAGCACTAAGGTACTTTTTATCTAAGTGTTGCCAAACATAGTTCATGTAAAGCTGTCCGCAGATATAGTGAAAATTATTTTGTTGGGAAGGAACGATAAAACCTTTCTTGTAAGTTTCAGGACTATTAATAATCCATGACATTGAGCTGAAGAAAAGCCCAATTCTACCTTCTTTCTTATATTTTTTTCCCTTTGTACAACAAACCATGCCCTTCTCCCTTTTCAACTAATGCGTTTTGTACCTGAAGATGGGGAGGGAGGATAAATTACTGTAAAAATACCTTACTGATCCTAAATGGGTTCTTTTTTCTAGAACATACTCATGCAGTAATAGAGGATGCTTCCAATGATGAAAATTTTGGTGAGCTGCACAATCTAGAAGAGCTCTCTGCAGAGCTCAAACTGCAGAAAATACCATTTATAGGCAAAAGCTCTACAACAGAGTAGTCATGAGGCAATTTATCTTTATGTCTTTATGTTTAAAGTTAGTTGTGGGAGATGTTCTTCATGACACAAAGATTTGTTGCTTGATACTGCAATTAAACAGAGCTGAAACTGTAGCTAAAAGGCAATGTTTCTCATGTTTTGTAATAAAAGTTCTGCAAAAGTTTTATTTTTATGCTTTTTCCAAAATTTAAATCATGTTGTCACCATAAGGTTGTTTACTTTCATTAGAGATAACGAAAGATTTCAGAATAATCTTAGTTGTTATGCTTTCTCTTTGTAGGCTAAACGCTGAAAGAATATAGACTGTAGAATATCAAGGTGGTTATTGGTGGGAAAGCCTTTAAACTCAGGATCAATAGGTACTCTTCTGCCTGGTGAAAGAAAGAAATCATTAAATGTTAATTCCGGGTGATACTTGCAGTACGGCAGGCACGAGTTTGGCTGGGTTTGGAGTTTGGTGGGAAAGCTCAAGCTTGTTCAGAGCGGGCAGAGTGTGGTTCTGCTCTGAGGCAGTCTCTCAGCATCTGCATCAGAGCCAGCTCCAAGATAACACACCTCATTCCTCAGTATGGCTTCTTAGTACAGCTCAGTGTTATATTAGCCCTGCTGTTCAGCTTCCAGTGAATTCAAAACTGTTGCCAAAGGGAGGCCAAATTTTTCTGTATCACGGAATATAGACACGTTTGAAGACAGAAGGTTCGTTTCACTTAGGTCATCAAATTGTCGTGAGAGTCTTCGGATTTTCAAAATGCAAAATTTTGCTGCCATAATTACTAGTAAATCAACCACTCAACTGATAATGTTTTGAAATATGCCAAGATATATATCTGTGTGTACATAATTAAAAATATTATGACAGCAAGGTTTTGTTTTTATATTGTTGACATATCCCTGTTCTGTTTATAAACTATTTGGTACTAAGAGTTTGTAGTATAATTGAAGCTCTTTATTTTATGAACTTAGAAACATCCATAAGTGTCTTCTTTTCTTCTTTAACAAAATTTTGATTATTCATAGCCTTTTATTGTTTAAAATAGTTTTACTCCACTATTGAAGGGGTGGTTGACTGGACATAAAATATTTCCTTTAGCCAAAGGAGATGTGTGATTGCTTTTTAGCTTTCCGTATGAGTATTTGCCGTTACCATTACCATTTGCCATTAAATTCGCATTGTTACAGAGCATGGAGAATGAAGTGAAAAGCCTGGAGCAAAAACTGCATGGTGACATTTCTAAACAGTAATGCTTTAAGCTAGGAGGTCATGAGAAGAACACTTACGGTCACTAACATCATAGCACTAAACATTTTGCTTACTATTGGTATTACCTATGAGCATTACACTTTAGATTTCCATTTACAGTTTGCTCTTGATCCAGATGTTTATCTGGAATGAAGAAAAAAGTGCAACTGGTTTACGGTAATGGAACAGAGGCCTCATTATGCCAAAAGGGGTGCCTGATGACTCTTTGTTGCAGCTATAATTAATCATTTCCTGATTTTATTTTTGTCTGTGCAAAGTTAAAATTAGGGCATTTAAGTCAATAGAGTTGGAATTCGTGCCAGTAGTAATGGAAGAAAATGATATCATGAATGCCAGCCTTCCCACCAAAAATTATTTGTTAATGTTTTTTATTTTCTGAGAGTTTTTGTTAACCACATGATGTATATTGCTCCAAATTTCACATTACAGTATGCTATCTTCTGCACGCAGTGTCAAGCAAAGTGAACATATGTGATTTTGTAAGCAGGAAAGAGATTATACTCTTGAGAGAACTTATCAAATGTGATTTGATCTATCAATTTTCACAGAGATCCTGGGAGGATCAGAAAGAAAAAAAGCTGACTCATTTACTTTATTCATTTTATACACAGTATTCATACATCTTCTCATACTTTACTCCTCTTGTTAAAATCAGCAGGAGAAAAAGTAAAACCCCTTTTCATGGAGTATCTATACCTATCTATTACTCATCTCAAAATTTAAAACAACTCCTGTTCTCAGGTCTGTGACAGTTTGGTACTCTCAAAATGTTGGGACTATATAGCTCTTTAGGTCAGTAAATATTTTTAGATGAAATCCCAAAAGAAAATAAATAATCCTGTTTGTTAGATATGGTACTGGTGTCTTGTAATTTATTGACTTGTTGTATTTTATTGACTTGCTCTTGTATTTTATTTACCTATTTTGCAAGCAGTATAATCTGATCTTTATTTCCCTTTTTGATTTCTACATGCCATGCAAAAATTATAGAAAAAGCAACAGTAAGAGAGGCACTTTAAGTGAATAGACCAAAGTTAACCATCTGTAAAGTATCTGGAGTATGATGAAAGGGATGCTTCAGAAGGAGTTTAATATGGGCTGTCATTCTATCCCTGTCCTGTGCGAGAAAGAAGGTAGACATTTATACATTATGTAATAGGAAATGTGGTCCCTTCTACAACATTTCTCTTTGTGCCATTTGTAGAGCTCACGACAATGTAGGAATAACGAAATTTTAGAGCTACATGATCATAATCCATGTGCTGGTCTCCCACTCCTAACAAGGGTCTGCATCATTGAAAGCAGAACCTGCAGATGTGGGAAGAGTCTGTAAACTCGAGCTGGAAAAAAGATAGATGCAATAAAGAACCAGGATTGCTCTCTGAGATAGTAAGATGGAAAAGTAGCCATTTTTGTTACAGATGTGATGAACTTCAACATTTCTTGGAGATGAGAGCTCTTGGAAGATCAATTTAGAATTTGACAGCAAAGAGCAGAGGAACTGTATTTAATGCAAGTCATTATTTATTCTTCCTGTTCTACTCTTAACAACAGAGCAGAATCACTGACTTCAGGAGTAAACTGTGCTGGCAAGAGACTGTTTATTCAGGCATTTATGAGTCATGATCTCAAACAACACTGGAAATCAAAAGACTTCGTTACTTTAAAAAAAAAAGCAAAACCAGATGCGGAGCTGAACTCATTAATATAAGCATATGTAGATGACTAGGAAATTAATTCCCTTTGAGGGGTCAGGGATGTGGCTTGGACAGTGTTATCTCATCTACTTATATATTCACTCTAAATCCTCTTCATTACTTCCAGGTGCTCTTCTCTCTAGAACTTGTCTGCTCATTCCTCCTTAGATCACCCTGCTGAAGTCTGCAGGCATTCATCCAGGCTACAGGTGGATTCTGTCGTATTTGCCACCCCTGTGGATGGTTATATATCTGATATATGTATAAAACAAACCATCTGAGCATGTATAATATGAATTTCGTATATTTTCAGTACATATACTCTTTTACTAAGGCAAATGTTTTAATTCACCATTTCAAATAGATTTCCATCCCCACATATATATATTTTTTTAAAAAAAGATGACGTAATATGTTTCACATTTATTTGTGCAAATTTGGTCTTGGAGCCTTGATCTTACTAACAGATGTTATTAACCATTTGCTACAAAGTATAGGAATGGGAGAGTAAAAGTCATGTGAATAAAATCTAATAGGATTTAAAATAAAACACAAGTGAGTGTGATAAAAGAATAATCTGGTATTCAGTCTTTTGATGTATATAGTTGGCAATTTTATGAATCACCTTTTTTGTGTGACTGGACAGAAGGGAAATCAATATTTTAGTGGTGATGCATTTTTAGCGTGAGAATGTTTTTCTGTAATATACATCTTTATTTTTTGTTTCTCCATCCTGCTCCACTTTACTGAAATCCTATTGCTGTGTTATGCATGAGCATTTCCAGATACTCTGTTTGGAAGACACAGTAGGAATAAACTGCAAAAAGTCACTGTGCAGTAAAGATTTTTGTTCAGCAGCTTGTTTTAAAGAGGCCATGATATATAGTATCCTATCACATATACTTCCAACTCTTTGCAGACAGCTGTTGTGATGAAGTTCAGTCCATTATTCTCTGGATATGTCATTTTAAGGAAGAGATATCAAATTCAGCCTATAAAGCCTTTGTAAATAAAGATTAGAAGATGATTTTTAATATGATAGAGGGAACGAAGAATTAGTGGAATACTCCACGTAAAAGATAACCTGCACCTGTGTGTAGTAGTAATCTTTCCTTTTTAACATTTGAAGTTCTGGGCTGCAGATTCCTGGCTGGCTCAGCATTTGCACCTTCAATTACTTCACCACTTTGCGCCTTTGGTTCTTTTATTGCAATCAGTTAAAAAGAAAATGCTTTAGTAAAACAGCATACAAAGCTCTGGTGCAGAGTGTCAACATGTCTATGGGATTAGTGTCTCATGGATGATCTCTGAACTCTACATACTCCCATTGTCTATTACAAGTATCTGGGAGACTGGGGTTTCACTTTTAGTTTGTGTATTGTCTCAGATTACAGTTTTCAAAATAGCTCATGTGCTAAAGTTAAAGTAGCAGTAACCAAATGCCAAGATGACTCCAAGAAGAGTGATCTGGAATGGGCTTTAGTTCTGTTCCTTGAAAACTGATATGACAGAAAAGTAAAATTAAATGTGGCACTGAAGTGGATTTTCCTAGGTAAACCTGGAACTCATTTGAATTCATGCCTTGATTCTTCCCCAGATTTAAGGAAGAAGTGACAAATAATTTTCATCTGCCCCACTACCATGGTGTCATATTGATATCTCCACTAGGGTCTCATTGCCAAGTTCTCAAAGGGTGTCTGCACTCGTCACCAGAGCTTTTGAACTCAGATCATATAATGTGCATTACATTTCAGTTTAGAGATGCACCATTTAAGTTTCACAAGTACTTGATCATTTATATTCATGGTTTCTGAGTATATCTGAATTTCTGTTGCCTTACTGCTGATATTCTAAAGGGAAGAAACTTCAGAGTAGTTGTTTCTTCACTGCCTGCTTTTCTTTCTGCTATTTCAGGGTGCTATGCTAGAAAAATCAACGGAAATCAGAGATAAGCTTCAGAAATGAAGGTGGCATGATGTACTACGAGGAAGTGTACAATTTTCCTTTTTACATTGCTTAATTAGTACATATTGGTATCCAGAAACGTTCAGCATTTTCACAGGACAGTTAGATTGGGAATCTGACATGAAGAGATCTTAATGAAGCGCAGATAGTGGCAGGTACCAGTTCTTTATGATGTAATTATACTCACGGTATTACTCAAGCCTGACATGTTTTCATGAGCACTCACTGCATTCGCTGCAGAGTGAAGAGAGCAAAGCTGGTTTCTTCATGGTGCCATTTGAGTTGTTAAAGGTACAGACATGAGACGTAGCTATCCCTGGGCTTGGGTATTTTATTTTTTCTGTTTCGTTTTCAACTTGTTTTTTTCCCCTAAGTGAATACTTTCTACTAGCACTGGAAAAGTTCTTTTATGTGACATGCTTGGAGTTCTCACACCTGTTTTCCCCTCTGTCTTCTATGTGTGAAGCATTTTCTTTCCAGCATTCTTCATGCTCAAAGACATTACTGAGCCACAGGGAGGCAAATCTGCTTTCTTATATAACAAAAATATGTTACAGGAATTTGTGCAAAAAAAACCCAAATAAGCAAACAATAACCCCTCTTCTTTTCTAGAGAGATAATTTTCAAAATATATGTATTAAAAAAAGGCTAAGTTAACAGTGACAGATGGATAAGAAAGAAAAATTCTGAATGCTAGTAGTTCCCAATTCCCAATAAGAAAAATTGAATTTACTTAGTATATTAGCAGGGGCATTCTGAATCTCTTCTTACACTACACTTCAGAGAATATTTCCTGAAATCTTGTTGCAAATCAGAAGTTTCCTCTCCATCTCATATTTTATTTTTTTTGTTTTGTTTTATTTTGTTTTGTTTTGTTTTGTTTTTTATTTTACTAATAGGAAAGGAGATGAGAAAGAGGTGAAAACCATAAGAAAAGTTCCCGGAGAAAGCAGCGTTCTTTGCTTACCTAGGCTTTTGCCAGTGGGAGACAAGGCATTGCCAAAACAGAATTGGCAACTGCTCGAGACATTAGCCCTTGTGATGAAAACAGAACCTGCTTTATAGCAACAAATACAAAAACTGTGAAAATCATTGGCTTATTTAGTTTTACTTTGTCGTTTTTCTGAGTGCAGTTGTTATGAATAGCCAAAGCAGAAAATGAGATTCAGTATAGACTTTGCATATGCTACTCATAAGAAAATGGATTTGTAAAATCATTGATTAGACATTAAAAAGTATTTCAAATGTTGCAGAAAAAGCTGAGTTTATCCAATAGAGAAGAACAGCAGATCAGTTAAATTATTAAAGGTGGGGTGGTTTTGCAGTGTTGCTCTGCTGGTATCCTCTTACACAGTCTAACAGGAGGCAGCAATGGTGAGACAGGGTGACAGTCAAAGTCCACTGGTCCACCTGAATGACTTTTCTACTATTAGAATGTAATGTTGCAAACAAAAAAGAACCTTCCATTTTGAGAAAGAGGTGATTGACTGCTGAAATATTTATTATCAAAGAAGAAAAGAAAAACTACAGGAAAGACTAATCTTTAAATAATTTAAGAGACAAACCAAAGTAAAATTCAGCAGGTCTGAGAAACATGCATGTCCTGCTGATAACATAGGAATGACTGACTTTTCTCTAAAGAGAGTTTGGGAGCAATTCAGTTCATTCTAAAGTGGAAAATGAACTTGAGAAAAATGTTGGAACAGGCAACCTTTATTTTCTCCTTTATTTGAGAAAATAGAAGATAACACCTTAAAAATAATTAAATATAGAACCTAGGAAGGAATTATTGCTGTATCTGATAAAATTTTCCTGTGGAACAATATGATAGCTTTATTTGCTTTGTTTGCATTGTTGCTTAAGTAGTTGGGGTTTTTGCTAAACATCAGGACAATTAATTAGTATTATTTCTTCTGAAAACTCACATTCAATTCAATAGAAAGAAAATGTCTTCAGTATTATTTAAATTTACAACCAGTGTGTGTCAGGGTTGTACATGGGACTTTGTTTACAGGATATTGACATAAAACTTGTCCTTTCTCTGCTTTTGTTGTGCTTTAAACCCCAGCTGGCAACTGGGCCCCACACAGCCACTCACTCTTCTCCCACGTGGGATGAGGAGAGGATCAGAAGAGGAAACGCGAGAAAACTGCTGGGTTGAAATAAACATAGTTTAATAGGTAAAGCAAAGCCTAGCACATCTTTGTGCTATTGTGGTGATTTTAGCTGGGGTAGAGATAATTTTCTTCACAGTAACTGGTATGGAGCTGTTTAGGATTTCTGCGGGAAACTATTGATAATGAAGAGAATTTCCAGCAAAAATCCAAAACACAGCCATGTGCTAGCTACTATGAAGAAAATTAACTCTACCCTGGTCTAAAGCAGCACAGCTTTCCATGGAGCTTTTTGAAAATTTTTAGCGCTTGTGGTTTTCTCTGCTGTTGTTATTTATTTATTTATAGTAAGTGTGTATATTTTTAACTTTCTAAAATAAGTATCTGGAAGCTGGCATTTTTTTGTCTTATATTTCTTAAATATATGTAATATAACACTAAAAATTTGAAAACACACTTATTTAAACTAATTTATTTGTAGGTAGTCAAAGTGCTAGACAAATTCTCAAATTAAAAAAAAAAGGAAAATTAATTTTGAATTCAAGATTATATTTGTAACTGATATGAGCAGCAGAAAGAAGGTATGGAAATCTGAAGTCACTCAGTTTCAATGGAACTAACTATGGATTAGGGTCAGCAAAATACAGAATGTGAAGTTGTACTTGAGGACAATATCCTTCTTTTTCCATTTTCTGTTAATTAAATGACATGTAGAAAATTAACGCGTAACAGCCCTAAAATGCATAATGATTAACAAAATAATTTATTTACCTATAATCCTAGTGTCATAGGGTCAGAATTAATCAGATTAATTTTACTAGCAATTATTGTCCTGAAATTAACAGATCATTATTTAGGTCATCAACTACTTACCCATATGGCTACAGCTGAAAGATTAGGGAAAAAAAAACAAGCCAAAAGCCTAGTCTTCCCCAGATGTTTCAGTGTTGGCTATCAGAAATGAAAGTAATGTATTAGATGTAATGGAGAAAATGTTAAGTCAATTATACTCTTGCAAGATTTATAAGAACTAAAGTGAATTTAAACTTGGATTGTCAAAGGAAATTTTACATGCATTAACTACTCAGCTACATTCATTCCATATATTTAATTATGTACTGGATTTTGAACCACTATCTCCAGAGCAGTGTAAAATAAGAGTTTTCCTACACTACTGTTCATAGGCATTGCTCTGAATTACGCATGTAAAACACTCAGCTGATGTCACCAAAAAAAGAATCTAATGTTAATATACTTTCATTCCTCTCCTGGAGATGTGTGTTGCAGTAAATAGACTTTACCTCATTCCCTTGAATGTTCAACTAGTCAAGTGTTTTAAGTAATTTAATGTTAAAATATTGCTTATGCACATCCCTGCATATTTGATATTATTTTACTTACAAGGATATGCAGAAAAATATAATTTGGGAAAGAAGGTTGGAATGATGGCATGCTCTGGAATGATGAAAATAATTTTAATCCGCAATTAATAATCCTAATTTTAAAGCAATGTTTTTTCAATACTATCAGTTATGAAAGCTTAATGTTACAAAAATATCATCATTAGTAATGCAGACAAGCTCAAAGCACAGTGGAACTAAAATTTTTAACAAAACAAAATTTAGAAATTTAAATCCTTGTTGCATTTATGTTTAATAATCAAAGCTTTTTCTTCTTTGTTCAACCTTCTCATATGCTGTTTCAGATATATATGTTCCAAGAACATTTCAAGTCTTAGTAAAGAGAATTGAAGTGCAACCTAAAGCAGATTTTTCAAATTCAGCTTATGATATCTTCTCTGTTGCTTACATTTGTGAACTGTGTGCACTAAGACCACAGTGAAATGGTAACTCTCTTAGTAGCATTCTGCTCTTAATAAAATGACATTGATGCAAACATTTCTGGGATTCAGGGGGTTGTTGCAGGGTCACATTTGCAGGATGTGCACTTATGTCTGTTTTAAATGAATACTGTGCAATATTGGATGAGAAAGAGTGAGGAGACAGCTGCAATGTAAATATGGAATAAGGAGCTTATGTTTTCCTAAAGCTTGTATTATTGGTACAGAACTTGAAGACAAGAGAAATGAAGAGGAAATAGGAAAATGTTAAAAGATAAGTTCAGCACAAATTGTGAGGCAATACAATGCAAATTCAATTCACCTTAATCAGAACATTTCATTGAAACACACAAGTTTTTAATGGAAATATTGATAATAAGATTCATAGCTCAATTCCTAAACAGAATTCCATGTTATTATAGTTGAAATTCACTAAACCTGAAATAATTTCCATGTCTGAGACAAAATGTAGATTTGAAACTCTACATTCCTACATCCAATGTTAAAAAGATTAAAAGGAAAAAAAGAAGGAAATAAAAATTTGGAACAGAAAGGAAACTGCTTGGCTTTTAAGACAGAAAAACTTGGTTTGTCTGGAATTCGTGGGACAGAAATATCAAAAATTAGCAGTAGAAATGTATCGTACCCTTTCAACATATGTTTCTTGGAGATTTAGGTAAGGCAATTGCTTTCATGTTTTTATTTGTTCTGTATGTTCACAATTACTTATACATGATGAAATTAAGACAAGAATGATTTGGGTTTTTTCTACAGTAGACAAATGGTGTAGCAATAAAACTCATGTATCCAGTCCATCTCACTGATTATATTTCCTATTCCATTTTTCTCTTTTTCTTCAGATTAGCACTATTTGTGTATAAAAATATATTACTCTGGATTCTATCTTCAGAAGCATTTTAAGTAGCTACTTACTATAATTTAATTTGAGAGACTCCTGTGCCTAATAAGCTTTCCATTTAAAACCCGAGCTTTGAGCTTTATAAAAGCTACGTGGTCTACATGTAAACACTGTGTAAACAGCATCTGAATAAAAGGCAGGGGCACACATTAGGAGCTGCCAGAACTGTGTCTGTTGTGGCTGCCCTGGTCGCTGCCGCTTGAGCAGCTGAAGAACAAAACTACTGATTGACTGGTGCCAGCTCAAGAGAAAAATACACCAGCGTAGAGAAAAGCTGGAAACAAACACAGAAATAGGTTATAGGAAGTGTGTATATTTGTTGGTAGAGGGACAAGAGAGAGCCATTTAAAATGTGGTTGTTAAACATGTTTGCTTGTGAGTTTATTAAGTACGGAAATAGAGAATCTTGTTCTTAGAATTCGTATCTGTAAGTTGATACTACCCCACATGGTTTTACAGAATCTGATTACAATGTTGTTTGAAAAGGGTTTTTTTTATGTTTATGCAATCTACTATGTTGCTAAACATTATGACTAAAATACAGATTATTTAGTGTGCTGTAATATAGCAGAAATGTATTTGTGGCAGAGGGGTTTTTTGTCTAGATACTGATAAAAACGAATGTGAGACTACAAAGTCCAGCATACTGCCTTGAAAACATTTATTTATTTAAATGAGGAAAATAGTTCTTAATTGCTAGCTATGAATTGAAAGCTTTTAATGGCTTTTGCCTCGCTGTCCAATTTTGTTAGTTGCTGGAAAACTGCATTTTGTATTTATTTGCTCTAAGCAGCAGATTCTGTTTTACTCAGTGAAATTGAAAGCAATCAAACATATGTTAATGCCCACAGGTAAAATAATAGGTTTTTATTTAAACAAGAAATTCTAAAGGAAATTTGAATTTGAAAGTAAAAAATGTTAGATTTCTGGGTTTTTTAATGAGGTAGGTATGCATCAATTTTTAGGTATATTATAGTGCTCAGATACCATGCCTTTCATAGTAAATCCATTATACTACGAGTGTAGTAATAAGGCCTTTGGACTAACTAGTGATGAAACGACCACTACCTTTCCTTTTATTATTTGCTTCTTTTATTTTTCTTTTTTTTTTTTTTTTCTCCACTTGGTAGTAGAGAACAATGGTAGAGATTTAAGAGTAGTTAAAGTCTACTGTCTATCATGTAAGCTGTTGTGGTAGCACGGTGTAGCTCAGACAGGGCAAAAGGGTAAGAAAAATAGAAAAAACAATTTGTGCAAATAAAACTTGAAAAAATATTTCAAGAAGGTGTGTATGATAAAATGGACCATTCAGGTGTTGATTTTTCCCAAATGGGAGGAGAGCTTTGGTTTTAAGGGAAAAAAAAAGTGTTCTAAAGATCTTGAGTTCTTCTGGAAATAAAACAGCAGCCAACAATATAGTCTTTGGCTGTTTACAAATACTTTTTAAAGCCTGGAAAAATGCACCAAGGTCTCAAAATTACTTTCCAGGTTAGATATTTCTATTTGTAATCATATTCTAGTTGTAATACTTAACAACTGATCCTTTTTCAGCAATGATAATTTTTTAGAAGAGTGGACCTTCTTCATTAAGTGAGAAAGTAAAGAGGAAAGGGGAAAGGTACTGTAATAGATATATATTAAGACAGGTTTTCCAGTTTTGTATGTTCTGGTACACATAGACAAAACAAACTCCTCCAAGGAGGAAGAGAAAGGGTAATTATAACAGTTCACCAGAGGGATTTAATAAACTCAATATTTCTTGGAGTCTGAACCATATTATTTTCTAGAAGACACTTTTTTATCTTGCTTCTGGGAGGGGGAAAAGCTTCAATTCATGCATTTAAGGAACTATCTGGATATCATATTAGGACCTTCTGGACAGACAAATTGAGTCTAAGTATTTTTGCAAATATTTGTTTTACTGGGTTTATTTGTATCAAATAAATACTGACATTACAGTGCCTGCAAGTAATTGAATTAGTGATGTTTATGAAGGTTTAAATGTACATCCTGACCGATAGCACTAAATTCTCTGGCAAAATTTGAAGAGTTAAAGTCATGAAACTCCTGATGTAATTTGTCTAGCAGATTGATGGGAAACATTAAATGAATATCAGTTTAGTCAGACATCTTCTAATGCTCCTGCAACTCACGTTCAGTCATACTGGTGAGTGAGATGTTGACAATTGTTGGGAATCTAGTGATGAGCTGAAGAAAGTAGATGATGACTGGAACAGAGGAACAATTGCTTTTCATGAGCCATCATGACAGACGCAGATCCCTCAGAGCCTTTCAAAACGTGTAGCAAGCAGCAGGGTATTGGTTCACAAAAGGAAAAGTTGGCCAATCAAAAGTTTTGCATGCGTTGTATTACTTTTAGATCATGTTAACAAATGAATGACAGCCCTTATTTGCTCATAGCTTTCACACTGTGGAAAAATATGCAAGAGTTTCATTTGTGCAATTATCAAAATAACGGACTTGAAATTCACCTAGAAACAAAGTGTCAAGTGTTCCTGCTCAAGCTGACAGATCTCTAATCAGTTGTCATCTTATATTTACTTTAAAAGACTTTATTGCAGAATACTGAATATTTTGCAAGGAGAGATGATAGCTATGGACTTCATGCTATTAATCTCTTGAGAACAAGGTGATAACAAGTTGAGTTTAAGTCTTTTGAGGGGCAAAGATTTTATCAATAAATTCAGCTGAATTTTAACCACCTCTTTTTTTTAAATGTTATCGAAGGTGTCATACCAGTTAATTAATTGAAATAAGTACTTGATATTGAGCCCTAGAGAAAATGTTGGTAATTATTGCAGCTCAAAATTTAGTATTTGCTTTAGAATTTAATTAACAGCATTATGATTTGTGTCATAGAGCAGCTCTAGACCTTGCCATTTTCAAATTAAAAACCTTAGCATGGTTTTGACAGTTTTAGTGCCAGACAAAGCCTTTTTGACTGGTTTGTTAAGGCAAATGGAAGAGTTCAAGATTATCTACTTTTGGCTCTGGCAGTGGGGTTTAGGCAGATGTGCCTAAGAAGCAGTTTCAGGAAGCTAATCTCTTGCATCTACCTTATTCTATGCTTTGAATCACAAAGTTACCTGTGAATTTAAGCTAAGATTCACAGTTACAAAACCATTTCATCTGGAAATCTGTGCTCTGGTGACATCCAGATATCAGGCAAAAAAGAGCAGTTAAGTTCTAAATGTTCCTTTAACACATGAACCCAGCACATAGATTGAAATCAAAGTAGAAGCCACAGACATTTTCAGTTAAGCAGGCTTTTGGAAGTTGCAGGTACTATATTTAGTTTAAAGGGATTCATGTCCAGAGCATTTCTTGGTGGGAACCATCATCACTCTGCAGCTATGCGCTGCATAGCCTCTGTTAGGAGCTATTTCAAGAGAGGGAAGCAAAGTGACTTTCCTTCTGTGGCCTTTTAAACATTCAACCAGGGTCAGACACAGGCTTTCTGAAATCTGACCACAGGTCCCTATCTCCTCCTTCTAGCTGAGTGATTATGATTCAACAAGACATGTAGAGCACGTTCCCGATCTCTCCCATATTCAATAAGAAGAGAAAATGCTCTCATAACGTTACCTGGGAGGAAGTGAAGTTGTTTACGAAACACTGAAGTTTGAACGCAGGCATGATGACTTGAAATATTGGCTGCATTAAATAAAAAATAAAGTAAAAAATGCATTTCAGGTCTCTATTCGGGAATACCAGTTCTGTACGTAGATTAAGCTGAGACACTACACGTTTTGTCATGCAACTTTCTTCTAAGTAACTGTTACTGACCATTGTAAATCAGAATATTTTCTGTGCACCATTTCAATTTGTTTTGAATCTGGGACAATAACATCAAAATCGTGCAGATGATCTGTACTAAAGGTCATGGCAGAAGGCATAATACAGAAATGTAATAATGCAATCTGTCATTAATGTTTTTTGTTTCCTGAAATAAGCTGACACATTTTCATGGAAATAAAAGGTTCTCTTTAACTTTGTTGTGCGTAGCAGAGCTCCAAAGACATGTACTTTCAGAACAAGGGAAATAGTTTCTAACAATGAGGTAGTATAACTTTTTATAGGAAAAGAAGTCTGAAAATGTCTGTTTTGTTTGACACTTTTTTCTCCCCATCTTAACATTTCCACACAAGCTCTTTTCTGCATATGGCAAAAAATGTGTCGTTCTTTTTACTTCTACTTGCAGCATTATTTATTTCTCACTATCTAAAATATGGGAAATTCAAAATACGTCTCTTACATAGATATTAGAGAATGATACTTTTCCACAATCAAATTTCATTTGGCCAATAAAAGACTACTTTCATTTTTAACATAAGATTGTGGAGTAACTAATAGTGAGCAATTCATTTCAGAAGTTATTTTGAAAAGCTGTTTTCCAAAAAGACTCCTTACCTAGGAGAGAGTTGTGTACATGCCTACTGCAAGCTGTGAGGTGTTAAGATATTCTGCATTTCAGGATGTATGACACAGAATACTTCTGGTGTTTATAGCCTTTCAGATAAATTGTTTCAGTTCTTTTAGAATTCCTTCCTGCAGAGAAGAACCTCATCATTAAAAACAGAGCAGGATAGAACTGCAGTGCAAGTCCTTTGATGTGTTGCTTACCTGATAGATTTTTTTGAGATAAGATGAACTATAGCTATTGATAATACCTTTCTTTTTAAGACAGATTTGCAGAACTACCTGGAGTTAGCTTGCTTTTAATTTCATTTGATGAACAACAGAATATTAAGCGTGAAGAAGGTAATTATAGTATTCAGAATAAGTCAGGTTTACTGACTGGAATGCCTATTCAAAACACTACAAAAATTTCATTATAATTGCTTATCTACTGTTTGGGTTGAGTTCCTTTCAAATCTAATGATTTTTTTTTTCTTTCCTTCACTTTTTTTTTTTAAAGGTATGAATACTTTATAACCAGAAATGCCTCTTCCATGTTCTTAACCTTCTTTTGCTGTCTTTTTAAAAAATCCAATAAATAAAATCCCTCAATCCAAATAATACCTGAAAATGTCTTAGAAGACCAGAAAAAAGTTCAAAGTAGAACAGTATGTGTAGTACACAGTTTGTATTTCAGTTTCATAACAGGCAGAGAAAATTGGTGAAAATTAGTCTTAAGTACTTAAAAGTTTTCCCATCCTGTAAAATTTAGTTTTGTTCTTTTCCATTCTTCAATCTCCTATTATACAGTGCTCTTGCAGATCCTGTCTGTTGTGTTCCACCCACGTGCAGGCATATATGACTTGCCATTGGTGTGTTTCATAGGATGAAACATATTATTTTTAAAATGGTAATGGTATATCACAGAAGACATCCGTCTTACAAACTAATTTTTTCTAAAAATTATATGCTGAGCTATGTGCAACATTGCTTTGTGACTAAGGATTAGATCGAGTTTCTGCTACACTAACCCTTTTGAATCTTATATAAGCATTGACAAATTAATCACTGCAGTTTTAAAGCAAAAGATTTATTAGTAAGACCAGAATTTATTTTCTTTCATCACACTATGTTTCTGAGTTAGTGAACTTTTAAGTATGTAACTCCTAGGTAAAGTAAAGCCAGTGTGGCTCCATAAGTGGCTTCAGTTTCATTTTTTTTTTGCTATCCCTTTACGAATTTGTACTTGTTGATTTAACAAGATTCCCTTGTTTATATATTTGTTTGATGACCTACTTGGTTGAGTCTTGCTGGGTAAATAACACAGCAAGAGATGTCAAAATAATAATATTCTCTATAGCTTTATTTTTTTAGAACACTATGGAATGAGCTAACAATCTTTTTTGTTGTTCTCAATAGTGAAAACAAAGAACTTATGAGCTAGAATATGAAGATCTGAAATATGTATTTTGCCACTTCTCTTTAATATCCTTTCCTTCCACATTATGTACTCAAGCAACCTTCAGTAGATTTCTATATGGAATAAATGCTACAGTCTCCTTGAAGTCTCATTCTGTCACCTATAAATTTAGAGGCAGGGGCACAGATTCCCCTCTGAGCTATAGAAAATTCTCTCAGTTAAACAAGTTTAGTTACTCCTGAGAATTGAGCAGTCTTTCATTTTCCTCAAAGGAGTTCCACTTAACCTAAAACTCTTCAGTCAGAAAAACACACATGCTTCAGCTGAGCAGCTTTGCTCAGCAGCTTTACATTTTTGAGCTGAAAAATACATTACACAGTAATTATGTGGCAGACGACAAACACATCTTTAAATTGCATTTTCTATCATGGCGTTTTATTATCTTTGTCCATGTAAACTTAAAAGATGAGATGCAGTGAAATATAGTAAAAATTTTGGTACCATCTTTAATGTACCTGTTATCTTTTTGGAGAAAAATTATCTATGCTTTGGATATGCTGCTGATGTCAGTGTCTTAGCAAAGGGTTTAAGGCTGCATAAATCTTCATCAGCTTTATAATAGTTAAGATGTAAAACATATAATCTCAAGAGACCTTATCTCTTCTTTCTGTTCAACTGAAATTTTCAGTTGCTATCCTTGGAACAGATCTGGATCATGCCTTATATTAATTTGAGGTGTTGGGTGTGCCACTAGTTTTAGTTTTCTGTTTTGAATTTGCACTTCTCATTAATGATGGAAATATTTGATTGAAAGGATATCAGAGCAGTATGAGGCTAGTCTCTGAATAAAATAAATATTTATGCTTTTTAGAAATTTAAATGAACTTGGATTGACCAACTTCTAAGTCCTATGTACTAGTGATGTAATGCATTTTGTGAAAGCTATGCCTTAGATGTGTGTTATTTTTCCCTGACAGAAAGATTAAGTAAAACTGAACCAGAGAGAAATTCTCATAGATGTTTATAATTAAAGCCTTTGCTCATTCCTTTGGCAAATTTGTGTAGCTGAGGTCTTAAAAACAATTTTAAAATTCCTAAGAGAGTTTTCAAAATACAGATTATTGTAGAAATCTGTATAAGTTTTGTTTTGCAGAACAGGAGATCCCTGCAGCTAGACGAATTTCATGGACTGAAGCATAATAAATAAATCTAACAAAAGAGAAATTAAATGATAGTTTGTTTAGCAAGGAAAATTTATTCCAAATTACTCTTTCTTCCTTTTCCATCGGTTCTACCTCTTGAAATTTGAAATCTAAGATATGTCTGTAAATCTAAATTCAGAGTAAGCTCTCTTTATGAATAGAATTATTGTAAATTAACCAAAGAATCATTCTCTTATAGCATGATGACATTAATAAATAGAATAAAAATTGCTATTTTGTTATTCCAGAAAAATATATAGTTATATTCAAATAGTTACAATGAGAGGCAAGATATTTCTCTACTGAGTTTCAAACAGATGTGGTATAAAATACATTAGGTCCAAAGAATCACTTAGAGACAGACAAAAATGTTCTAATGTCTTGAAATTAAATTATATGGCACCTATTCAACGAATTTTAATCTTGTGGGTTTAGAAGATGCTATCAGTTAAAAAAAACAAAGAAACTTGCTTTTTGGATCTTTATTTAAATATAGCATTTTATAGGGAAGAAAATCAGATAGATAAATCTATTCCATTAAATTACTTTGGTTCTGATTTATACATTTACTTAGGGACTTAATTTTAAACAGAGAAAAGAGTTGGACAAATTTTTAGTGTCTAGTGACAATTATTTAGATGTACTTGCACTCTGCTGATGTTGTCTGCAGAAATATAGGGATACGTGTGCTTGAGACAATAAATCCAGGGAGGGAAAAAAGCATTCATATTAAGTACTGAAGTTTATCAAAGATGAGATAACAGATTTTGTCCGGAATGATTGACACGAGAAATATAAGTGTAGAAATCACAAGTAAAATTCAAACTATTAAATCTAATTCCTTAAAGGAAAACAAGGAAAATCTGTCTCTCACAGACATTTCTTGAAGCACGAAAATTGTTTAAAGGGCATCCTAATTTATCCAGTTCACAAAGCTATCTGTGATGGCAGGAAAAATTTTTTTCTTGAAATGGATGCCTTATTCTTTCTCTCCCAGTAGCTGTTCAGAGCTTTGTCTATTTATATTCATTATTGTTGCTGTAAGAACAGTGCTGGTTTTCATTATTTTATTGGCATGAGAAGCCCTGATTCAGTTTTGCTGTCAATTTTGACCTCTTTCTGTACCTCCTCTACTTTCAATGACTAAAAGCATCAGTAAATAGAAACAGAGAAAACTCCACAAAATACTTTTGCAGCAGAACAAAACAAGTACAGCAACACTCAAGATATATGTAATTGCAGTTCATGTGTCTGGTAGGGTAAAGCACTCACTGAGAGTTTGCTCAGCTGTTTCTTGCACTTTTACATATATAGCAAGTTTTCACACACCTGGCAGGAAAGAGATTTGAGAGTATACATAAATAGTCTAATAAAAAATAAGAGTCTCAAAATGCCTTCACAGAAAGAGCAGAATAATATCCATGTTAATTCTAATGCTGAAAAGTATTTTTTGTCAAAATATTTTGAGAACACTTTAGCTTTTCCATTTGATTCCTATCTGTATCGCTTAAAAGTAAACAGATCATTTTCAATTTTAGCTAGCTAGCCACTCATCTCTGAATTAAAATGGAATATATATATATATAAATATAGCAAATGCTTTACCAATCCATTTAAGTTAATTATCTAGAAGTGTAAGTTTCATAAACTAATCACTGGTGTCCACCACTGTGGACTGTGGATTTATCTGCTGTGCTTAGTCTAGACCTAATTTAATGGATCACTATCAGAAATGCTTTGTTTACAAAAGGCTATGAAATATGCTCATCAGCTCTCTCTGCTGCTCGTTCTTGTACAAGGTCCATGAAACACCCAAGTGTGATGTGCAGTTATTGGTAGGACTTCATTCAGGTCTGGTAGGAGCATGCCATGATCTTTGAATAATTCTGGAATAATTCCCTCATCTGACAATAAATGTGGCTCAGATGATTGATATTTCGGCACATATTTCTTTGCCTGAAGTTGCAGCTTCACGGTAGACACAAGTAGAAAACAATTGTACCAGCCAGTATGGAATCTATTACATGAATAAATTAGTTATACTTCAACGCACAGTGCTTTACATTCACAAGAACCACAATCCCAACTGACACGTCTATTATGATCTCAGAAAGGAGCCAGAGACTAAAACATTGCAGAGAGGACAATTTTCTACTAAATATTTTTCTGTCAGGAAACCGTGTTCAGAATGGCCTGAAAGGAAAATGCCTTTATGAAGTATGCACCGTATGGCCTAGCTGTGATACACTATGGGGCAATAGTGGGAAATAACGGTTTAATAAAAGTAAATTAACAGTTTATTAAAAAATTGTCTGAAATAGTAATTACCAAAATACCACATTACTTTATTGGCTTTAACAATAATTGTCCTTCAAGTCAGATGAAATCTACAGATTTCATATTTTTTTAATCTTCTACTTCTTTATGTTCAGTCAACTTTCTATACTTGACCGTTTAATCGCTGGTGTTTTGTGTCTTCTTTGGCTTTTCAAAACAGTCCAGCAACTGCTAACTGGTTATGACAACTCCAATTAAAATTGGGTAGATTAGTAGAAATTACTCTGTGGATTTATACTGGGAATAATCAAGAGGATTATTTTTTATTTTGCTCTCCTCCAGTTATTACATTTAAAACACTAATATTTTAAATTTTTTTTTTGGTAGTATATGTACTCTTAGAAAGAAGATAATTTAACCTCACTGTTGATATGTTTTGCTTGGCTGAGTTTTATGCTATCTTAACAGACATAATTAGGGTTCTTTCCTACCTATTGTCAAGAATTTAGTCATGCATTGCCAGTGAAGCAAGCTTAACACTGTCATTTTTACTGAAGTCTGAGTGAAACCATAAACTAATAATTTACAAAACTTCTTGATATTCAAATAAATGGAACAAGCTGGAAAATATCTGATTTATTCTGTAAAAAGTAGATGTTAACTCTGAAGCAGTTGCCCAAAGTATATATACTGCACTTCTTAAGAAATCTGGAGATGTCACAAGCAGAGGAACGATGGAATATTTCCTGAGATTTACAGTTTTGTGGGTATGGCATATGCTTTGGCAACCACATTAAACAAAACTGTGCTGACTAATTTTAATATTGTGCTGCACAACATAAGAGGAGAGAAATTGTAATACTAAAAATTCTTAAACAGTCAAATAATTATGGTCAAATAATTATGATGCACACTGCAGGATCTGTTAGATTCTACCTCTCACAAGGATTGACACTACTTTTTCTGACAAGCTGAGACTTTGCAAGTAACACTTGATTTTTGTCCTCTCTCTTGTTTCATTCAAATTCCTTCTATACTTTCTATTGTTAGAAAAAAAAATCATTATACTGTTTCATTCCATAGTGAGATAAGCACTGATACTCTAACCTCTTTTCACATAACATCCCTATGATTCATGTGTAGGATTACAGTCTTTCGGCTATAGGTGCTCAAGAGGAATTAGTGTCGTCCTTAATACTTAATTACTAATGGACTGTAACCCAGATGAATCTGTCATAAATATGGAAAAATTCTGAGCTGATGTTTGCAATTAATTCACTGTAATCTGCAGACACAGCTGAAAAATCAATAAAAAAATTAATGGAAAAAATCCCTTTGAGCAGGACATAAATCACACTGAGAGATTCATTACCTTCTGTATTTGTCTCTTCATTTTTTGAGGTGTGAAGACTTTTCCGCATACTTACTATGAAAGCAACATCAGCAGCAAAAAACCCAAACTCCCAAAACTCTCTCTTCCCTGCAAAATCTCAATAAGAAAGCATCAGTACTTAGAAGTACAAATTTTAGGGGAATTAATTTGTGAGGTATTAAAAAACACCTGAAGGACAATGCAATCATCAGTCACATCCAGCACAGCTTCATGAGGGCAAAGTTCTGCTTGTAAAACTTAATCTCCTTTTACAAAAGTATTACCCACCTAGTTGATCAAGGGAAGCCAGCTGATGTAATCTTTTTGGATTTCAGTAAAGCTTTCCATACTGTCTCTCACAGGATCCTTCTGGACAAAAGTTCCAGCACACAGCTGGATAAACACATCGTGTGGTGGGTGAGCAGCTGGCTCGTCGGGTCAGGCACAAAGGGTTGCAGTGAATGGGTGGCATCAGAGTGGTGACCTGTCACTAGTGGGGTTCTGCAGGGCTTCATCCTCAGCCCTGAGCTCCTCAATATCATAAAGGACTTGAACACAGGACTGGATGGGATACTGAGCAAGTTTGCAGATGATACAAAGCTGGGAGGAGCTGTTGACTCCCTCTAAGGCAGGGAGGCCCTGCAGAGAGACCTTGACAAATCAGAGGACTGAGCGATCACCAACAATATGAAGTTCAGCAAGTGGAAGTGGTGGATTCTGCACCTGGGATGGGGCAGCCCTGGGTGTATGTACAGACTGGGGAATGAGATGCTGGAAAACAGTGCAGCAGAAAGAGACCTGGAGGTCCCGGTCAATGAAAAGTTGAATATAAGTCCTGGCAGCCAGGAGGGCCAACTGTGTCCTGGGGTTCATCAGGCACAGCATTGCCATCCAGGCAAGGGAGGGGATTGTCCCGCTCTGCTCTGCGGTTGGATGGCCTCACCTCGAACGTTGTGCGCAGTTTTGGGCGCCACAGTAAAAGAAAGATATAAAGCCACGAGAGACCATCCAAAAGAGGGCTACAAAGATGGTGAAGGGTCTAGAGGTCTAGATGGTGAAGACACCATACAGTGAGCCACTGAGGTCACTTGTTCTGTTCAGCCTGGAGAAGAGGAGACTGAGGGGAGGCCTCAAAACAGTCTACAGCTTCCTCATGAGGTGAAGTGAAGGTTGAGGGACTGATCTCTTCTCTGTGATGATCAGTGACAGGACCTAAGGGAATGACCCGAAGTTGTTTCACGGGAGGTTTAGGTTGGATATCAGAAAAAGTTCTTTACTCAAAAGGTATTCGACCACTGGAATATGCTCCCCAGAGAAGTGGTCATGGTCCTAAACCTGCCAGAGTTCAAGAAATGTTTAGACAATATTCCCAGCACATAGTGTGATTCTTGAGGCTGTCCTGGAGAAGGGCCAGGAGCTGGACTTCAGTGATCCCTGTGGATTCCTTCCAACTCAGGATATTCTATCCTATGATTCTATAATTCCAGGGTAGATTTTACTTCTTCTTAGGAAAAGCTCGAGGTCCCAAAATAATTCATCTAAAGAGGAGGCTCATGCCACTGACATGGAATAAAAGACAAAAGTCAGGAACTAGTTAATCAGTAAATCATTTTCTTTTCCTGTGACAAGTGGAAGTATTATCATTCATGGCTGAGTTGTATGATTTTATATTTCTGTTATGCTTCATAATTAATGAAGATGAGCAATATATTTTATAAAATTTAGCCCATTTCTTCTGAAGTATACTTACACAGACAGGAAAAATGTAAATTAATACAATAATGGTTTTTATTTCAGTTTTTAATGTTCATTTGAGCCTTTTGTTATGTAGAATTTCTGTTAAAGACATGAAAATGAATGCTTTGTACTTTTCAATTGAATTAAATTTGTTCTGTATCCCAGATCTTCTAATATCATTAAGTAAAATAACAAATTTATTATGTGCATTTGTGAGAGAAATATGTATGACATGAACAGATAAGTGTATATTTTTTTCCATTGTTTGGGATAAGGTTCCCTTCATGTGACACAAAAGGTTAAATGGATCCTTCACATGACTGCTATATTTTTTCTTACAATACAACTTTCTCTTGACAGCTGCTAAAAAGACAAGTAGTCACAAGTTATTTGTTTCTGCTCCATGCTGAGCTCTACATTATTTAGGTGATCATTTGCATGCAGAGCATAGAGAACTTTGTTCTTTCCCCCATTTGAAAATAACATAATGTAAATTAACAGAGCTTCAGCTCATTTTACACTTACTGTTCAAGTTTAACCTTTGAGAGTCTATGACTTGTAACAAAATAAACTTTACATGAGTCACAGAGAAAACCTCTGGAAACCTGAGTAATACTCTTTTTATGAAAGCAGTACCACTATTTAACATATGTTACTATATAATATTTTATTCTGTGTATGCAGCTATAAAATATGATCCACAGTCCAGCAAAGTTTTTCTGCACAAGGTAGAACAGTATGAAGCATTTCATTTTCATAAATGCAGTGGTACTGTCAAGAGAATCTCTTCAAGTTACTATTTCATGTGGCAGAATAATTCTCTCTGAATTAGAATTCTGCTCTGAAAGATATGAAAGAAAGAAATCTATATTTTCCTTTAAAGACAATTCTTAAACATAGAAGCCTTCAAACAGAATATTACTTTAGTTTGAGTTCCTGTCAACAAACACAAGTGGTTTGGTTTTTTGGTTTGTTGATGTTATTCCTGCCATTACTTGTGACAATTTAGTGGCCATGTGCTTAGTGGGGGCTTATCTTTTTAATCAGTCACCATTTGAACCTAAACCTTATATATAATGCACTTTTATATTGCTTCAGCAAATATCAGTCTTACAAAATAACTTGAAACTCCACGTCACTGACTTTTTCTATGTATTCAACTTTCGTTATAAGTTCTGTATAACCTTGAAGATATTTGTGAGATATCCACGAGACCAAACGACATTGGATGTCTTTCGGGCCTGTGTTTTCAGTTTCTAAGGGGAAGCAATTCTGCATTCATTAGTATCCCTTAGAAAATATCATTTGGACTATCTCCAAAAATAAGTTGTCTGTCGAATGAGATAGACATAAATTGAAGGGAGATGAGGGGATGTTATGTTGTTTTTATCTTCTGTGGCAAGAGCGCTTTTTTCCCTACCTGGAGTCCATTCCTGATGTGAAAATACATTATTAAATCCTTATCAACAGGAAATAAAATAAAAGGGAGGAATAGCTGAGGTGGGCTAATAATGGCTGCTAGCTACCCAATTCTCTAGAGCTCCTGCAGACCCATCACTTTGGCAGGATTATCAAGGAAGGTATGGCGACTTTTGAGCCTCGATTCAGATTTTCTTAAGTCATCTGTAGGGGCGCTGACATTCTAATTGCTCCATAAATTGTTTCAGCTCAGAGTTTGTTAAGCACTGACACATTTTACTGAAAAAAATAAAAGTATGTAATTTGACACAGTGACAGATTAATACCTCAGCATTAGATTGGCAGAACAATTAGACAGCTTAAATGTTTCCTACGTCTTAATGTCTACGCTACTTCAGGAAGCCACAGTAAGTCCTGCTTTTCTGGAGGATATGTTGCCATTTCAGTGATAGAAGTAAATCAGGCTATCAAAGGATTTAACAGGATTACAAGAAGTCTTGCAGCAATTACATTTAAATCTAGAAAATTAAAATCTGGGGAATTTAGGTTCAGCATGGTGTATTTAGTATGGTACTCACCACTGGCATCCCATAAGCTGCTACTTCTTAGTTCTCATTATACATATGCAATTGGTTTTGTGAAAGAAAATAAAATAATACAGTCTAAACTACAGGATAAATACAACTTAAACAAGAGAAAACTTTATGTTTCTACTGGCCTTTCCTATTTTATAATGTAATCAAACTAGTATTTGTCTAGAATTAAGCCTGTTGAGTTTGATTTCACTCAGCTGTAATGTAGTACACAATTTATGTTATTTTTCTCCACTGACAACCATCAGATCAACATGATTTTGGCCCATAAGGGTACAAGTATGGTTTTTTAGTGTAAAAAAACCCCAAAACACATAGATCTGTTTTTAATATAAACTGTCTTTAAGTTAGTTGTGAAATACTGGTGATTCCTTGAAGAACACAAGTGCAATATTATTGAACTGGTGTAATAACTAATTTAGGAAAGAATTTTTTTTATCGAGTTGTACCATAATTAGGGAAACAGTTAGAGAATATTGTGCCTTAACCTGCTGGAGGTAACTATGATAGAAATAACTATGACTATGTGGAATCTCAGTCAGAAATATTACTGCTTGGGTAATATGTCTTTATTACTTGGGTGATATTTCTTTGGTTATATGTCTGAGTCATTTTAAATAGCTATACAGACTGGTGTTGTATGTTTAATAAGCATAAAAAAACCCCATCAAAACTTTATACATTCATTATCTAATTTGACTGCTCCTCCCTAAAACAGAGACTGTTAATATTGAAAGGAAGCAAAACAAAAATACCATATAAGATGTAAACACTTGTGAAATTTTGATTCTTACAGCAGTTTCAGGTTTAATGGACTTCAGAGGTGTGAAATGTTTTGCACCACTACAGGTAGAAGCAATATTCAGTCTTTAACTCTGTGAAGAAACTAATTGTAAAATAGGATGGATGCATTTTTTCTCAGGAAACAAGATTTTATAAATGCTGAATTATCGTGTAGGAACTTGAGAGTGGGCAGGGTGTTTTTATCATTATGGGCTTTATGTTTCTGTATTCCTTTGATTAACATCTGACTTGAGCGGTCCAACTATTTCTGGGCTTTGCTTATAATTTTATTACCATAAAATTTTAAGGAGGATTCTAAAATGGATTTTTGGTTGAACTGAGGCCCACTGTCTGAGGTTGATTTATTACTGAATAAGTCAAGAATCTCAACACAGAAGCAGACAGGAATTGGACTGAGGCCAAAGTACATGAGAGTTAGCAATCACATTAACAGAACTGTAGAGCTGAAGGGAAACTTTAGAGGTTGTTTAGTGCATCCTTTCTTTCCCAAGGTACAATTAGCTACGTTTATGTAATCCTCAGAAAATTTTTTTCTAGACATTTGCAAAACTCATTCCAGATTCTGCAACCTTCCATTACTACTTCATTCACCCTTAAAGCTTTTTCTAATTTCTAACTTGATTTGTCATTTTTGCAATCAAGATATTACTTTTGGTCTTTTTCACAATGGGCATGCAAAACAGATTGTTTCCACTCTTGTTTTTTTCCTTGTCTTTTAGGTACGTTAGCAGTGCTGTTTTCTCCCATATCTGCTTTCTCTCCTCTCTAACTCAGTTTCATTCATCTAGCATGAACTTTTTTCAAATGTTAAAAAATCATTTACCTGTTTCTATTTTCCTATGACATTGCTTTCTTTGTTTTATTTTTATTAAACATGTTTTATTTTAATTGTAGAGGACTATTTAGCAACAAATGTTTGCTTTGAAAATGTCATTCTGGTCTCTCTTGAAATTGCTAAGTATTCGGACTTTGGACACCATACAGCAGTGAGTCTTGCTGGTGTTTAAGGGAGACTTTTAATTTTCACCATTGTTCAAGTAAAGTATTAAAAATTCTCACTTTCATTCTATATTCCTTTTCCTTTGCATAAAAACAAATTAAATTTTTCAGAATTTATTATTTTATATCATTCTGTCGCACCTTGTCTCACAATATTAATCATTTCATCAGTATACAGATAATCCTTTCCGTACCCTCAAGTATTTTCTTAAGCACTGAAAACAATTTTAGAATCAGTCATGATATGCATGAACTTATTCTAGTCCAAAAGCAATCAATATATTAATTACTTCAGTGCAGTTGGCATATCTCAAGCAGTGGATTTTTGTTTGACTTTATTCAGGTGGACTGGTTTAGAGATGGCATGCACTATCTCTGCAGTACACGATACTGCCACATTCAGAAGGACAGCAGTCCAAGCCTTGGGGCACTAAATGCTTCTTGAGATATGTTCAATTGCTGTTTAACTGTACTTAGCCTAAGGTACAGAGAAAGAAATTGCTGATGCTTTCAAACATGTTTAAGTATTTTTATAGTGGCTTGGCATGTCAGAATATGCCACAGCACAAACAGGGGTGCAGTTCCTGAATTACTGCAATTAGGATGCAGGAATTTCAACAGCAGTACTGTTGTAGCTGTGTATCCCTATAGACTAGCTTTCTTTTTCCCCCTTAAATAGTGATATTCTACAATATGCACCCTCTCAGCCATTTTCTGCATTATTGTTCCCTGATCATGCAGTCAATACTCGTTATGCTTTAAGAGCTCTATTGTGTCCCTGATCACACAGCTCATAAAACAGACAACCTTTTAATATAAAAGCTATGCAAACGTACTCCACTTTAATCATATAATGGCGTTCCACTTGAATTTTGGATAATCCTCTGAATGTAACATATCTGTGTACAGAATGCAGAAAAAATGGGGCTGATCCAAATTGCAGTTTCTTTCTTTACTATATAACTATTCCTATTCTTTTCTGTTTTCTCATGGTAGCTGGAACTACTGCACATACACTTCTTACAGGTCCTCAATAAATGGAACCACATGGGGATATTATGGGCCCGTCAATGTGGAAAGCGAAATCTGCATGTAGTCATTGATTTGTCATAGACACTATTTAGAACTCATCTGCCAATGACTCCTCAGATCCTGTGGACCAAGCTGCACGGTTTACAGAAGTACTGTTGCACTGCTGTACTACTGTGGTTTTGTACTCCTCCAGGAAAAAGGGTTCCTAGCTACAGATAGGAATGCTTTCCGCAAATGTTCAAATTATTGTGTCTAGATATGGTGTCAGTATTGATTTGGAAGGTTTTCCATCTCCAGGGACAAGTGGAACAGAACTTTTGCGAGCTTAAGTACATCTTAGGCCTGTTGTTGTCGTCAGCTTTGTGCGTGGTTTACAAAAATGAAAGAGTGAAAAACTGTTTGTGGTTTTCTCTAGTGTCTGTGCTAGGATCATGTCATGATTAGACAATAATGCTGTGTGTCTGTACAATAAAGTATATTGTACAAGAATGGTTGTTAAAAAACATGCAGAATGGAGCCAGAGTGTGCATTCTTGACAATATTTCTGCAACACGTTTTTGAAAAAAAAGCACGTAACTTGTAACATATAGAATCATAGAATGGATAGGGTTGGAAGAGACCTTAAAAATCATCTAGTTCCAATCTCCAGGTGAATTTGTTGACTACTGAGTTCATAATACTGTCTGTGTCCTTGAAACATATTAACCTCTTTTGATTAGGAATGGGAGGAGAGAAAATAGTGGAAAACTGCTTGGTTGAAATATTTGAGTTTGTTTCTTTGGCATTAAACTGGAGATAGAACATCATCTTTCCCTTATCCACCCTGCAGTGGTAGGTGCCTTACTTTTTTGATAATAAGCAATCCTACTAGCCCCAAGGGAACGGTCAGCTACAATCAGCAGAAACATTAGCATACATATAAATATCTCCAACAATTTACCTTCTTTTCTACAATTTTATGGAAAACATAAAACATATCACTATCTCAGAAATTAGCTGCAAGTGTTTAAGGATTTGTTGGATAAATAGTTAGTAAAGATTAAAAAAAAATATTTAACTTTTATCAGCTAACTTTTAAAAATTTGTGGTGGAAGCTTTTATCAGATACAATGGGAAACCAGATTTTGAGGCCCTTAAAATTAGTGTTTTCCAATTTTTTCCAAGCTGAAGTCTGAGCAGTGGCAACTGAAATCTGAGTTAAAATTGTTCATTTTTGAAGTCTCCATTTACATGTATACCTAAAAATCTTTCTAAATATCAGCATTTTAGGGAGTGAGTTTACAATTGTTGTGTCAAGCAACACCTAGTTCTGATCTAGAGACACCATGAGGAGATATGTTTGAAAATAGTTAAGAGGATATCTTCTGATGACATTTTCTGATTATTTTCTTGCGCAGATAAAAGGTTGAATTTGACTAGTCTATATAAACTCTTAGAACCTAATCCCAAATCTACAGATTTCTATAAAACAAGAAATATCACACATCTTTCTCACTAATTAACATTGTGATAATTTTTTTTTGTTAATAAGTGGCATATTAACCACTAATTTAACTTGGTTTCCAGATAAGTAACTGCAGTGAGAATCTATTGTGCTGCTCCTTGATGATTTGCCAGTTCTGCTGACAAATACTTTGCTGTGTCATATTCCATTAGACTTGTCAGCTCTCAGTGGGGTCACTACTGGAGTGTTTGACTTTTAAACTGAGAAGCACCTAAACAAATGTTTTGCTTAGAGATGGATACGTTTCAACGCAAATTTTACTAGAGGATATGAGTAAGTTTATTTCTCTTTTCACATTTAGAGACTGTTCAAAACTCCATCAGCTAGGTGATTTAAAAAGCCAAGCATAGAGTCACTACTCTATGAAAGAGGGTTGATCTGTTTCAGCGAATTAGCAAAATTGCAGTTACTTACTCTGTAGTTAAAGTGGTGTGGCAGTTTATCCAAATTAGAGGTTAAATTACTGTTATCAAGTGCAGTGTACAGAAAGCACCCCATTTTCCCTTGACTGACTAGTTTAGGTAACTCAATCTTTTAAACAGAAGAGCAATTAAAATGCAACAGGTTTCAAACCATGTTAGATTAAATGTGTACTTAAATGCTGTACTGATTCAAGATGCAAGAAAGCAGTGGAGTAGAAGGCTGTATTAACTGTAAGTGTCAAATATTAATTCAAGGTGTTTTAGAGAAAAATATATGACACTGGGTCTGACAGCCTGAGGCAGATGAGGCTGCTGCTGCTGTTCCATACCCCCAAGTCCAAACAGTAGCAAAGATGAAGATATATTCCCAGTAGGCACATACACGGAGCACACACATACACCAAATAGACCATCATACACAAATACACCATCACAGACACTAGAAGCCCTCCCACAAACACAAACAGCACCAGTGGCCTCATTCTGTCCTCTTCTCTGGCTAGACAGGATGAAAGTCCAGTAGTGAGAGTGGACACACCCATATCTATACATGAACTCAAACAGAGAGCTCATTCCCAGGAAAGAGTTAGAAAGGAATTTAATAAGAAGAGAGGACAGATGATGTTCATCAGACACAGGACATAACCAGAAAAACTTATTAGCCAGCAAACTTTTTACATGTCTGGCCCTTTCATCCCCTTATATCTCTATTTCTCCACTTTTGTTCCTCCACAAATCACCTAAACTCCTCACTTGTCTTCCCTTTGGTTTCTCCCCTAAACATCATCTGAGTCTTGTGCCATCCCAAACTCCTTTTCCCCAGATCTTATAATGTGCTCTACATACCTAGACATCAATCCTCATTACACAAAAAGCTAGTTGTTCCTCTCAAATCCTTATTTTGAGTTCATATCTGCTCCTATACACCCCTGTGTTCCTCTGGGCCTGGACAGATGGACCTTTGAGGGTCTGATGGCCCTATAGTGGGCCTGGGAGTAGCCTGTCAGGGTGTTATTTGGGCAAGCATTGTTCTTCCAGTGTCTCTCTGAGCTCTTCTGTGGGTGTGAAGATGAAGTTTATCACATAACCCAACAGGGCAACTCAGCAGCACACTGACTTGGAGGTTCTGGCTCCTTGAAACAACACTATAAGGCCAAACTGTACAGTGAGTCCTCATGCTTTACGATAAGGAATTCCAGTATTTGTCCAGAAGTGAATAGGAGAAGCACTACAATGCAAAATGGTACATTTTCAAGTGCATGATTCAAAGACCACCATCAAGGGAAGGATTTTTATGAACCCATGTATTGCTGACTTGAAATTTGTTTGAGCTAAAAAGACTCCATCCGATATAATGAGATGCTAAATGCTTTAATCTGAAAAAACCCAAACTCAAACAATAACAAACGAAACTCTTTTCAATAATCGTGTATTCCTATGTTTTAACTAAAGGTCAGACATATTGCCTTGATCAGCAGTTGCTAATATTATGTCAGAGTAATACATAAAATACTTGCAGCAAACATAATGTTTAATGGCTGTTTTTTTGGAAATAAGGTGCTGGTTTGAATAGTTTATGCAGATTCAAGGGACCTGGCCCTGTTGCAAAAATATGAAAAATTCTGCTTAAAAATCAAAGCACATCAGGGCAGCTGAGCAGTTAATTATGCTTCTTATCATTAGGGAGAGTCAGAATAATGCTGATTTAGCTGACAAACAGGATTTTCCTGTTACCATCCCCATCTTCTGTGTATGCCTGCAGAACACAGTCATCTGAAAACTATAAGGCTGATAAGTTTTCACAGTATTGCATTCTTCACTGGGAAAAAGAAAAAAAAGTTGGAATTGTGTTTAAGGGCAAAAGTCTTAAAAATAAATTGGGGAAAAAAAATTTAAAAAGAAAGAAATCACTCAGTTCACTCCTCCCAGCCTTACACATCTTAGCTACAGGGTTACTCAGTTATCTAGACACCAGGGCTGTTTCCTCATTAAGGGATATTTCATTGAAATATGAAATTTTATACAGTATTCAGAATACATACAGTAGGTTCTATAAAATGTTGACGCCTGTCAGTAGTAAATAGTTTACACGGTCTTTACAATACAGCATCAAATTATTTATTAAATTAATGTTTACATGTATGAAAAAAAATCAGGATGGGATGAAGATAAATCTGACCTTCAAGAGCTTTTGCAAATCTATCAGGATTAAATCCACAGATGCTGAAATGAAATATGTTTTCTCTGCAAGCACCTGTTGTAAATATTTTAAATGGTTTATTCTAGAAGAGCAACGGATTTTTGGTTTTGGGAGGTTTTTTTGTTTGGTTGTTTTTTGTTTTTTTTTAATCTTCAGCAGTGGTCTTTTTTATCAATTTATAAAAATTTCACGGTTGGAATTGTCATTGTTTAAGAAGGTAATCTATCAGCCAAAATCAAAGAAAAAAAGACAAAATAGAAGTAACAGAATGAAGGCTGAGCAGGCCTTTGAAAGAGTTTTTATAGGGCACATTTTATTACTGGCAAAAATAATTGTCCACAAGAACTTTGGTGTAGGTAGAAAGGTTCTACAGCCTATATGAAGTAAATGACTATGTTTCCATGTTAAAGTTCCTTGCTGCCTTCTAAGATAATTGATTTTTTATAAAACAAACCTAAATATTTCATTAAAAAAGTCATATCATACGAAAGTTGTATCAAACACACTTGAAAAATTTATTTTTTGATTTATGTTCTTTGTTAACTTTGTTTGAATATCATGTTGTTACTTTGTAGGCAGTTTCGGTTATTCCTTTAGACCGTAAACTAATCTATAACTGAATAAAAGCAAGGTTTCAGAATCTTACCCATTCCTTAAAATAGTTGAGGTAGCTTTTAAATTCAGTTGTATGCAAGTATTAGAATAAAAATATTAAATATACCTGCGTTGCTAACAGGTAGGAGTCAATCCTGCAGGCCCCTGAACTTTGCTGGTTTTCAGTGCGAGCTCTTACAGGTACAGAAAACTTAGCCATAGTGCTCTGGAACAGGACACCTTCTAACATAGCAACTCACATATAAAATGTTTCTCTTTAGGCACCACTCAGATGCATTCCGTGCCCTACCATACACATACACACACAGAATGGCTTTATTTGCACAATTGATAAAGTTTATAACCCATAGCAGAGGCTTCTGCAATTACTGATTGTACAACTTTTATAACATATTATGTTATACGAGTTGTGACCAACAACAAGTGTCCCATCCTCAGAAATACAAGCAGAGGTTTACATTACACGAAAATTCAGTCCCTTTGTCAATAACAGATCTGTTCATTTGCAGGGCATTAAGTATGTTCATAAGTGTTTGCAGGGTCTCAAGATCCTTTCACATAAATTCAGAGTATTCTCTCCAAAAAAAATTCAAGGAAAGGTATTTTTAATAATTTCAAGAAAATTGGCATTATGGAATTAAGTGCTTGTTTGACTCTTTCAGACATCAAAATTAATTCAGTACCTAATGCCAAATGCTTCTGGAATTGATTTACAAGCACACGAAGAGGATTAATTGCCTTTTTTTTTTTTATTTTTTTCAGTTATTCAGGTTGAGAATAACCGTACAGATCTGCTTGTTGCCTCTGGGCACACGCAATGTGAAAAAATTATTACTGAGGAACTTACTGCAACATTCCTACCAAGACCTTTAAAAATACCTTTTGTGAATTTAAGGATTCTCAGTTTCAGTGGAAGTCATTGTAATATTAATTTGTAAAGACAACTCTCTTTTATTTTCAGATTCACGGCCTCTACCAGATGTAGCCCTAACAGGGAAGTGCACCCGAGAATGTGATGAATATGGCCACTCAGACTCCTGCTGGATGCCAGTCCGCACCTCTCCGGAGAGGAAGCAGAAGAGCCAGCCAAAACTCTCCACTTTCATGCCTGTCGATGAACGGGGCAGTCAGGAAAAGCTGGCCAATGGAGAAGCCTCCCTCATGGGTGATCGCAACAGAAACCTCCTTAACAAAAAGTTGACCTCATCCTATGAGACCTTCAGTGCAGCTAGTTTCAGCAAAAATGAAGAAGGCAATCCAGAGGATATCCCCCTCACACAGACAGGGGAATACAAGCCATCTCCTGTCAATACTCTAACTAGAAGAGAAGTTTACCTGTAGGCTAAAAAGCAGCAACAAAGTTCTTTCATAGCATAAGAAAGAAATGGGGCAAAGGTCTTAAAATCACAACAATTTTAAGAAAAAATGAGAAACAAAAAAGAGGGGGCCACCAAAGAGACAAAAGATCTGCCTGCCACTTCTGCCTCCACAGCAGGCATGTAATTATACTGTCTGCCTGACTATACTGTACAATGTAGAAAACATTGTTGTTACTTGCATGTCTAATTCCCCCTCGCTGATTTTTATTTTCCTAGATCTATGGTTGCAAATGCCTCCCATAGTAGCAAGCTTGATTAAAAAGAACACAACACACTGTTGTTTCCCCTCTGCAGAAGCATGAATTAAGCCACTCATTTTATTTGTTTGTCATCCGGCTTGTTGAGGATAACAGGTCAGGGAAAATGTATTCAAAACATACCATCTGAATATTGCTGATCCCCACCAGGGACAATCCTTCAGAAATCATAAAGATATAGGATAAATATAAAGGAATAATCATTAATAGGCACTTTGTGAAGACGACAGCTTTAATATTCTCACCTCTCATCTGAGGCTGGAAGCAACAGAAATACGTTCAGCCTGAGACTGCCGTCAAAAACATGGCATACTTTCCTGTGATTCATGAACTCTGGTTCTGTTTTATCCATTGAAAAAACGTCTTGCTGTGTCTCTTTCTCTCTTTCTCCTCTCTCGTTCTCTGTAACGATTATTTCAATGTAAACATAATTACTAACACTTATACCATAGGATAGCAATGATAAACTGTTGAAATCATTATTTTGGGCAAGACTAACATTTAGCTGGGAAGATTGTAATAACAAAAAGGCCAAAGATCACACAATGGATCAGGGGAACTGCTAAGTATTGGGGCTTGACTTAGAAAATTAATGTTTTCACAAAAACCCACATGTACTCACAACACACCTTGTTACATTCTGCGCAGCCACACAGTTCACGAGTCCAGATGACAATTTTCTTTTTTTTTCCAATGTGGTTCAATTGAATGCCCAAAGGAACTGATGTGCTTTTTTTGTAATGATGTGTTCTATTGCAGCAGATGCTGCATATGATATGCTGCATATGCCAGTTCCAGATAATTTTTAAGATCAAAATTAAAAAATAATTGTAGAAGAAAAGGCTGTGTTAATGGGAATGTTTGATGGGAGGGAAAAAGGTGGACAATGGGATAATGCAGTAACAAGAGAACATTACAACTTGGATACAAAAGCTTCTTTTCAGATTGCAAGGCATGGTTGCTAAGTCTGGTCATCAGTGTTGCAGCTTATCAACTGCTTCAATTATGTCAAAGATGATGATAATGAAAGCTTTCTTGAAACCAAGTGCATTAAAACCAAGAGAAGTGCAATATTAAATGATATCAAGACTCAGAAATTTAGCATAAGTAAAAAATGGTCTGATAAACAGTGGCATGATGCCTAGGAGGTCAAGATGAGTCAAAAAGAGTCCAAGCTACTGTGATATGCAAGAGCTGTAACAATTATCATGATGAGTGCTTCTTGAAAGGAAGAGGAAATGAAAGAGGGTTTTGTGCAATAAAAGCAACAAAACATGCAGAACATCAACCAATTGCTTTGTAGCTGATGCTGTAGTAATAATCACAGACCGAGCTCAGACATTCAGACAAAAGTGACAATCAAACAACACAGCAAGGACAGCTCGAGGAGTGGGAAAGCATTCAGATCCCTGGCTGTTGAACCTGGCATGAAGGCATGGCTAGATGGCTCTCTAGTAACTGTAGTCATAATGTAGCTTTGGGTAGTTTCTTGCTTTGAAGAATTGCAGAGAAATAACCTTAAACAGCCTAAGGTAGAGGTTGGTAAATCAAAACAACTCATCACATTTATCTTTTGAATTCACTTCTCCATATATTGGGTTGTGCCATTACTGGCCTTTTCATTCTCCTCTCTCAAGTTTATTTTCTTCAAGTAACATTAGTTAGTGTATAGCAGTTATGATGAATGGGCACATTTTAGAAAGAAAATATTGAAATCAAAGATTAATAATGATTGAACATTTTTATGTTTAATTATTTAAGTAATATGGAGAGATGCAAGCTAGTACTTTGTTATGAGACTGCGTATAGCAGTTACTGCTTTGTATAATCTGTAAGTACCTGTTTAAAAATGCTTCTAAAAATGCTTATGTAATGTAAACACATTTTTCTTGCACGTTTCAACAGAATACACAATTGCATAACACAAATGTTCAACAAAATTTCCTTTAATAAGATTTTATTTAATATTACACACAAGAAAATAAATTAGGTAGCTGGGTTCCATATATTCTTAGACACTTTTTCTACAGTAATACAGGTTGTAGTAGACCTTCAGATTAAATGGATCAGCAGTCACTCACCAATTTTTGCGCCACATAAGACAGTCATGAAATAATTTTCTTGTGTGCATCTCCTTAGATCTAAAATGCGTGTGAAAGAATTTTTTTAAAATTCTATCTACTGTAAGTATTCACAGTAATTCTAGTGGAACTAGCCACTATTAATATGCTGATTACTCTTCTGACCTGGCATGACATACAAATATATTTTGTGTTTGTATTTTTCCTCTTTATTTGAAATAGATTAAATCTGGTGCCACTCCATAAATAGAGTGCTTTTGTATAAAAAATAAACAAATAAAGCTATAAAAAATAATTAGGGTGAATGCAAAATATGCAACTGTGCCTTTTATACCTATTATTATGGTAAAGTGGTAGTTGGGTTTGGACACTAAAGGGGTAAGGGGCTATTCCCAACTTTTTTGAACCTGTATATTTACCTGTGTTTATTTTCTGAGAAATTATAAATAATATATTTAAAAACAAGCCTTTTGCCAAACTCAGTTAATGGACCAGTCTTAAGCATTATTAACACAAGGCTATGGTTTAAGTAGGTCTTGAAGACTTTTTATTACTATTTGTGTGGGGTTTGGGGTTGTTTTAATTTGTTTTTAATTCTGCTGCCTGGAAAAGTATGATCAGTCTATATGATAGTTATTTAGCAAGATGTCACCAGTTCACGTTGCCAGGAAAATTGACAATTAATTTTTTTTAATTGCTTTTAGCCTTCATCACATTTTAGTTGTACAGTATAGAAATCATCTTTTTTCTTTCCTTTCATGGGAAACTCAAATGAGCTTTGCATGTATTTTACATTAGGGCACCTTTATAGATTGACGCGTTAATATATAACTTTATATGTATTAGAAATTTCAATAGCTTTGGTCTAAAATCTAAGGCTTATTCCAGATCTCAGACCCACTATGTTTATTGAATATGGTTTCTGACTGGCCTGCTGCCTGAGTTTCAGGAAAAAAAAGTTAAACATTATTTTTATGTGGGGGAAGAACTTAAATGGGATTGAAATGATTGGCTGAAAGGCTACCCTAGAAGTTGTCAAGCAGAAAAATCATGAATAATGGATAAAGATCTTGCCATGAATCCAGCCATCACCAAACACTTGTAAGGAAGTTGAACGATGAAATATTTTTCCTTCTATTTCATTGGTGATAAATATACAGAGTTTCCTTAAGAAAAGAAACAGATGAAAAAGCAATAGAGATGAAAGCCCACCAGTTAAGTTGCATTACTGACTGAAAGAGCATAAACACTAGGAAGACGACAACATTCACCAGCTACCTGGGGTATGCTTTCAGACAACTTTTTCCTGAATTTTAAAGCACTTGCATTCAGTGTGGTACGATCTGTTTGTAATATTAATCATTGACTATTGTTCTGCAACTTGGATGTTGATAGTGAAGCAGAGAACAATTTATCATTGTTTATTATGAGTCACTATGCACGCAACTATGCTAAACATGGCAAAATGTATTAAACGCTAGTCCACCTCTATTTATGAAATATTTACATAATTTAATTTGCTTTTGTACAGTTTTATGTAAATAAATTGCTTGTCATTTTTGTCTCTGCAAATTAAAATATAACATGTTCAACTGGTTGCCCATTTGCCAGTTTACTTTCTTGGACAGTCTATTCCAATTTTACTAGATTAAATTACATGCTAGTTTGAATATATAACTGTTATTTTGAGTGGCAAAGATGGCACTGCCTTAGTTACTGGCCACAGATTCAGCTGCAGAGGTAGCTGAGGTTTTACTAGTCTACAGAGTTTCAACAGAGGTGAGGCTACTGTCACCCAGGACAGCACACAGCTACTTCCATAACAGAAACAGAGTACTTGTAACCTAAGCAGTTGTTTCTGATTAGTGTTCAAAAGGGCTTATTTTCAAGATGTGTTCAAAACCTTCCTATTAAGTGTAATAACAAGTCTTTTGTAAAAGTCCAGGTATTTCCATTATGGAATGGCAATTTTCTTATTATCAGCAAGATTGCTATTTTTTCCGAGAAGTTTAGAACTATTAACAAACCCTAAAATGTCAGTGGAGCGTCTCTACTGAGAAAAACAACACAATTAATGCAGAATTTCAGGAGAAAAAAAAAAAAAAAGTGAAATAAAAGCCTCCAGTTCTGTCTGGCTGTGAATCAAATTATCCATCTCAGCATAACTGCAGATCAAGAACAAACCTTCCTCAAAAAGGAACATCTAAGGAGAAAGAGTTTATTCCTTCTCTGTCTGGATCACACACAGCTTATTTTGTCTTTTTTTGTTTGTTTGTTTGCTTGCTTGTTTGTTTTAAAAGATCAGGTTCCAAAACAGTTGTGAAGTTGGGATTTGCGTCAGTTGTAATATGTGAAAAATGTGTTTGTGGGGAGAGGGATCGAAGGTCAAAACTCCTCAGACCCCCTGCCTCTGTGTTATGCAAAATACAGAATTACTACAGAGACCTTGCAAACCATTGCATAAAATTTCCCAGTGAACACCACAGAAAGCGCCGTTTGTATCCTTTTACCTTACTTACAGATTAGGCTTCGATTTTTGTGAATACAAACTGGCCAGAACTTTTTTAAAATAAACTTTACGTTGCAAATTTCTTTCTCTGAATGTGCTTTAGGTTAACATTTCCTAGTCTTCTCTAATGAATGTGTCAAAGAAGATTCTTCCTTCCGTAAGCAGAGGTCTGAATCTACGTGTCTATGGAGAGAGTTCAGTTTGCCACCCTATCCTGGATCTCCCACACTGCACTCGAATGAGCTACCCCTCCACCTCTTTCAGTATTAGCAGCATTTTAATGAGTAACTTCAATCAAGCTTTCAAGTTTGTTTTATACTAGTTGTAGCATGCAAGGCATGACCTTATGTTTGTTTATTTTGGCTTTTATCTGCATTTTCTTATTTACGCACTGCATCCAGGAAGGTGATTACAAGAAGATAAAATAAATTTCCTGAACCACTAAGAGTGGTAAGAAAGGATGATATAAACTAGCAAAAGCTAACAATTTATGCTCCCCTTTAACCCTGGCTTCATTTCTCCCTCCTGCGTTGCAGTAAATTGTAAATCTTATGCAGAGACTGAAATTAATAAATGTGACCTAGGCAGCAATAATTTCATGTCTTTATTGAGCCTCCTGAGGGGAGTGTATAGAAGATGCTTAATAGTTCATAAATATGCAAATCATCTAGCCTTTGCTAAAAAAGAAAGCAACGCTAGCATTAGACGAGTGTATTCCGTAGTAAAATGGTAGCATTCTAGTCAGGCAGTTCATACAGCTCTTTCTTCTAAAGCAAGTATGTCTGGTTTAAAGACTGAGATACACTCACCAGGGAACTGGCAGGGCAAAATGCAAAAAACCTATTCTGTACTTGTATGGAATAGCCTCTGGGGAAAAAAAAAAAAGAACAAAGAACAGCAAATAGGTATTAAGTAATTGGTATAGAATTGACAGAAATATATCCGTTTAGGACTTTCAAACCAATTTAACCATTCGAAAATAGGGAAATATTAATGCATAATTTGTAGCTATTTATGGTACGGTACTGTAATTTATGAGAAAGGATTCTTTCTAGTTATAAGGCATGTAATTCTATGTAAGGTGGTGTTTCTAAAGATTTAGGTAATGCTTAAAAAATGTTTATCTCTTAATATTCCTTCTTTGTAAGATTACTAAAACAAATTTCAGCAGGCTTCTACAGCATTCACCATAGCAGAAGACAGTTTTGGAAAGACCAAACAGGCAAGATATAGTTTTCATATTTCTATTTTATTTTCAGGATAACAACCAACATTTTCATGTTCACGTTATGATACCAAATTTTAAAAAAAACCAACACTTTTCAGCTGTGCTTTCAAGATTAATACAGAGGGAACAAACCAGCCAAAGTAATATAAAAGCAGGTTTATACCATGTTTCCTACTCCTTTGGTAAATTTACACTCATGTGTACATTTACATTCATGTAATGAAGAGAGCAACTTAAATAACAACAAATCACTTAAGTTTTTCCCAGTCCTGTGGGGAATCAGAGAAGGAAGGAAAGATCACCTACCTCTCCAGCATCTGCAGAATTCCCTGAATAGGAATGCTGGATTCTATCATTTCACCACAAAAGTGTACACTTTTACTTCTTCCAAAGGTTCTTGCAGGTTTTATAACTTGTGGTAAGTCTGGTTGGGGTAAATCATCTTCCTGACTCTTTTTCTTCTTACATCATAACTGTGTTACATGATACCAGAAAATGAAGCTGCTTCTAACTGTGGCAAGGTTATGGTGTTAGTAGTCTTTTCGAAGTTAGTTGAATATATATTTGATAAGAGAAGTAGAAGTGAAGAAATCAGAAAAAGATATTAGTCTGAAAAGATCCTCAAACTGCTGCATGTGCTGTAATGGTTCATTATTTAGGCCCGATCAAAACAGAAGAGGCTGAAAAATTCACAAGCAAAAGTGGAAGAAGGATAAAAAAAGTTACGGATGGACAACTTGGATAAGAGTGTGTTTGTGCGTATATGCACACCTCTTGCTTTTGAAGTAGATTTTAAGAGTCCAGAAAATTCTTTGTCATTATCCCATGCCATAGAAACAGAATATTGGATGATAAAGACCTTCAATAGGAGATCCTGTATTTATTCTAAGGTTTAGTAAGGCAGAACAAAATACATAAATTTGTGTCTAACGCTTAGTGTGGCAGTGTATGGTGACCACAGAGTTAGACAACTGGATAATTATCAAACCTGCTTCAGCTTCTGTCCAGTTTCCTATCGCACATAAACTGCTAAAACAAAAGTCAGAGCATTTTTTTTAATCTTTCTCTCCTCTTGCTGACAGTACCTGGATTCATCTTGGCACCTACTTAGCTTTTCTCCACCTCTTGCTGAACTAGAAGAGAGCCCTGGAACAACAGGTGATTTCATATTCTTTTTCAGTCTGACCTCTGAGCATCTGGCAGGCATCATGTTGGCACTCTTATCTTTAGGAGCATGAAATTATGGTAGACTCACTCACACCTAACTTCATGTTTGAACATTAAAAGGCTTACCAGAAGTAAGCCTTGAATTTAGAATATTCTGGTGCTATGCTGATAAAAAAAAATTATCCTGAATTCCAGAGAGGATTGAAAAGCTGCTCTGTGTGATAAAGAACCAACCACATGGTAGGTACAACCCTACAATAACAAGCTGTACATTTCTACTTAGTCTAATTTGTGCCTTATGTAGAGATGCAAGGAAAATGCACCATTGCCCCAGGTCCCTCTGAAGTACAGTGCTTTATACATGCAAGAAAGAAGGAACCATCTTTTGACCAGCCCTAGTAAGTTAAGCCTGTTTCAAATCAGTTTGGATCCCCTGATGAATATTCTGATTGTGTTTATGAGTCATCAGTGAAATGATGATGGCTAATTAATGATATCTCTAGTGTGACATGCTCATTTAGGAGGGCATAGAATTAACAGAAGGGATATGATGCAAAAATGCTAGCTGGAGAATAAGGCTTTTGTACTATAACTTCTATAAGGTGCCATAATGTAATGGCTACAAATATTATTAAATATTAATATAAAAGTTAAATATCATTTTTCTGTTCCAGAGAAAATTCAGCTAATCAAAATGAGCATTCAGAAAGAATTAAAGGTGACAGTTTGGCTTGTCATGGACTGGGGTCATATCTGAGAGTTACAGAATATTTTTTTCTGTACTGAGTGATTGCAGATAAAATAAATTTAACAACACTTAGAAAAAATACATCTTGTCTTTCCTTACACAGTGATGGGATTCCATAAGTTTACTGTTCAGTGTCACTCAAAAAAGAAAACAACAAAACAAAACAGAATAAAAGCTTAGAATTAAGGAAGGGTTGTCAAACAGAATAAATTCTTATGCTTAAATAAAGATGCAGGTGCATCATTAATATTTTTCACAGTTCTGACCTTTCCCTTCTATATAGATAAGAATGTAAATACTAGAAGATATACAGATTAGGGTCGTCAAAATTGTAGAATAAATAAGGTAGGATTCTTCAGCCTAGAGAAGAGAACTGAGAGGTTTGACAGTGGTATATATGAAGTCATGAATGGCATGAAGAGAAGTGGTGAAAGCTATTAGTTTTGCTTAATAAATCAGTTATGAGTCATCGTATGAAACAGTCAAGCACTGGATTCAAGATATATGGAAGTGTGTTTTCTCACACTGAATCAAACTTCTTAACTTTTTGTCAGAGATCAATTTTTGGGACGCACTCATGAATTTGGCTCACATAAATAATAGAATAAAACCCACAATATTTCTAGATTCACTCTTTTTATGAAGGATGTAAGTAAGAATAACATAATAATAGCATATCTCTGTTTCTCCCACCCTCTTACCTAAACAGATATACTAACCACTACTGAAAACAGAATATTGTGTTCAAAGTCCCCTTCTCTCCCTAAAAAACTCCAAACCAAACACACACTGCAACAAAATTAACAAAAACCTCAGTCCTCAACACCACTATTTTGTTGGCCAAGAAAGTAAAAAGCTTTGCTTCAGGAAGTGTTTTCTGATTGTCAATGCTTTTGATGTTAATTCTCCAAGAGCGTGATGAAAAGTAATTTATGCCTAACCACAATTACTCCTTGGTAATCTACTGCAAGTCTTCTGCTGAGAAAACTTTCAATATGAAATAATTAGAAAATGCTGGGGGGAGGGGGTGGGGGAGGGGGGAGTTAGATTTTTTTAATTCAGATTGCAATAAATTTACCAGTTAAACTCCAAAAATCTGGGCCTCAGGAAACACCTGGCTGGACTCGCAGAATTATGTAGGTTACAAGCACTAGAACAGGCTGTTACTGGACTTATTTGGGCATGTGAACAGCCACAGGTTTTAGAGGGAGTCATTTCTTTCAGTGACAGGTGTTTACCTTGTGCACTCCTGATTGTGGAGATTCATATAGACATAAATGGATGGCGAAGCAAGCCAAAAGCATTTGCAAATAATTTTCCAAGAGTCTCTGTTATTTCAAACTTTATACTTCCGAACACAAGTGCAAACAGAAGATAGTAGAAAACAGTTGAAGTATACAGTAATATGTGAGGTCTCACCAGATGATGTTTGTGATGTTTGGAATGTCTGTTTTATCAAATATGACACCTAAAATATTTAGCGTCAGTGATGTAATAAGAACTGCTGCTCTACCTTCTGGTATTAATGAAAAGACACAACACTTTTTTCCCCCCAAAAGACATTAAAAAAAAGTGTTCTTCACCTTCACATTCAATTAGAGAAAGTAACTGTGTCTTCATAGGACTTCATTTTGGAGTCATTAGAATCTGTGCATGTTAATCTGCAATGATTTGAGATTAAATAAACTTTTTTAATTTTTAAAATTTTATTTAAAACCTAAATTGATCCTCAGGAAGCTAACCTGCATAACAAATATTTCACTGAATGCAAGTTAGTATTATTTTAGTTTAAAGAACTTAGAATCATGCAGAAGTTCATCAAAAATCATTCTCATATAACATGGCAGGAAATAACAAGATTATTATATGAAGGTACATTGGTTTCATTTATAATACTATTCTTTTAAGAATTATTCAGAATACCAGTGGCGTTCATCATCTATATAAAAATCATTGTTTGACAGCAATGGTACTGCAACTTCTTGAAACTCCAGAACTCTGAAAACTCTGGCTTACAGAACAAAATACACCCCATACAGTAGCACAAGTTAAAGACCTGGGAAGTACGTAATGTTTAACCCTGAAAAAAAAAAAAAAAAAAAGCAAATAAATAAAAGATAGCATTTACACAGAATTACATTAGCCTTAAGCAAAGTGCATTCTGGATATTGATAGTTGAGAAACTGGACATTTTGGTTAGGCTTGATTAACTACATAGCCAAAAGGCTATAAAGACAGAAATGCAGTTATTTAAGTGATCTAAGTGAATTAATACTTAGGTCTGAAAAAGAGACAAATATAACTTTACTCTAGTTATTTTTTTGCTTTTCCTAGACATGGTTGCCACTAGTGCTAAAAGAAAACTACTACGGAAGTTTAACTAAGGAAGAAAATAAAAAGGTTTCTTTTCCCCCAACCAGATCCCACAAATCTCCCTGTGTTTGAAGTTTCTTGTGCTATAATCAGTAATGTCATTAAGTGCCAAATCTGCCATATCTGTTGAGCGACAAATTCTGGTATTTTTCTCTGCATGGAAATGAGAAGGCTACCATCTATCTCAAAGGATACTGCTACTCTAAAAAAAGCAGCCCTGTGCAGAGATGATAACCGAGTTATCCTACCTGCGACCGCTATGTTACCCAAATAACTCAGAACTAGTTCCTTTATTTTCATGTAGCTTGCTAAAAGGTTTGTTTGCAATGCATGAAGCGGGGCTCTGGACTGTGATACATTCTACGCAAGATTAGATGGGAGAATCTAACTCTTAACTCTCTAAACCTGACCAACTTAAAGTGTACTGTCTGACACCGAGGAGACATGCTCCAACTCCAAAGATGTATTACCACCTTTGTGAGAGTATTGATTTTCCGTAGAAAATGCTAGGATCAGATATCATGCCTCAATGAGAGATCTCTGCCTCTGAGCACCAGAAAGCAGTCTTTGCAGGCTCTTACAGCTTTTATTCATTGTTTTCACACTAGAACTCTGGAAAGGGAAGGAATCGGGCATGGCTAAAGATGTTTATTTGTAATACTTAAATCTGGCTGCCACTCATTTTTTAACAGATCAAATTCTTACTAAAGTTCTTTAATAAAGAAAAGTTTGTTAATATAAGATATGACAAGTTATACATTTTTTCATGCCCTACCCCTGAGAAAACTGCATTACCTTTCCGTCACAGAAAAAAAAATCTTGGATCACTGCAGCAGAATATACTTACTGGAAAAATAACTGCTGAAATTCAGTTTCAGTTTACCCAAGCAACTGGAATTAATCTGCATAGGGAAAAATCTGAATAGAGCTTGTCCCAGTATATTCAAATTACAAGGAAGCAGGAAAACTGAGGCAGCCTTCTTTGTATTTTTAAGTTTTTTTGCTGTAAATTCCATTCCTTACTGGATATACCAGATTCTAGTGCACTCTAATATAGACATGGTTGGAATGCTAAAAATTTAAAATGTCTCAAACCTCTCCTCTTGAAAAAGAAATCTCTTAAGACTGAATTGCACTGATTTCAGAGCTGCAAAGGATCCTCTCAAATGTATGATTTTATCGTAATTGTGACACATAGGTGCGTATTATTTCACTGTTTATTGATATACAACATTGCTACCCCAATTACACTAAATATCCCCCAGTATACCTGTGCCCAAGAGGCAAAGGAAAGCAATCTTCCTTTGACAGGTTTTTGTTCATTTTTTCCTCTTCAAACTTTTCCAGAAAATATTTTTTCTTGTTGACCTAAAAGTCATTACAGAACATTTACCCTCTTGCTCTCAATAGTACTTAAAGACTTAAAAAAGTTCTTCCTGGGGAGAAAAAGGAGCAGTCAGTGTTGGATTAACACAGCAAAGGTTGAACACACATGACAGCAGTATCTCAAGCCTTCCCAATCCACAAGAAAGAAATATGGTGACCCAAAAGCAGCAGCAATTTAGTTCAAAGAGAAAGTACAGTGACATTTAAAACCTGTCCTGAGAAATTATAACGCCTTCCAGTGCCTATTGCAACCAAGAATGTATATAGAGATGCTACTTGGAGATTATAAAAACATATATTTCTAGTCTAACAGGAATGGCATGGGGGTTTGCTGACCAAATCCTCAGCTACAATAAATCAGCACATAATGTATAGGTGAGAAATCCATTCTCCTAAGGGTTCCTCTTGGTTTAGATTATGATATTGCCACAGCTTGTATTCAATAGCTTGTTCATCACAAAAATTTGCAAACTATAGTGTATGGCCCCAGTTATTTTAGGAAATTGATTAGAGTTTTGTGCAGCTGATGTCTTCAACAGCAATTTTGAATTTAGACCACGGGGCCCTCCTTTGGAGAGCTGAAGACAAAGCTGTTGAGAGCATCTTTTCCAGGAGACTGGCCAACCTGGTGAGTAGAGCTCTAATCTAGGAACGGATGTGGAAGGAAATTACAACTGACAGTCAAGCAAAGAAGTACAGGAGAGAATTCCAGAGTAATAAAACAGGGTGAAAGGAGGTCCATCTCAAGCACGTTACATGCACAGAAGTGCACACAGCCAGGAAAACAAACAGCAAAGACAGCAACTGTGAATGTGTTTACATATCTACAACATCGTTCCAATTACTCAGCCGTGATGGGACATCTCATACAAATAGGTTATTGCAATGGATGGTTATTGCAAGAATGTGTGGATACACATTCTTCAGGGAAGACATATCAAGAAGAGGACAAAGGGGGAAAGGGAGAGGTGAAGGAGTAGCTCAGAAGCATGCAAGCCCTTCCGTGAAACAGACGACAATTTGTCTGAGAGTTCACAACTCAGGATCAATGGAGAGGCCAGTAAGGGAGACCCAGTGGTGGGAGTTTGTTACAGTTCACCTGATCAGGGTGAGGATATGAATGAAGCTATTTTGAAATAAGGAATTCTGGACCACAGACCCCAGTTCTCACGGGGGAACACTTTGGCATTTTCTGGTAGGTCACTATGACGGGATTTTTGTCAGAGGTAACTCCTTGTTGCAAATACTGATACCAACCACGTATAAGTACAGCTGGATCAGCTGCTCAGAATCAAGGAAGAACTGGTTGAGGACATGATACTCAGTGGTAACTTTGACTGGAATAACCATGAATTAGTAGAGTTAAACTCTTAAATCCATGTTCCATACATAATTACCATTACTCTGGCATCCACAGATGCTGAGTTACAGTGTATCAGTAGCTTTGAAAAAAAGCCGAATTTGCATTCATCAATCAACATTGTGATAGGCAATTTGTGTGCATGCAGACACAGATCATGCATGCAAATATCTCTATACACCATCAAATGTTCAGTAAGCAGGTAAAAATACAAAAGTATAGCTAAGGAATATGGATCAAAATCAGGTTCTGAAGATCTTTAAGGGTGAATTACTTAAGGAGCATAGACTTTCAGTACCAATTATGTTGCACAGCCCTTGAAGTATTGCATCTACACACTCTTAATCATATTCTTTGCTTACACACTGTATTCAAGTCTTAAAATCCTCTGGTGCTGGAATTGGTTTTTAAGTAGTCTCACTGTTTGTTTGGTGGGACTTTCTTTTGGTCATAATTGTTGAATTTTATTTGTTCATTATCAGCACATTATGCAGGATATTTTGCATTCTTCAGCTGGTCATGTGTTAGAATCTTTCTCCCTCAGACCATCAATGATGCATTTATGGATATTCCAGATCATCCATAAAACAAATATAATCACAAATTCACCACTACACTATTTCAAGATAAAATTGCGTTCAAGAAACTTATTCTCTAACCCGCTCTGGATTTATTTTTCAAGGTCATATTTGCATTTCTCAAGAATTACCAGTTTTTATACACCCTTTCCCTACCATTTTTCCAGTGAAATATTTTTAGTTTACAAATTTAAATCAAGTGAGACTGTCTTACTCTGTGACATATCAAAATATAATTACACATTCTGGTAGTCAGCTGAACCTTGTCCCTAATTTGCATCCTATCTTGAGCAATTTATTTTCCCACTTGTCATGAAACTTATGACTCGAGCTGATCTTTTATAGATCACTTGGCAAAAGTGAATAATTAGAAATATAGTTCCATCTGCATTAGAATAGTTTTTGTCCAAATTTTGGATTCAGGCATGCTATATGCCTCCCTAAAACTCCCCTACAGGAGTGCAAGAGATAAAACATTAAGGAGAATACAATGAACTACTATCTTGGAAATTAGTGAACCTTATACCTTCTAATGTGTTATTAAATTATTTTATTCTCATTTAAGACTGATTTTACTGATTAGTCTCTCTGGAACTATATGAACTTTTTCTAGTTCTAAGGAAATTTCATTTATTCCTATCATGATGTATAAAACATTATATTCTTTGAGAAGAGGGTCTAGGATTTTGATTTTGTGTTAAACTGTGTTTAATAAAACAGGTTTGAGAAAATAAATCACTTACTTGTCAAGCATAGCAAACCTGCTGTTTTGAAGTAACATTAACAAGCCACTTACTGATTCAGTAAAGCAGATATTAGAACTCTGTACACACAGCTATGCTTGTCCTAAATTCCAGGAGCACAGCAGTGTTCAGGATATTCTGAGTTTCAGAAATGTGACCAATTATGTAACAAGATATGCCAAGAAACTCCATAACTAAAAATCAGGGCATATGAGGCATAATTAAAATGCAGATCTTCAACAGCATATTTTTAAAAATTCTCAGTAAACTTTACAAAATATGAAATACCATAAGGTTGCCAGAGACTTGAGTTTCTAGTGTGTATAATGAGAAGGGCATATACTCTTGCTCAGATCAATCTATGTAACAATGACAATTGACCACCTTTCTTAAAACAAGTGTACCTTCCTATGATTTTTCCAGGTCAGAACAGGGCATGATCAACACTGCAGGGAGGCACAGGGAAAGGCTGCAAAGTAAAGAAATTCACAGAGATAAAGCTAGCCTAAGAATATTCAGTGCCACTCACTCCACATCCTTTGAATATTTTTATGGAGTGAGAACAACTCAGAGCATCATCCTTTGAGCTGCAGCTGGAGGAGTTGGTTTCCCTGCTCATAAAAGATTACATAGGTGATGTTGACTGTCCTAATACAGTTCTGTTGGGTTTAGAAAGGACTAGGAATAGCGTATCTCTGTTATAAACCTACCAATGCTGCCTTAATATGCCCCAAACCTACTCTTCCTCACAGCTTTTGTTTTTTGATGTTCCTACTAGACTACAGACCTTTTCTTATTTGGAAAGACAAGGACAGAGTGGCCTAATTACAAATTGAGTTTGATTAATGAATACAGAAGAGGTTCTGAATTCTCTTGTTATTTACAGAGTTTTATGTCTCTCCTCCCACCCCCATAAATTCTATAGCTTTATATTTACAATTATTTGATGAGAATGAAAAGATAGTATCATAATTGTACCTCAAGACTCAAGAGGGAAATTGTTTTTCCCTTAATATAATTTTGGATTAGAAATAGTGGTACAAAGCAGGAGAGAACATAAAACTGGAACAGGTCTGAGACTGAGGCCACTAGGAGTGTTTGAACTCCAGGGGAACTTGGTGACCGATAGCTGTCATTACCATTAGCAATGGTAAAGGGCCTCACTTTTATTTCTGATGATCAGCACTTGCAGTGATCATAAGACCAATGCTTTGCCTTTGTATTGCTGCTTACAACACTCTGAGCTCAATGATCCAGCCTTGCACCTTATTATCCATTTACTGAGTGCACAACTATATCCAATTTGGATTTCAGAATACTATGAGGAAATAGGTAAAAAGCCTTACTAAAAATAAGTATACGGCATCTCCTGTGATCTCCTTTTCCATTTAGCCAGTCATTTAATCACAGAACATTTTACTTATCTTCCTCCACAATACAGAAATAGCTTCTGGTCATCTGCTATAAGTGAAAGGGGCCCAAAAGACCTGGGGTCATACCTGTGAAGTGAAAGCTGGAGGATGGGAAGAGGAAGAAGGGGAGAGGGGTGGGAAAACAAGTGGTGGAAGGGCTTTCAGGGCCCCAGTCTTTTCCTTGTCCTTCATCAACAACCACCTCACCTGCCCCACTAAAGTCCTGTACCTCATTTTCCCTACACCTCCTTTTGCTGCTGAGCTAGCTACAGAAGCTCTTAATACCTTTCACTTGCTCCTTCTTTTCAGGTTCAGCTAGGCTTTGGCTTTCCTAGAACTATTCCTGCATGCTCTTTAAATTCTTTGTAGGCAGCCCACTACCACTTTCACTTTCAATGTGCTTCCCTTTCATTACTAAACTCAGTGATCATGACTGATCACATCGCTTTTGATCCCTCAGTGAGACCATAACAGCATTAGAATGCCGATGTTTCTTAAACTTTTACATACACAACAATAAACTGAGTAATAAATTAAGGAGACCACTCCAAAAGAAAGAATTCAGCCAACTCTGTTTCGGAGCTTAATTATTTATTAAATATCTGTCCTGGAAGTTTCACATTCTCACATACATAAATTTACTCTAGTTCTTTGTTCACTAAAATCAATTTACAAGAACGAAATATTAACATAGATACAGAAAGTATTTGAACATGATTTTGGAATAAGAAAGTATGAAGATAAAGTAAAAGAAGGCAAAAGATTTTCAAGTGATATATAACAAAGAAAATTACCTGAAAGGCAGATTCCTTTCTAAAGTAAAAAAATGAAAGCTGCTGTTTCTGGTTTCTGTTATTATGGTTGTAATTATTTATAACGATAAAGCCCAGAGGCACATTATAGCAACTATTGTGCAAAAGCACAGTTCTGTAAGATGAATCTGAGAGCCTGAAAGTACATTAGTGCAAAGGGATGTTGAGGGCCACACTCCATGACGGGTTATTATTCCTTTATTTATATCCTTGTTTTCTAGTGGTTGGTAGTATAAAATGTCTGTAGTTTAGAAGCTGTTGTCCTACAGCAGAAGATGGACAGTTAAGGACTGAGACTTTATTGCTGAGGGTTCTGTTTGGGCTACCAAATCTGGATTTTTCTCGGAGAACACAGCATAAAGTTGATACCTCTTACAGCTTTAAATCTATTTGTCAGAAGTTCAGTCCCATGATGCCTCTTCCCCTTTATGCTGGCCTTCATTTGACCCTTTCAAATGTACTAGATACATAGATACAAAAGACACATAAAAAAACCAACAACAAAAGCCTGAAAACCAAAACAAAAACCCCAAAAACACTCCTCTCCAAACACGTGAACAAGGAACCTTCCAAAAAGGACACAGCACACCACACTAGAAAATAAAAAAATGCAATTACAAGGCAAACAAACAAAAAATCCCCAAACAAAAACCAAAGCTACACAAATACAAAAAACCAAACAACCAAACAAGAAAACCCAAAAAAAACCACCTAAAAATGACCAAAAAACGAAAACCATACCACCAAAGCCCAAAGAGTCAACAACAGATTGGCAAAATTGAATTGACTTAAAGAAAGACAAACAGAACCAGTAGATACAGTAGGAATAAAATCTTTCTTCTCTCGACATACTTGGGGCATGAGTTCAACTCAAACCGTGTCATAGAATACCAGTCTGGCTAAGTTTTAGAAAGTCTGTAGACAACTGAAATAAGATTTATCCTTCAAAGCCTCAGGCCCGTCTTGGAGTTTAGTGTGCATGACAGTTATTTTTCTGCTAGCCAGAAAAACTAGAACTCAGAAAGTAACCATAGTACACTCTCATCAGATGTCTTACACGCACACACACTTGCATTATGTTCTGGCCACAGTACACAAAATTATATTGTCTCAAGACAGCAAAGATTCACATACCTTGAAGTATACTGCTGGGTTGTTTTTCACATGGTATTTGTTAAGAAGATGTATAAGCAGGGCAAGAGATATGCTACACTCACAAATTTTCCACAGACCATTCTCTGGGAATAACTGAAGCCTCTTCGTTATGTTTACTTCACATTACTCCGGTAAAACTAATTTGCATGTTTTGCATAGAATAAAACACAGCTGAAATTGAGGCTACATAGGCTTATAATCATAGATGCCATAAAGAACAGGGAAGAAATCGAATATACATACCTCCGGTACTGAGAAAAAAAATTATTAAAAACACCCCACATGCATGAACTTAACCACAGAAAGCAAATCCCCAAGCATCTAGCCTTTCAATATCTGAAGACATAGCTGTTTCTATGTGTTATTTTCCCCGCTTCTAACACATCTGGAAGATGACCTTAAAAATTAGTTGTGCATATTTGATATCAACCTGTGGAAAATACTGTGTACTAAAACACATCTCATGCTGTGTTGATGCCAGCCACAGGCAATTGTTGTTATTTAGAGGGCCTGGAAGAATAGAATTTGAAAGCGGTTAACTACACAAAAAGAGCTCACACGTACGTGTACAGCTTGAATATAGGATATATGGTGTCATTCTGTCATTTAAGCTGTCTGCAGAGATCTGGAGGGTCCTTTGTCACTAAACTTCAATATTTCACTGAGACAGATGGGATCTCTGCGCAGCGTGAGTTCAAGCTCCTCTTGTAACAACATGCTGGCGTATAAACTAGAAGCACTATATCTTTGTGGAGAAACACTAATGGTTTTCCCTTGGTAAAACAGCCTGCGTAACAATATAAGATAAGATAGGAATGTGTATGTCAACAGCGTATATGAGTGGAATATTCAAAGATGTTTGAGAGGATACTTCCAAAAAAAGCCCAACCAACCAACCAACCAAGAAAAACCCAAAACCCAGCAAAAAAATAAACAAAGTAAAAAACCCCAAACCACCCAACAAACTAAAAACAAGACTGATGGCACCAAAGATGATTAATATCTGTTGGAATAAACATTCATCTGTGAGTGACCATGAAAATTTTGGGTAAGAAAACCAAACCAAAAAGATGAGTCATCCTTAAGCAAGGTATGAAAGAATCATGAAAATTTGAAAAAGTGAGAAGAGAGAAATGCACCTAAAATGGTATGATGCTGCCAAAGGCTCTCTGGGCATAACGGCCTTTGTCAGGCTGGACAGAGCAGCTCTTAGTTTAACAGTATGAGGCACAGTACACAGGGACACACACCTTTGGGGGCTGGGGTGACACTTGGCCTTCTGGAGAGTCTTCATCACCTGTGTGTACACTTGTAAGTTGAAAGAAGTGGGCTGTGTAGGTACAATAAATCTGGAACACCCACACCTCCAGACAGGTGTGTGCAAGTAAGGTATCCTATAGTGCCCTGTGAGAGATGGGTTCTGGTCTAGTTGTAACTTTTTGAATCTGTCTATGTCATTAAGAATTTGGGGGATGTGTCAAGAAAAATTGTTCACAAATTTTTGTCATTTTTTAACATTTTGTAAGTGTTCAGCTATTGCTGTGTCTGCTGTATTGCTGGCATTGATTCTCAATGTAGAGTTCCCCAATCACTCGTTAATCATTCATTGTTAAAAAAACAAAACAAGCCAAATAAACTGCTCATATCTTTATTTTGTCTCATTTGTTTTTATTTCTTGTGGTTAACTACAAGAGCAAGCTTGCTTTGAAGAACAAGTGAAACACATAAATAGTTGTAGTTTATTTTTTTAGTTTTCTAAAGTTACTAGGATCATGACCTTGCCATTAAAATGAGACACTAACAAATGAGTACTACACCTGCTTATGTCTCTTTGATTGGACTAATATCACTAAGGTTATATCAGTGAGTTGAAGGAAAAACAAAACACAACCAACCCTTTAGTGTTTAGACTACAGATTTAATGCAATTTGCCTGACTAACAAAACAAAGCTGTCTAATGTAAGAAGCTGGGAGCATACTTACTGCTGGCAAGCTAGCTGCAGTTTCTGCAGTGATCTCAAAGCTAATTAATCTCAAGTATTAATTACCAAGAATAAGAAACAAATGGCTGATCTAGACTTCAGTGGATTGAGACATTTATACAAAGCTATAAAACACCATTGCTAAGTCATCCCTAGAGGTATCTAACTGCCTACACTTCAACAGCATCTTCCTAGGTTGTGATGAGAGGTGATTATCTTTCAGGAGATTAATCTCCATGTATTAGCTGAGTAATTCTCAGTTCCGTCCTCTTCTCATATCTGTGCTGTTGAAAAGTAGTCCTGCTTTAGTTAGCTGTTGTCACTCATACCTTTAACAAATCTGTTTTGCAAACCTGTCAGAATTCACTTTACTCACAACATAATTGGCTAACTTGAGAATCTGATTTTTGTCATTTGGGTTCACTAAACTAAAAGCTTCCACCTTAAAGTCAGGGTCTCCTGTTGTCTACTTTTAGAGCTTACATGCAGCCGCATACACACACGCACTCTCATATACATTTATACGTACACATGTATGAATACATACTTACATACGTATGTACGTACAAGCAAGAAGTGGGAAATCAATCGAGCAGTGTGAAATAAACCTACTGTCACATGTAGAAAGACACTGCATTGCTACTGAGAGATCTTTTTTTGTAGGAATAAGTGTTTTTCAGAAGCTTATAAACCTTCTGAAATAATAAATAGATACTTCCACTATTAATACAACTTCAGGAAGCTTCAGCAATTTTAGGTGAAGGCTTCTTAGTCATATTTTAAATGCTTAAGTACCTCAGTTAATTTGGGAACTATTCTGATTAGAACCATTGCTATACTAAAAACAAACCAGCAGCATTAATAAAATGAAAGTGAAAAAGGAAGGAGGCTTTGTTTGACAACTTTTAGCTTTTGAGCTACTATTACAAACATGCTCCCACAAATCCATGTAAAATATTTAAGGAGAATGCTGACACAGCCAAAAAAAAATGTACAGTAAAAATCAGTTTTCCGTTATGCAGTTTAAATATGACAGACTGAGTCAATAGAAGCATTTAGCTCACCAGACACCAGCTGAATTTTAACAGGGAAATAAAAATTCTTTGGAACAGATTTTCCATATATCATCTAGGATCATTATAGTAGCTTTCATTTCCTTCAAGGCAAGTGCTAAGGCACACTCCCATCTATTAGAGCAGACATCCAATAAGCAGCACCTGTTCTGCATCTTAAATACTATTTTTCTTCACACCTATACAGTCACAAACTATTCTGCAGTAAGGTACTCTGACTTACTCCATTGAAACTTGCAAAACTGAATATTCATCAGGAGAGATAATAGTCTTTCTTTCTCTACTTAACTGTCGTACCCGATGGAATAGTATTAACCTCCTGTGTCCTTTCACATAAAGGACAGGAGAGAAAATTAATTTCTTTTGTGGAAAAAAAATGAAGGGAAATACTTTCTGTGGTCTCTTATAGCTTGATGAGTGTACTCTGTTACAAACTAACAAACCACTATTAAAATACTGTCTCTGAGGTTCAAATAGAATTACAGTTACTAGTTCCTGTGGAAGTGCTCAGAAGAATGATTCTTTGAATACTTTGCTCTGATTCTGACTTCCCAGGATCCTGAAATTGCATAGAACAGAACCAATCTACTCAAATCAGAACACAACAGAGAAAAATAGAAGACTACTCAAAAACTCTCAGGTTAGCCCAGAAAACCGGATTTTTTTTTTCTTTTTTTTTCTTGGTGGGGGGAGGAAGGGGGTGGATTGGGGGGCAAAGAGTAGGGAAAAGAAAAATCAGTTTTAAGCAGTTAGATGCCAGCTTTCTCCTTGCTTGACTGAACAGGAAGAATGCAATTGTGAAAACAGACTATCAAAACCACCACATAATTACCTTTTGGTTATGCCAATGCAGTAAGTACAAGAATGCAGGAGTCCTTTGTAGGAACATAACAAAAACAGTAAAATTCAGCTTCTTTACCAGACTTTGTTTCATATATGCACTGTATGTCACCCTTGCCTCCTTCCTTTGGGCTAAATATACCTACTGCCAGGTAGCCCAGCTGCTTTACCACCAAAAAATTTAATAAACTTGAGAAGATTTGCCTTCTAGATAAAGACTAAAACACACCAGCAATCCCATCCTTCTGTCTGCAGAAGAAAACTAGCCTTTAATTCATAGAACACATGGTTCCTTAGGAAATAACTAACTTAGGACCCACCATCTTGTTGAAAACACCTTTTGCAGTCTATGAAACCTGCCAGGTGGTAGAGAGACACAGAAATGAGTCCTCCCTTTTCTTTTTTTTTTCCTCAGAATGGTATCAGCAGCTCTTCTAGGGCTTAAAGGGCCCCTACGTATCTTATATATATGCTGCATATCAGTTTTAAAGTAAATCTTGATTTAGCAATCATTTAAGGCAGAGATTAACAAAAAACCCAAACCAAACCAAACTAAAAGATGAGAACAGAATAACCAACCAACAAAAAACAGACCTAGAAGTGAAATAAGTATCTGGAATGGGGTTAACATGAACACAACTCTCTTTTCAAACTGACCTGCAGTCACTAAAATTAACAAGCTAGACAGCTATAGCAATTTAAATTACATGCTGTGTTGGAAAGCTGGTTTCTCCAGCTTCTCTCCAAGAATTCTTAGGTTGGACTTAAAAAACTTGTTAGCTAAAGACATGTTAGCTAGAAACCTACTAGAGTATCTTGAATGTTTAAAATTGTCTGAAGTAAGGAAGTAGAATATTGAGAGACAATGAAAGCATAACGTAATTATTTAAGATCACTTAGCAGGAAAATAGAGAAAAATCTCACATTTTCTCTAAAATTAAAGCAAAAATTTTAGTCTATTTTCAACAACTGTTAGATTCTTAAGCTATTTAGGTATTTTATTCAGGAAACCCTGTACAGATGCCCAAATGGCATACTTGAATATACTTGAAAACATGACACCGAATCATTTATGTACCCCATAGGATCACGAATTTAAATTTCTGTCTTTTGACTCCACAATTAAAATGTGCCTTGATGTATAATAACTGAAATACCTCTTAACAGAAATAACAGAGAAGACTTGCCTAATTTAATATGACCACAGAGAATAGAGGGAAAATTAAAACTGAAAAGTGATTTAATTACAAAGACCTTTCAGATTGAAACAGTTTCTTTTCTGATTAGCAGCAAAAGAAAAAAAAAAAAAAATAAGCACAGATAATTACTGGAATAAAAAAAACTCCAAACAATAAAATGTAGAAAACCCCTTCAATTGACTACAATTGTTCAAGATTTGCATTGCATTTTCTGGCATTCATCTTCAAATTTTAATGCTATTTAGTGGAACATTTGAGCAACATCATTATTTGCCATTTACTGAGCTGTGTTTTTAGCTCTGTAAAAGCAAAGCAGAAGGGTATGTTGAAGAAACAGAATAAATGACAAGGATGTGATGTAATTTTTGATAGATTTTTGATATTTATGAAACATCTTATATTTTATGTTCATTATGTAGTAAAAAGATTTAACATCACTACATAGGAAACAATCTAAATGTTTGGACTCATGGTACAACACCAGAAAGAGACAAAGAACCTACATAGCCCATAATCTGATAATCCTAATCTTGCAGAGATCTCACAATCTGTCAGAAAAAACACCTATCTGAAGTCAGTGAGGATGAGAGGAGGGCTGGATTTTGGCTCCCATTTCCTGAAAGAATGCTTTATTCCCCTGCTGCGCATTGACTCTGATAGGCAGCCAAACACCACAAGGCTGCTTGCTGACTTCTCCCTCTCTGCCAGGGGAATGGAGGAAAAGGCAATGAAGCACAAAAAAAGAGAAAACTTATGTATCAAGACAAATAATAATGGTAATAATAATAATTGCTTAATAAGTGAAGGGTAAGTGGAAGAGGGAAGAAAACAAAACAAAACAAGTGATACAAAAGCAATCACTCCCCCGCTTCCTCAGGTAGAATATTGCTCACATAGTTCCTGATCTAAAGATGGCTGACCCTCCTAAATGCCCCTCCTTCCCCTTTTATTTGCGAGTATGGTCTTATATAGTATAGAATATCTCTTTGATCAGGTCAGGTCAGGTCCCTGTTTGTGTGTCTTCCCAACTCATTATGCACCAGTCCTTACCTGTTAAATCCATTTATTCTGGGGACGGAGTGAAAAACAGAGAAGTCCTTGATGCTGTGTGAACACTACTCATCAAAAGCTAAAACATTAATATGTTACCAGTATTGTTTTGGTCAAAAATCTAAAGCATGGCCTCATATGATCTGCTACAAAGAAAATGAACTCTGTCCAAGTCCAGACTTTGATACGTCGAAAGCATGTTCAAAATGTTTCATAAACAGTAGATGGAATACAGCTTGTGTTTCTTCTCATCCAAGTTTAAAAGTAAGGTTACTGTTAAATCCTTTGAGTAAGTGGATGTAAACAACAAACCCTTATCCTCTTGATAAAATCCAGTTTACAAAATTGAGTGGAAAAAAGGCTTTTACATTCCTTTTGTCCTGATTCAGTTGCATAAGAGTATTCCTAATCCACATTTTTAATTACCTCTCTTTGATAATAATCTGAGCTATGGTACATGGGCTTCCAAGCCAAATTTGAATTCTTGGCTAATGAATGTTTGCCTGCAGTAGGCCTATTTCTCATGTCGGAGCTGGCAGTAGCAGTCCAAAATGCAGTGAAAAAGGAGCAGTTTCCTTGACAGTCCGTACCTGACAGCATTGTGCTTCTATTCCCTTTCTGGGCAAAATCCAATGAATTAGTATACAATGTCTTAGGTGATTTCAATTAATATGGCAGAGCTTGCACTTAAATACATCAGAAACTCAGCCACAGCCCAATCTCAGATGAGATCTGTGACTGCAACTGACAGGGGTAAGAAAATGTTTTCTGTGCCACCTCTGCTCTGTCAGCAGCAGGAATAGATTCTTCACCTACTTTATTTTCATCCATATGGCAAATGTTTGCCCACATTCCCAGGAAATCTTCTTAACTGTGGTAGCCCTTTGAGCTGTCTTAAATTAGTGCATTTATTGTGTAGCTAGTCAGCTTGTAACACAGACGTCACTGCACTGAACAACTAGAACATGTCAGGAGAGCTTAAGAGAGGTGGCATTTCAGAGTGTTCTGTAGTATCATCCACTTCAAGTAAACTTTTGGGCAAGCAAATTATTATTATCTGGGTAGATATTATCAGTTATATTGTTAGGTATATTTTGAAGGTAATAATTTTAAGGTACCTTGCTTTCGTCTCATGGAGAAACCTAAGCAACAACACAGGGTTTTAAGCAAGGCAATGCCTAAAAGGTAAATAATATGAAAACTGACCTGTAAATGCCTATATACACCGCTTTACTTTTCTATTATTTTTATTGCAGTGATAAGAAGATTTTAATATTTGAAAGTAAAAAAAAAAAAAACTACAAAAAAATGATGTATTGCTGTTAAATCGTGACCAAATTTTTCGCCATTGCCTTATATGAATATCATGCTTGTGATGACCTTAGCATGAAAAGGAAAAGATTCTGCTTCTTTAGCGTCCTTGAGTAAATTCTCTAATATTGTTTGTCTTCCCTTTTCATTGGAAAAGCCTTAATTGCTAAATTCAGGGTGAAAAGGCAAAAATTTTTTTTTCAGTGTAGAAAGAACGATTTCCTTGCATTCTTTTTAATTATATAGTGGTCATTACTGTTTTGCTTAAAAGCTTTCATAACCGAGATTAATGTGAAAAGGAGCACATTATTACTAAGACTTCATCCTCAGTGACTGTTTGAAGAGAGTTCATGTAACATCAAGGGCTTTTAACTTCAGTGCTTTTAATACAGTTCACATGCACGTTTGTGTATTTGCTTCCTTTTCAAACTAAATAATTCCTTTACTTAAATAACCTACTTTTCAAAATATGTCATAAATGACATTAGGGATTTTTTTTTTAATTGTGAGGTGTTATCTATTGTATTTTTAAATGTTTTTTGGAAGGAGAAGGCTTTACATAAAGTACATAGAAGTGCCTACATTATTTGGAAGCCAAGGCTGCAGCAGCTATTATTTGGTTATATTTGTCATCTGTACATTAACGAGAGGAATAAGTTGCAAGGACAAGAAGGAAAGTAGAAGTTGTAAAGCACTGCCAAGTCTGATAGCCCAAAAGAGCTGAGGTTGCTGGAGCTGTGTGTTCCCAGGTCCAGCCAGGGAGTTTGAGTGCCAGCAGGCAGACACTTACACAGATGCACAGTACATACATGCCCATGCACACAACAGGTCACAAGGACTAACACAGACAGAACTTCATTTTCCATTCCTAAATGCTCACATGTGTATCAAAAGAGTTTCTGTGTTTATGTAAATGAGTTAAGATAATTCTAGTTATTTCAGCATGTGAAAAACCTAAATTTGTGTTATACACTCTTCATATGATTGAAGGACTTGGTATCTATATACCTATATATTAGATGCCTAAACAGGGGGATATATTCTTCCAGGAAGTTCACAACTGAAGGAAACATTGCACTTATAATGTAAAGCAGGGGTTAAAGAAACACCTCTGCTTGCTAGAAGATTCAGGTGGGAAATAAACTATTAGAAAGACTATCAATGGCAAGTGATGTTTCCATATGTAAGGATTTTAAATACATGTATTGATGCCAGAATCACTGGGAGGGCATTAACAATTTCTGTAAGAATACCTTTGGGCTTAATTATCCTGGAAATGATTAAGTCAAAACATCAGCATATCACCTTCTGCATCTTAAACCAGGTCAAGAAGTACTGATTCATTGTGTTCAAAGATGCTTCTAGATAGGCAAAGATTGCAATTCCCAGTATGAGTTGTTTCTGTCACTTACAAATGAAAAGCCTTTTCAAACCTTCCTTGCTTCTGTCATGCTGAATAGTCTGGCTGTCACTCTTGGACTAGATTACATTGTTGAAAGCAAATCTGTGTCACTGACCTTACCAGTGAGGCTGAGGATGTCATGGAATGTCATCCCAGGGGACAACATTTAGAAGTTCTCTGTGAGACTTGTTGTCACTGACACACCAACTATGAGCTAGTGACGATAAATTGTCAGAATTAATGAATGCTGAAATACATTTCAAGAAAAATTTTGTACTGAGGGCTGCAAAGAGGGTTAACAGCTAAGTAATCCAATTAATGCTATTTCATGTATATAATACATGAAATATAGTTTAGAAAGGAGATGGAATGTTTCTGGTTTTTCATTTAGAAAGTTCATTTCCAGCATCGAGCAACTTCTGTGAAGACTATTCCGTGAATGCCCAGTACTTATGAAAAGTAGGCCACTAATGTACACAGCTAAATAAGATTCTAGGATTCTCCCCCATTCTCATATTGTCATAATTATTACTAACTTCACAGAAGAATTTCATGGTTTTTTAAAGTTTTGAATCAATAAAATTTTGAACAAGGAGTGTACTGCATGCAACTGAATCAGCATTAAAATCTGAAGAAGAATTTGTAGAGAGAATAAACTTTTATCTGTGGTGCTGCAGAGATAAAGAGGTATAATAAAATTGGGTCTAAATTGTATAAAGTCTTGAAGAAGATGAAGATCTTGTATCTAATGCACTATGGAAGAGGGCATCAATGCCTGGACTCTTCCTTGATGTGTTACAGAAGAAATGAGAGATGAGGAAGATAATTATAGTGGCTGTGATTTTAATAGATTAACAAGCTAAGATTAGCATCAGACTACAGGAGAGGTTGCAGTAATCATGGTAAAATTTAACCTGACACTCATGTAACTAGCAATGGTATATGGAACTAAATAATTCAGTACACTTTTGTGCATTTAGATTTTCAGTATGAAGCTTTTACTGTAGCTTATCTTTAAGGACATTTATTCACTTCAGTTATGATTCTTGGTGTTATTGGAGAAATGCATTTAAGGCCATCAATATATAATTGATTTCATTTGTAATTTTTATCGTAATGGGGACATGAGCACTGGTAAAACTAGAATTTGCCAGATGATGCCACAGAGGGCCAAACTTGAAAAATGAGAGTGTTTCCATATGACAAAATGACTGTGTGATTACAGTGCACTTTAGTCTACAAGTACCACCTTGATTTCATTCATATAAACATCATAACTATCAATGAAGATGTCAGCTTAAGTTCTGGCTAACAACCCTAGCACAAAGTTGCCTGACCATTACAAAGGCCTCCCTACTGTATTCATGTTGTCTCTTTACTTGTTCATTTAAGCTCATGTAACTTTGTTACCTTTTTTTTTGAAATCCTGCTAAAGAAATGCTCAGTATATTTAACTGAAATGATATTCCTTTCGGTCAAAGAATCACTGACTGGAGTCACAGCCTCTTTGTATCCGTGGCAAATGCAGAAAGTGCACTGTGGTACCGCACTGACCTAAGGGGCTGAAAGACCCTGGCCGAAGGGATGGCCCTTCTTGCACGTCTGCACGGCAGCTGAACTCTGTGCCTCTGTCCAGACCCGCCTTGTTCTGTGGCTGGAAGAGGCTTGAGTAAAAGGTCTGGTTTGTTAAATCCTTTCAGATCAAGGTAATGCTGCTGCCTAGCAGCAGTTTTAACATGGTTACAAAATGAATATATTTATAGCTAATGCAATTATAATACACTCAGGTCTAACAAAATCTATCTTTTTGTTCAGTGTGTCACAAATACTTAGGATTTCATAATACATATACCACAAATATAGTTTTCTCTTTCTAAGCTGTTTTCTTAATAAAATAGAGGTTAGATTAATCCCTAAAAACGTTTTCCTCTGTTCAAAAGCACATCGAGCTAAACGGTTGTTACTTACATTCTGGAAGATCTGAAGTTTATTAGGAGGTAGGTTTGGCAATACTTGCAGTTTGCTTCCTAACATACTCACATTTAAAAACTAGCTCTAGCAGCTCATAGAATGTAAATTAAAAAGTCTTCTTATATAATGCTTTCACTACAGTTTTCTTTTACTTAGAACATTTGTTTAGGTAGTACATTTAGAACCCGAGATCTGAAGCAATGTCAAATGTTTTACTGGCAGCATGATACTAACATGGATGAAAAAGCACACTTTGTACAGTTCTAGAAAGTCTTTTTAACATTCAGCTCAAACACAACTAAAGAAGCTTTATAATGGTGTCTGTAAAGCCTCTTCAGTTGTGAACAGAACTATGACAATCAGGAATCACATCTCTTGCCCCTCTTAACTGCCTAAAGCTATAAACAGACACCTCTGCAGGTGCTGATATAACAACATCAATCTCTCCCTTTTTCACTGGCTGGAGCTTACCCCTTTTCACAGCTCAGCTGGTAAAGTGTTCCTGGCAAATTCTGTCTAATCCCCATTTCAGAGCAAAGCCAGTGAAGTTTCCAAATTATACAGAAAAACACAGGAGGCTGTTTATAATAGAGATTAACACAGGATCTGCTACCAACAGGTTAACAAGTGGGCTTCAACTGTGTGTGCGTAGATCTCAGCTTGCCTGTCTTAGAAGTAGTCCTGAGATATCTACTACTTGGTTGGACGTTATGAGCGGCATAGATTCCAGCATAAAGAGGACTAGGAACAATAGCTATCAGCACAGCTAGATGTGAAAGAGGATATCTGTCCTGAGCCTCAAGCCAACCACTTAAATTGCTTGTGTTTACCTGGCTGCTTTTGCCTGAAGAGGAAGAGGGATCAATCACAGGAACCGCTCTGTGGGAGGTTGCTGCCCTCCCAGTTCTGCTGGCAAAAGGGTAATAATGAGCAGCTGGAGGGCATAACTGTAACAAGGGTCTTCCACCTGCATGCCAGTTAGAGAGATTGCTGTCTACAATCTGTTTGACTGATCTAACTCTGCTAGCTTTAGTGTGTAATATAGACCTAGGTTAATTAAAGTTGCTTTCTAAATTGCTCTGCGTATAAATCCTTAAATTTCTGTGATTTAATCTGTATTTTTATTTACCTATATTTTCCGGATGAGTGTTCTTTTGTATCAGTTTATATTATTAATAAATAATATAGTATATTTTCTCTTTTTGCAGCACAATACCTTTGGATAAAAGCATAGTATCGTGGCTTTTTTTCCTAAGCTTAACACTTCTCCATTATTTCTGGTTCACCTTTTGGACTAAAGGGGTGGGTTGATGCTTACCGGGGTGTGGGACTTGTGATTGGATGCAGGAGAAGGACTTTTGGGAATTGTATATGACGATGAGATGTTCTGAGAAGGACGAAAGGAGACAAAAATGTGCCTGAGGCGTTTTGAGGAGTAGCTCAGGAAATCACTTAGGCTGGAATAACCTAACACTTCCAAGTCCACCACTATGCCATATCCCTAACCATAATACCTACATGTCTTTTAAAACACCTCCAGGATATCAACTCAGTCACTTCCCTAGGAAGTTTGTTCCAAGGGTGGATAACGCTTTCAGTGAAGGACTTTTTCTTTATATCCAAACTAAACCTTCCCTGGCACAACTGTAGGTTGTTTCTTCTTGTCCCTGTCATTTTTTATTTGGGAGGAAATGATGATTCCCACCTCACTACAACCTTCTTTCCGGTGGTTGTAGAGAACAATCAGGTGTCCCCTGAGGCTAAACAAGCCCAGCTCCCTCAGCTGCTCCTCATAAGGCTTGTTCTCTAGAGGTGTAGGAAATAGGAGAGGATGGTTACTTGCACAATGCTGGTCAGTGCACTTACCTGACCATGCCGTGTACTCCATCACCACAGTCTCTCTTGGTTTTTTATTAAATTCTAACTATTGTCTTGGGTGAAGGGCTCTTTACATATGTGCATGTATGTGTATGGGAAGTCTAAGAGCCAGTGACTGGAGTGCCAGAGAGTCTGTGTGTCTGGGTCACCAGCAGGGATGACGAGTGTTTGTACACAAGCCGGTGTATGATCACAAACAAATGTCAAGTCAGCCTCGCTGGTGAGTAGATGGGATCAGATACACACACGTGTGGGCTCTGGGGGTTGACTGTGTGACCTCCTTGTGTATATGAATATTGTGGTGAAAGGCAACAGGGGAGCCAGACGGTCCAGGCGTATGAAGTCCTTGAGCTTTAGATATGCTAAAAACGACTTATCTACACGAGTTGTATGCATGCTATATGGAATGCATGCATTAATTTTTGAAGACAATATGTAAATTCCTTTTTGCATANTGCCCCTCTTAACTGCCTAAAGCTATAAACAGACACCTCTGCAGGTGCTGATATAACAACATCAATCTCTCCCTTTTTCACTGGCTGGAGCTTACCCCTTTTCACAGCTCAGCTGGTAAAGTGTTCCTGGCAAATTCTGTCTAATCCCCATTTCAGAGCAAAGCCAGTGAAGTTTCCAAATTATACAGAAAAACACAGGAGGCTGTTTATAATAGAGATTAACACAGGAACTGCTACCAACAGGTTAACAAGTGGGCTTCAACTGTGTGTGCGTAGATCTCAGCTTGCCTGTCTTAGAAGTAGTCCTGAGATATCTACTACTTGGTTGGACGTTATGAGCGGCATAGATTCCAGCATAAAGAGGACTAGGAACAATAGCTATCAGCACAGCTAGATGTGAAAGAGGATATCTGTCCTGAGCCTCAAGCCAACCACTTAAATTGCTTGTGTTTACCTGGCTGCTTTTGCCTGAAGAGGAAGAGGGATCAATCACAGGAACCGCTCTGTGGGAGGTTGCTGCCCTCCCAGTTCTGCTGGCAAAAGGGTAATAATGAGCAGCTGGAGGGCATAACTGTAACAAGGGTCTTCCACCTGCATGCCAGTTAGAGAGATTGCTGTCTACAATCTGTTTGACTGATCTAACTCTGCTAGCTTTAGTGTGTAATATAGACCTAGGTTAATTAAAGTTGCTTTCCAAGTTGATCTGCGTATAAATCCTTAAATTTCTGTGATTTAATCTGTATTTTTATTTACCTATATTTTCCGGATGAGTGTTCTTTTGTATCAGTTTATATTATTAATAAATAATATAGTATATTTTCTCTTTTTGCAGCACAATACCTTTGGATAAAAGCATAGTATCGTGGCTTTTTTTCCTAAGCTTAACACTTCTCCATTATTTCTGGTTCACCTTTTGGACTAAAGGGGTGGGTTGATGCTTACTGGGGTGTGGGACTTGTGATTGGATGCAGGAGAAGGACTTTTGGGAATTGTATATGACGATGAGATGTTCTGAGAAGGACGAAAGGAGACAAAAATGTGCCTGAGGCTTTTTGAGGAGTAGCTCAGGAAATCACTTAGGCTGGAATAACCTAACACTTCCAAGTCCACCACTATGCCATATCCCTAACCATAATACCTACATGTCTTTTAAAACACCTCCAGGATATCAACTCAGTCACTTCCCTAGGAAGTTTGTTCCAAGGGTGGATAACGCTTTCAGTGAAGGACTTTTTCTTTATATCCAAACTAAACCTTCCCTGGCACAGCTGTAGGTTGTTTCTTCTTGTCCTGTCATTTTTTATTTGGGAGGAAATGCTGATTCCCACCTCACTACAACCTTCTTTCCGGTGGTTGTAGAGAACAATCAGGTGTCCCCTGAGGCTAAACAAGCCCAGCTCCCTCAGCTGCTCCTCATAAGGCTTGTTCTCTAGAGGTGTAGGAAATAGGAGAGGATGGTTACTTGCACAATGCTGGTCAGTGCACTTACCTGACCATGCCGTGTACTCCATCACCACAGTCTCTCTTGGTTTTTTATTAAATTCTAACTANAGGTTGTTTCTTCTTGTCCTGTCATTTTTTATTTGGGAGGAAATGCTGATTCCCACCTCACTACAACCTTCTTTCCGGTGGTTGTAGAGAACAATCAGGTGTCCCCTGAGGCTAAACAAGCCCAGCTCCCTCAGCTGCTCCTCATAAGGCTTGTTCGCTAGAGGTGTAGGAAATAGGAGAGGATGGTTACTTGCACAATGCTGGTCAGTGCACTTACCTGACCATGCCGTGTACTCCATCACCACAGTCTCTCTTGGTTTTTTACTAAATTCTAACTATTGTCTTGGGTGAAGGGCTCTTTACATATGTGCATGTATGTGTATGGGAAGTCTAAGAGCCAGTGACTGGAGTGCCAGAGAGTCTGTGTGTCTGGGTCACCAGCAGGGATGACGAGTGTTTGTACACAAGCCGGTGTATGATCACAAACAAATGTCAAGTCAGCCTCGCTGGTGAGTAGATGGGATCAGATACACACACGTGTGGGCTCTGGGGGTTGACTGTGTGACCTCCTTGTGTATATGAATATTGTGGTGAAAGGCAACAGGGGAGCCAGACGGTCCAGGCGTATGAAGTCCTTGAGCTTTAGATATGCTAAAAACGACTTATCTACACGAGTTGTATGCATGCTATATGGAATGCATGCATTAATTTTTGAAGACAATATGTAAATTCCTTTTTGCATAAAATTATTTTATTCTGTATTTGTTATAAAATATTTCTTGCACAGAGTGCTCTTAAGTACATGGTTAAGCTACACAAGTTCTTAAAGCAATATGTATCACTATTCCCAAGACATAGGCCAAGACATGAGATATTTTACTGGCAGTAATAAGGTGCTCCCAGCAAATGTCATGAAGATGGATAATGGAGAAAGGACTGACAGCCAAGATGGGGATTGTATCACCTGAAGTACTACCTGTCTTACTGCCACTAGCAGAATACCCTGATATTAGGTAGCAACAGCCCCTGGAAGAATGCCTGTCTTCAGAACCATCATCACTACAAATGACAACGCTACAGGAAATTAAGATACACTAGAAATCATGCAAGGAATTGAAATAGTTTTCCTGGATTCTAGATCCAAGTCCTGTTGGACTGTAGCCAATCAAGATGAAATCTAATTAGGTGTTCTGCATACGTGTGAGAGAGCATAGTAATATTTCTATAAACATGAAATATTAAATTATGAATATAAATTGATTAACAACTGTAATTTCCCCTTGAATAGGTGGAAAAATATTTTTAATTCAATGAGCATTGCAATTCTTCTATCACAAAGTAATCAAACAGCTGGCAGACTCTTCTTAATTGTGAGCAATAATTATGTTATTTTAACGTCAATTTTAATGTTAAAATATTTTTACTTTGCTTAGTAATAAGTATGTAACTTTGAGTTTGTTATGTTTTGAGGTTTTTTTATGTTGCTTGTTTAAGAACCATCTTTGTACAGAAGACCAAACCTTGAAATATTTAAATGTGATTAAATTGATTTAATATATGATAGTCCCACCTGTATGTCATTTCTGATGTGCAGCTGCCACACACAAAATTTAACATAAGTAACATGATTACAATCAGATTAGTGAGTCTACACAAGTAAATGAGATTGCAAATCTATATGAGTGAAAACTGTACTTCCTAGCGAGACCACTTTGCATATCATTAGCTTAAAATGAATTTTCAACACTCATATAAGATACTGACTGGCAAATCCAACCTTTTTAACAACTCTTTATGAGTCCAGAAAACCTTCTGTCTTCTGGGACACAGACTATTAACTATTTCCTGCTGGAACTTTTCACCTGATGTTTAGTTTAAAATGGAAACATTCTTGTAGTTTGATCACCAATGGAATTGAAAGAAGCAGGCTTTTAGGACGCAGAGAATTTTTGTTTTCATTGTGTCTGGGCACCAGGAATAAACAGAAGTATCATCATTACGCTGAAGAAGTACCACATATATAGTCAAAAAAATCACACATGTTCAAAACAATATGCAGCTGCATGGGAGTGCAGTAAAATAAGGGATAGTAGAGTGTGTGTGTATACATATATATATGTAGATATAAAATTATGCTTCTCCATTAAAAAACTCCATAAGCAAAAGGAGTGCATTAGGTTTGCAGTCTGTGAGAGGAGACTGCTTTAAACCTCAGAGAACTTGCTTTTCAAGTACGGACTTCCAATTGGCTTCAATATTAATTCCAAAACTTTCATGAATCTGTACATGTAACAGTTTTAGACATCACAGTTATGTTTAGTTTATATGCTGCATAAAATGAGTCTAGTTGTGCTCCAGTGACAAAGAACTTTGACACTAGCAACAAAAATACATAACTAGACTGAGCCTGAAACTACTGACAAAACTCTGACAAAAAAATTCCTGGAGATTTCAAACTGGAGCTAAGCTGAATTCTATTCTAAGTTCTGGTAAGGAGCAGCAAAAAGGGAATCATATTTAAGTTTGGTATTTAACATCTACACTTTCGATCTCAATGAAATCTCCTGATGTTTGACTTGATCAAGCTTATTGCAGACCAAGTTGCTTTCAACAGGCTTTGTTATTATTGCAACTAAAATGTGTTAAAAATTATGGAATTTAAACAATGGATTCTTCATCACTCAAAATCTTGTTATCAATATTCTCTTCTTTGGAATGATGTGCTGTAGGTCATCAAATATTGCAGGTTTGACAGAGAAAATATTATGGAAGGAATTTCTGCTGAATATCTTCATGAAATCATCCTACTTTAAGTTGTGAATTCCAGAAAACACATTCAATTTACTTGGGATGATCAAATTATCAAATCTCCAGAATGTTTCGGTCTACCTGATATATCTTTTTTTTTTTTCCAAAGCACTTATCTGATGAGGACTTGACATATTCACTACGTTTTACAATAGTCTTACAAATTCCACATAGCATGAGCATTTAAAAACCATTAAACCCATGAGTGGACTAGAAGTGACCACCATTATGAGCTTTAATGGATTAATTTATGATGCTCTTGTCTTTCTTAATGCGAAAGAATCATTATCTTTAGGCTTAAAGGAGTACCACATTATTAGCAAGCATTTAATTATTACTTTCATATTATATTATTTTCTTTCAAAACATTCAAACTTATTAAAAAATGTGGACAAGCAATAATATAAAGCTATTTCAAATGCAAATTCTTTCACAAAAAATAGACTTTTTAAATTTATTAATATGTAGGGAAAGTATAGACAGTAGCTTTGCATTTTATATATTCCCATACAACTAGAGAATAAGGAGAAATATGAATCAAAATATGTTTTTTTTACTTTTAGAAATCTCATTGTAAGGATCCCTGTGCCATCAAAGTTACTGATCGGAACAGAGTTTGAATATTTTATGGGAAGCATCAATTTATGAAAATGGCATGAAAGAGAAGGCCTACAAAGAACATAGTCCCTGCCAAAATCAAGAAAGACAGAATGCAAAATCTCATAGCTATTAAACTTAAAGGTAGGCTATATATCTTCAAAGATTTTTTTTTTTTGGTAAATATTATAAAGCTAGAACAGTTTAGATGGTCATATAACTTTATTTATTTAGATTTTTATAAGTAACGTGTAGCTACTCAAGTATTACATTATTTTTTTGGCAGAGAATATAAAGAAACCTATCAATGTCTCTAAAATCAATAACATCCCAAAATATCTTAGGAATAAGGCTTTCTAAAGGGTTCTTCTAACGGGAAAAAAGTTTACATGTCATATCTAATCCAGCAACAATGTCTCTCAAATGCTTTGCCAGCAGGTTTTCACACTCGGAAATGTACATCAGGACACTCAGAATAATTTATTTTACTATGTTCCAAGGAGAGAATCTTCATAGCATTTTATTCCATTTCACAAAGACAAGAGAATAACAATTTGAATAGATACATTAAAGACAATGTAAAACCATCCAACTTCTCTATTAGCAGAAAGCTCAGGGCACTACTATTACTTCAGGGTCATATAAGCACGGTTTGCCTGCAGCAAATATTTTATATTTAAGCTTTATAATTAGTAGAGTCACAGAAGTGAGTCAAGACAGGTTAAGAATCTCTTAATATTTGCTTCTTATAGATGAAGACTGACAAGATTCTGTTTGTCACCAACAGAGGAACATAAATACAAATACAAAGAATCTTTTTTGTGAAGCAGTGGTGTTTTTAATAAGAGCTCAGGAAATCTTTAAAACAAAATCAGAAGGTGGGATAATAGTGAAAAAAGTCTGATACAACTTTTCAGATGAAAGATCTTCCTCTTCAGATGTGAAAATCACAAGAAAAAAGTTAAAAAATATTACAAGTCTGTCTGATAAAGGAAAAACAAAGGCAGGAATGATAGGTATGCTGAGAAAAGTTACTATAATTTCAAAAGTTTAAGTGCATTATTTCCTTAAAGGAGATCTCTATTGCCTTCCTACATTGTGTATGTAAATGACAAACTCCTCTTTTTATTTTCAGTCTCATAGCATTTTATTCAGAATTTCTTAGCTGCTAGGCATAGGAATTAAGGGCAAGTCTTTTAGATGTCCTGTCACATCCAATAATTCTGCACCATAACTTACAGAGTTTAAGGATTTATAAACAATTGCAGACTGTATTATCAGAAAATTTATGACGATATTATAAAAATCACTCATTTAAATTATATTCACTAGGATATGGGTCAAGGTTAAATAAGAAAATGTCACTTGTGCAGGTGTGACAGCTTATAGCAGTTCCAATAGAGAAAACCCCTAGGCAAGTAGAATTTAAATTGGACACAGACACCTACCTGAAAAAAAAAAATCATTGAAGTTACTGGGCTGCGACATGATGTACAAATACTGGAATACAGGGTGTCAAGCAGGGTTCATCGCTTGATGATAAATTGCCTGGAGCATCTTAGAAAGAAAGGAAAGGAAGTAAAGTTTAAACGAAGTTTTCCAGAGTTCGTAGGAAAGAACTGTAGGATATTGTAAAGTGTTAAGATTTGATGGCATTAAAGGATAGGAGATAAGGCACTAAGTCTAGTACGACTTTCAGAAGTTGCAGAAAACATTGGGAGTTAATAGTACTGTGGAAACAGCAGCAAGAAAGCATAGCTTCAGAGTCTTGGTGAAGTTCTTCAGTTTAGCAGCAAACATCTTAGTTCTTTCCCTATCCATGTTGTCTCACATACTCAGACCTGAGTTTCAATTGACAGCTATCTCTACATACTGAGCATGTGGAATCACCTTAGGTTGTTTTGGTTTGAGAAATTTATTCTAAATAGTTTCCTTTTAAGTATAAGAGCTTGGGTCTCTTCAAAACCAGAATAAACATAAAAAGATATCTATATCTTTTCTGTGACTCACTGAATAAAGAGCAGTATGATGGATGAAAGAAGAGTGAATCTTTAAAGAAAGAGAAGTTCCGTCACATCTAAGAAGTAAAACCCAGATCTCAAAAAATAATTTTGACATGAACATTAATGAATGACTAGTCTAAAATCTCCGTGACTAGTGGATGGCAAAATTCCTGGCCTCTCTGAAAGTAAGCCTCTGCAACTGATGGGTCCATCTAAGAGCAGCTGGATGGCCATGGTTCAGCAGAGTGGGATTCCCACTGGATCTCACCATCATGAAGGAGACAGTTCCCATATCTGTACCCACCCATCATCACATTTTTTTTAGCTATAACAACCTTATTCAGAACGTTTATATGGAAAATATAAGCCATAGGGTCTCCTGGGTTACTAAACCGAGTTCTGTAATAATTGTACTATAATTGCTGGGTTTTTTCTTCCTGATTTCTTTCCCTCCTTTTTTTTTTCTTTTTTTTTTTTTTTTTTTTTTTTTTCAATNTTTTTTTTCTTTTTTTTTTTCAAATTTGATGAAGATCTGTCTTAAAACTGACTTCCTTTGGGGCTTCTTTCAATCCATGTATAAGATGGGTGTAGGGCCAGGAGGTTTCTTATCTTATTTGGCTTAGTTTCCAGCCTATTCCTTTTATTTCTAGAGAAAACTGTCTTCACAGACCCTCGCGATTCTGTAGTTTGCCTCTTACAAGTCCAGCTGCAGTACACACTCTGGTGTTGGTAAAGCTTCTTAAAAATTTTGTCTGCTTACGGATCACTTCTCTCCTTGTTCTGTCTGGAGTATGATTCTAGATTTAAATCTTTTAAAAAATATTTAAAGAATAAATTTCTTATGTGAATGGTGTCCTTGACCTGTTTATTGAAGTAATTTTTAACTCCACTTTTATTTGGTCTTGGCCTTGTACTTCTGTTCTCTCAATATCCTCATTGTTTGTGTGCTTAAATAATTAAATCTTGTATTATACTGTTTTGCAAAAGTTAGATTTCTGTTTCTAAGGAAAAATGCTGTGCTTTTTAATTGAACTATTTAGTTCAATTAAGACAGTTGATTTGATAATTAAGATAATAAAATCTGTTATTCAGCTAGCACTTAAAATGAGTCAGTTTTTAACTTCATTTTGGGTTGGAGTACAGTGGGCCCCTATATCTGTGCAATTAGCAATAGCAAAGTTCTTACAGCCAGCCAGAACTCAGACATTTCTCCTTGTGACTTCTTTGTGGGTCTCACTCTTTACCTCACGCAATTTCTTGCAGCATGTTTACTTAGCATGCCTGAGAAATGCAGGTATAGCGATTGTTGTCTCCATACACTTTTATATCTACAGTGATATATATTTCTCACCAAAGAAAACACAGAGCCAGAATCAATTTCTTCTTTACCAAGTCATGTTAAAATGTGTTATTAGAAAAGAATTTTAAAAACTTTATGTTAGGGAAGTAGCACATGAAAACAAACAAATTCAACTTTTTGGCTTGATGTAAGTACATAAATTCTATATTGCCCAAATAAGAACATTATCTCCTTTTATTAAGCTATGAATTTTAATAGGAAAGATCAGAACCAAAACTAGCCATGTAGCCTGAGTCTGACAGTAGACTGGAGTTTGCTAGCTGATACTTTAGGAAGTGTGTAAAACAAAGGCAATCTTATATGATGGTTCCTAGATAGCCTCCTAGCCTCTAGGAACTGAAGCTCCTGGATTTAGTACTTGAGACAAAAACATAGTAGGTAGTTTACATAAGATTTTATACCACTCGTCCTCTGAGAATTGCTATGAATTGTAATAGGAAAGATCTTAGTGATTCTTATTTCTCTGCTATGTCTCTTGTAAAAAAAAATCATATATTATGTAAAATTAGATTAGATGAATTCACCTTGGAAGATCTAAGCATCTTGTTACTTAGTAAGATAATTTTGGATCCAAGTCTAATTTCCTTACAGTTCTTCTGAGTTATTTAAACCTAAATATTCATCAAAGAGTATTGACTTCCATTCTGCGGAAAAAATTCCTAGAATTTGGGATTTGGGGACATATATCCTTTATGATTTTTGCTGTAGGCTACAGATACAGTCTCTGATATGAGCCAATAAGTTTTCCCAAATTTGACTGTTATTCTCAGCTATTGCCAATCTGTTTACAGTCATTATTAAACTTACCTTCATTCAAAAGATGGCCTTGTACTTCTCTTTTTTCTCTTTCACTTGTCTGAAGGCTGTCTTAGAGCAATAACACTTTACTGGTTTAATTTTGATTGGTTTTCTTTTTTTAGTAAATTTTCCCATTATGTCAATGTATTTTAAGACAATTGTGGCCTGTTGCAATATTTAATCTTACTTCCTATGTGACATGGAATGAGGTAATCGTTTATGGTTTTTACTCATACCTTGTGGTTGAACCAAAACACACTTTTAGGTTTTTTTCCCAATGATTTGATCAAAATTACTGATATAATAGAAACTAAAAGCTTTGTATGAACATTAACTTCTGATTGTTGCCTTTCAGATCTATTATTCAAAGTACTTTTGACTGTCTCCGAGGAGATATATCTGATATTTCAGAAAATTAAAAATTCAGTGTATACCCTACACTTGCATTAATTCTCATTTCAAATAGTTTAAGTTTAAATAAGGATTTGTTCTACTTGTACTCCCAGATCTATATTCAGTCCTTTCACAGGGTACATTGTATAAAATAAGACAGTACATGGATTATTTTTGGTGCATTCTTAGATAGAAAAGAATGGAGGATGCGGACTTTCTATTCCTTAGATAATAATTTGTTTCTGAATTTAGTATTAATTTGGGTGTCCTTGCTTGCAAAGAAACGTTAATTGTAAATGTATCACCTCTAAAATACTCCTCTGAAGTCAGGGATTAGTCACTGGGTTATTCTGCATGCATAAAAACATAAAGATTTGGCTCTCAGATTCTAACTGTGATATTAGATTTACCAGAGAAGGTTATTTTCAGTCAAATCGAGCCTTTAAAATGTAACAAGTAACACTGGACAGAACATGACCTCTTAGACTAGCTTGTCTTTTTCTTACTCAGATGTTACATAAGAAAAGAAATAAACATCATCAAGTGTACAATTTTCTTCCTTACTGTCAGGAGAGTGGAAGCATGAAGAACAGAGTTCTCCAACCAGAATTGTGACTTAATAACCCCCTTTCAAGTGTAATGAGCTAAAAGGACATAACGTATTCCAGAATTCATACTTGATTTGTTTTTCTTTATGTTCATGAATTAGGACATGAACAAAATCTAGTAAAGTAAAGGACGTGAGCAAGACAAATTTTCTTATCAAAGTCCTATTTGTCCTACAGCTAACAAGAACGACATAAGATGAGATCTGCTATATACCAGAAATTATGTGATTGCCACAAATCCTCAGACCACAACTGTTCTATATTTCTCTATGAATCCTGATGTCAACAAACTATTTTTTCTTCGGGTCTCAGCTACCGCAGCCCAAAAAATTTCAGAGAAGGCTATGTATGTATGCATGTGAATAAAACTTGTGTCTTAGAGCTTCAGCTGCCAAGGCAGCATCTTCATACGCATTTTTATTTTATATTTGGTGAGCATACATTTATGAAGAAGGACAGAACCCCTTTGTGCATGCACAATTTATATATAGCTTTGTTCTTTCAGCTAGGCTGGTCAAAACTTGTCAGCAAACATTCAAAGGAAGCATTGTAATATATAAAATAATCCCAGAGGGAGGGAATAAATGCTGTTTAAGATATTGAATTGTTGGAACAGAGCCAATGATGCAATTCTTATTCGGTTACATTTTCAGATGACTCATCACATCTTCTACTAATCCATGCTTTGAGTCTCGAGGAGTATGATCTCTAAAATCTCCTGAACATCAGAAAAGAAATAATTTTTAAAAGCACAATAATACTGAGGAATCCATCATTTGGATCTGTTTCTAATGTCATGCAGTAGCTTGTACCAATGATAAATCTGGAAAGATGAGTAAACACTGTAATCCTATTTCTTATTTTACCATGAAAAATGAAATGGAAACAGAAAAACTTGTGCTGTTCTGTAACAGTGATAAAGAAAATGGCCCTTGAAACTAATTTAAATCAATTATGTTTGGGAATTGAAAGCTTAGCTATAAAAAGAATTTATAAAAAAAAAAAGGCACTGTATACCTTAATTTTTTGCAAAGCTTGTGCTTTTACTTCTGGCTTTTCTTTTCATTCCAACTGCTCTTACATGGTAATGATTTCTACTTTTTTTGTGTGCTCCTCCATTGTCTTTAAACTCAGAGCTGCAAATCAAATACCATCTTATCAAACACTAAGCTAAAGAGACCTGTCTTTGCCAAAGTCATTGTCAGCAACACTGTCACTTCTGTGCCAACAAATTTACCCATTAATGATATAAGTGATAAAATTGGTCTTTTCTTATTACTTTTTTCTTTCATCATTTATTTATTTATTTATTTATTTATTTATTTATTTATTTTAAAGCAGCCAACAGTATAAACAAACTATTACATAGTATTAGTCTTGACATGGGAAGAAATCAGTCTAATCCATTAGTGTTATACATTTTACAATAAAATGAAAAAAAGGAAATGTGCTTCATTAGTATAAAAAGAAACAAAACCACGAAAACCACGATAGTGAAGAACACTAATGGCCTCCATGGAAACAGTGTGGATATTATCTTTTTAATTGCTTATGTTTCCACCTTGACAACAACAATGCACAATGTGAAAAGTAGTGCGAGCCTGAGAATGCATGATGGCAAAGGTCAAGATGGAAAATATCCCTAGGGAAAATTTCCATTATTTTTGACATATTAAATGGTTTCTACTTTTATTCATGAGTAGCAGAGTAAAAGGAAAGGCTTGCCTGATGAATTTAACTGCTGATTTTTCTCTATAAAATGAAAATTTTTGGTTCTTTCTGTTTTAAGCTGCTGGGTTGAGGATGCAGGAAGGAAACCCTAGTTCAACAGTGCAGATGTTACAGGAAACTTCCTTTTAGTGCTATGCAGATTTTGACTGGTAAACTGAGTTTAATTCACCCACTCAGTTAGGAATCAGTTGGAACAGTAGTTAAAGCAGTAACAGAAATTATAAGTAGTTAGGACATTGGCTTTTTGGTTATGAATGTATACCTCCACTGACTCCCTTCATAAAGCTAGAACTTCAACTATAATATTGATGAATTAATAGAATAATTTGGGTTGGAAGGGACCTTTATGGATCATTTAGTTTCAACGTCCTTGCCATTGACAGGGATACTCTCCACTACAGTTTGCTCAAAGCCTCATCCACTCTGAACTTCAGCACTTTCAGGGATGGGACATCTACAATTCCTGTGGACAACAAGTTCCAGTGCCTCCCCACCCTCTAAGTAAAGAATTTCTTCCTTATATCTATTCTAAATCTATCATCTTTCAGTTTAAATCCTTTCCTTCCTCTCCTATCATCTTTCTTGTAGGCCCTCTTAAGGTACTCGAAGGCTGCTGTAAGGTCTCTCTGGAGACTTCTCCAGGCTGAACCCCAGCTCTCTCAGACTGTCTTCACAGGAGAGATTCTTCAGTCTCTTGATTNTTATGTGTTTCTATGCTAACACCTTGATCTCTTCGTGGCCCTCATCTGGACTCCCTCCAGCAGGTCCATGTCCTTGTTGTGCTGGGGGCTCCAGAAAATGATGCAGTACTCCAGGTGGGATCTCATGAGGGCAGAGTAGAGGGGAAGAATCAGCTCCCATGACCTGCTTGTCACACTTCTTTAGATGCCACACAGGATATATTTGGCTTTCTGCACTGTACGTCCACATTACTGGCTCATGGTGATAGGCTTCTCTCAGTTCAATCATCCCTCACTCTGTGCTGATGCTGGGGATTGCCATGATGTGATTTGGAGGACCTTGCACTTAGCCTTGTTGTACTTCATGAGGTTCACAATGTTCTGCTTCTCTGGTCTGTCAAGATGCCTCTGGATGACATACATTCCCTTTAGCATATCAGCTGCATCACTCAGGTTGGTGTCATCCAAAAAATTGCTGAAGCTGCACTCAATCTCACTATGTCATTAATAAAGATACTGACCAGCAGCAGTCCCAGTACAGACCCCAAAGGGACACCACTTGTTACTGATCTCCATTTGGGCACTGAGACCTTAACAGAAACTCTTCAGATGCAGCCATCAAGCCAACTTTTTACCCATCAAAAAATCCACCCATCAAACCCACATCTCTCCACTTTAAAGACAGGGATGTTGTATCAATCCTTGCAGAAGTCAAGGTAGATGATATCAGCTGCTATTCACTTATCTACCAAAGCAGTCACTCCACGTAGAAGGCCACTAGATTAGCCAGGCATGATTTGCTCTTTTTGAAACTGTTATCTGTCTGTAGTCACCTCCCTGTCATCCACATGCCTTGACACAGCTCCTGGTGCTAATTAACTGCTAATTCAGATTAATTCTTCTTTTTCTATTCTCTGCCACAATTCATAGTAGAAGTGTATTGCAACAAAATAAAAATTCAACATCATCAATTAAAAGATATATTGATAAGATTATTCTAAGGATCGTATCTTTACAAATGCATTATTCACCCATACTTGGAAAAGGTGGGAATCTGCAGTTACTCCAGTTTTGCAGTTGAGAAGTCATAGCTTATTGTATGTTCAAAGTACAAAGATTATTTCATCTTTACAGTGCTCTCATTTGTTTTTTATACTGATCAATGTCTGTCAGCACCTAAAAAATAAAGAACCCCATAAATATCACATTGGATTGAGAATTCATAATTTACTCATCTGCTCCTAGAGTCACCCTGAATCATATGGTCACAAAAGAATGATAATTTAAGCATATGGACAGAAGTAAACCAGTGCCGTAACGATGTTTTTCTCCTAACATACAGTGATTCTAAAAGAATTGTTAAAAAAATAGTATCTTTATACAGAGATTTTAGCAGACAGATCTAGATCAAACCCAGGACTACAGCAGGCTATAATTCAGAACTGACTGCCTTCCTATCACAATGAAAACCTGGAAAACAGAATATGTGCTATTTCTCTTCAGAGAACTACAAAAACTTTTAGAGAAATTACTTGAGGTTCATTGCAGAGAAGAACTGATGATGCCAAATATTTCTAGAGTAAAAAAGATATTGCCCATGTTTGACACCACTAGTTTACATTGTCAATTAGTATTTTTATCAGTACTCATTATTGAAAAATATGGGTGGAACTGCTATTAAATGAACTTTTAGTTAGTAGTCTATTATCCATTTCTATTCAATTGTCTGTTATAGCTCTATTGGATGGACTATAATATGCTTTAACCAAGTTTTTCTCTCTGTAAAAGATTTTCTCTTATTTCTTTTTTGTAGAAGCAGATTGTTAATATTAAAATTGCACCATAATTGATTTAGTTCTCAATATGAATGAGGGCCTATTTTTCCCAAATTTAACTGAGGGAAGTTACTACATCTATATAGACATATTGCACTGAGATAGTTAAGAAAGACTGTTAGAGTAAGTTTGAGAAATGTGGCCTGCAGTTCTGGCCTTGCTCTACAACTTTAAAGTTTTATGTTAATTTCTTGGCTTTCTCACAGTTTTGCAAAGCTTAGGACAAGTCCTTAATAGTGCTGGTGCTTACTTTATTCTCTATACAATCTTCTTATCTGGGGGAAAAAAATCTAGTAGAAAAAATTTAGCAAGCATTTAGATGTTTGAAAGTACTATGAGGAAAGACCATGCATACCATACCCGTGGATACTTCCTTGAAATATCTTCTGAAAAGAGGAATGTTTAGTATAGATGAAAAGAACAAAATCTGGTGTTACAGGTATTACAGATGATTAAAAACATATTTAAATATCCACCAGGAGTAGGATTTCTGTGCAAGTTAGCCCACTTTAGAGAGTAAACAAAAACTGTTAAGATTTCTTAGCTGCCCAGTAACATTTGGAAGCTGGACAACTTTTGAGCACTTTCTACTAGCAAAGCAGCTGGATTTCATATATGTTGAAAAAGTATAAACAAAGCATTTTCAGAAAGGCAGTATGAAAAACATCCTACATAGATTTAATATATTCTATGAGTTAATAACTGACAATAGCAAATAATATTTCAGTTATAAACACGTATACTAAACCCTAAAATTATAGAGACCTTGTTACAAACTTCAATGCTTATATTCTTTATTTCTCACCCCTTCAAAATTCATGTGCTAAACCCCTTCTATTCCCATAAAACCTACACATTCTGTTTATGTGCATATACATATGGTTCCACTAGAATATTTTATAAAGTATGAGGCAAGCTGAAATTCTTTCTTGAAGAGATTCTCTTCGTTCTCATTTCAGTAGTTTAACTGTCACTATGGGCAGCTGTTGTTTATAATGTACCCTGTGGTGCAGAAAACACTACTGGCCATAGTCCCTGAAGAGATATTAAAAAAAACTTATAAAAAATTTATAAACAAGCCATGAACACCTGCTGAAGCTATTATTGTTCAGATTTCAGACATACTTTTATATAAGGCTAGAAAAAATAGTCAAAAATAGACATACCGTCATTTTAGGACATGGCTGTGGTGGAAAGGGTATAACTATGCTTAGAAGCAGGGCAGGAAAGGGCAAGATTTCTGGTGCTTATAATGACCTGCTTTTACTAAAAAAAAGAAAACAACAAAACATAGTCTCCTGTGCGTGGTGTTTCCTCAGAGAATTCCTTACGCTAAAGTATGTGTTCAGTGTTATCAGTGCTTATGCCAGCTACCAGCTTTGGGTTACAACAAAATCTGTTTTTTCAAAAGAATGAAATGAGAAAACAAACACACACGAAGCTTCTCAAGTTATTTTAAATGATTGCAAGGTTGATCTAGACAGTACATTTGTCTGAGTTAATGGGATTGAATTCTGTTTGTCATATAATAGTCCATATTTAAAGGATTTTATTATTCTTTTCAGTACAAATGATTCTGTATCTTCGCTTTGTTTTGAGTCCTCCTGTGAAGATAAATATGTTTCCTTCTTTATCCTCAGGTATCCTAAGTATTATTTATTCCTCTGGCACATTTTCACCAAAGAGTTAGCCCTGGCATGTAACACCAGTAACATTCTTCTACTTCACACACAGAGCTCTTAGATCTAATTTAAGTAATAGTTTGCCACTGAGAAAGCTACAATAGAGTTAGTCTTGTCCAGCAGCCAGTTGCCCACTCAGCAATTCTCCCATTCACTCTCCTCTTCAGAATGGAGCATAAAAATAGGATGAGAAAGCTCATGGGTTTAGATAAAGTGAGATTAATTACCCATTACTGTCATGGGCAAAACAGACTTGAGGAACGAAAACATAATTGTATTTATTGCCAAGACGTATTCAGGTACTGAGGAGCAAAACATGAAAAAAAGAAAAGCAAAAAAAAAAAACAACTATCAAAATTTTACCTCTCCCACACATCTGTCTTCTCCGAGCTCAGCTGGTTTCCTTCTCAACACGATACTTCTGACTACTCTCCCTGCCTTTGTCAGCATAGGGGAATGGAGTACTGAAGGCAATGGTCACTATGTAACTGTTCCTCTCTGCTGGTCCTTTCTCATACTTTTCCCCTGGTTCAGCATGTGGTCCCTCTCATGGGAGGCAATACTTCAGGATAAGACTGCTTCTGTGTGGACTTTCCAGAGGCTGCAGATCCTTCAAGAAATGCCTGCTTGCTCCACCATGGAGTCCTTCATGGCCTGCAGCATGGATATCTGCTCCTCTCTGTGGACTACAGGGAAGCACTTACTCTGACATCTGCAGTACCTTCTCCACTTCCTTCTCTGATCTTTGTGTTCACCATTCCTCGCTGAATTATTTTCTCTCCTACTCTGCATGGGTGGGGGTTTTACTCTTTCTTAAATACATTCACAGAAATGCCACCAGGTTGACATGCCTGCTGTGGCAGGTCTGTTATAGAACTCACTGGAAATGGCTGGAATTGTCTGTGTCTGGCAGGGAGCAGACCCAACCTATTCTTGCAAAGGCCATCTCTGAGGCCCAGCACCACCAGTACCTTGGCCACCTGGTACAAAAGCTCCTCTTGCAGTTTGGTTAACTGCAGGTTTCTTTTTGTCTTTAACCACAAACAAAATATAAGTGATGTTTTCACTGAAGTACAACACATGTTTGGTTTTGACACTTGGGTTTTATTATTTTAATCCCAAGGAACTTGAACTGTGATGCTGCAGCATTTTGCCACTTGCCTAGAACAGAATGTTTCTCCAGCAAGTTTCTGAGAAACAGTTATATTAAATTACTAATTTCATAGAATTACAGTATAAACTGAATTGGAAGGGACCCATCATGATCATCGAGTTCAACTCCTTGGTCTGTTCAGGATACCTCAAGAATCACACCATGTGCCTGAGAGCATTGTTCAAACACTTCTTGAACTCAGACAGGTTTGGTGAGGTGACCACTTCCCTGGGGAGCCTTTTCCAGTGCTCCTTGGGTCCTGTCACTGATCACTACTGAGAAGAGATCAGTGTCTGCCCCTACTCTTCCCCTCATGAGGAAGTTGTAGACTGCAATGAGGTCTCCCCTCAGTCTTCTCCAGGCTGAACAAACCAAGTGATTTCATCTGCTCCTCAAAAGGCTTTGATTTGATATCAAATATGTGAGACTGGGTCAAAGTTTCAAGCTTGTCTTGTTCATTCTTCTTGCTGCATGCATTAGTGTGGAAACATTTCAGGAGTGGTACTTTGTAGCCAACATCTCATGACACAGATTGAGGGATCCCATTAGTGCTCGTTTCCTCAAGTTTTGACATACCATCCCATTGTTCATCACTTGCAAGCCTAGTATTTTCTTTTTACCTCTTCCGAGTCAGTTTAAAGCTCTATCAATGATCACCCTGTCCCAGAAACCTTCTTCCCCTTAAGAAAAGGCTCTTCTTCCCCTCTAGATCCCATCAGGCATTGAATAGATTATGCCGTGGTCAAAAAGCCAAACTTTTTGTGCTTACACTAGTCTCAGAGCCACATGCTGACCTGACAAATCTGCCCATTCCTATCAATATTATTCCTTGTTACTGGAAGGATCGAGAAAACCAGCTGAGCTCCTGATCCTTCAACCAAACATCCCAAGGCCCTGAAGTGTCTTTTGATTTCTCTTGGACTTCTCTTTGTTATTTTGTCACTGCCAGCATAAACAACCAGTAACAGCTAGTAATCAGGGGTCCTTACAAGACTGGAGAGTTTTCCAGTAATGGCCCTTACCCAAGCCCCTGGGAGAGAGCAGGCTTTCCTTTGAATTGAGTCCAGTCTGCATATTCGACCCCCATTCCCCTTAGAAGGGAGTCTCCTATTACAACTACCCTTCTTTTCCTTTTGACAGAGGTGGTTGCGATGCAGGGTACAGATGGCAGGGCTTTCAAAGAACCCTCTCTCCCAGAAGGACATTTGCTTTATTTCTACAGCACAAAACACTGTCATGAGGCACCAGTGCACACCAGGCAGTCATGAGAATTCCAGGTTTACAAAGAGGCTTACATTTGAAGCTCAACTGAACTGTTCAATGGAAATGTAGGTTAAGAGGAGATATAAGCTTCTTCCAGCTTCGTAAGCAAAAAATTAATTTAAATCAAAGTAATCTCATTGAGTCAAATTGACTTTATCAAGGCAAATTTTGGCATCAAATTTTCCTATGCTCAAATTTACAAAGGAAAAACAGTCATGTTCTTTGCTCCCTTTGGTAAAACTTACAACTTAAAATGCTTGTTTACTGAGACAGAATCAGATGTTTCTGTAGCCTGGAGTTTAGAGTGCTTAGTTGGGAAAGGCAAGTCCTGGATTCTCACACTAGAAATTGTAAAATTGTTTAGAGTACCTACACAGGCTCAAACTCTACACATGAGTTAGAAAAATGGTCAGGTTTTTTTCTGTGAATGGTACTAGTATATAGGTTTGTTGGCATTGATCTGCTTTGCATTTTTGAGACTTCAGAAATTCTGTATGCTCCCAGTGGTTGTAATGTCAGTGTTCACAGTAGTATTTTGAGATTCCTTGAGAACTTAGGCATCTCTATGGAGCTTTTATTGGTTTGCAGGTCTAATTTTGATTTTAGATCTTACTGTCTTATATTTCATTTGAAAACTTCATGTTTATTTTCCATGCCAATAACCTTGTCATATAGTCATTCAAAATAAAAGATTAAAGATTTCATAGTAGTTCCTGCAAACATGTAATAGCCAGACTTTATAATAAAACTCTTGGACAGTGCATCATCTTAATATCTCCTCTCATAATAAGTGCTATTTATTAATGCAAAAGTAAGTTTTATTTGTTTATTTGGTAAGTCAGTACTGCAGGAATTATATCCCCCTACTATTGATATTTAGTACTTTTCCTGCAGGGTAATCAAGACCTAACACATTTTGATGGATGTCTTCACTACGTGTGAGGACTATTACTGAGATGAATAAGAACTCTGAGAAAAAAAATAACAATCTCTGAACAGTCAGTATAGTTTTTCAAATTTGCTGTAAAATTTGGGGCAATAGGATATGCAAATGACCTCCCTGGACAGCCCTCTGTAAGTGGAACTTATATCAACACAAGATTAAGAAATGTGCCTGAGGGCATGCCTGGGTGAACCTAAACAAACAGAGTGAGTCCCAAAAGGAGGTAACTAATGTAAGTCATGAGAGACACCTTTGTAGCTGCACAAGAAGAGATTACTTCTCAGAACCATTCAAAAGGCTATTCAGTTATGATGACTATCTGAAAGCAAAGCTACACCTACATAGGGACTTTGCTGTAACTGATGTAAGTTTTTTCTGCATAACTTAACCTTGAACAGAGGTAAAGTATTCAGGTATTAGAAAATATCTGTCGGTTAAATGGTACTTGATCTCCTGTTGTTGTTAAAAGAGCCAAATTAATGCATAATACTCTATTTATCACATTAAATGTTATAATCTATTAGGTTCTTTACACTTTTTCAGATTAGATCAAATAATTCCTGGTAGTAGCATGAAAAATGTTAATACATTCCGGCATGCCACACATGGGTTCCAGAAGAGATAGCAGAGAAAAAAGTAGTGTTTTACATAAACATAGATGCAAATTCCCTAAAGTACTTTCAGAAAAGGTGCTTAGAAAAGATAAGATTGAAGTTTGATTTTAAATATAATTTTATTTCTTTTGGCCTGTTGAGAGAATGTCATTTTACCCTCAATAAAATTGCTGTAGGTCTTCAATTACTTCATCCAAATTTTACCAGGAAAAAATATTGCTAGACAAAGTACAAGGTAAGAGAAGGAGGACAATCTTTCTGTTAACTCTTAGATAGGAACACAAAAGAAGTCACTATGCACCCATGATGATCTCTGCTTCATGCTGACTTCCAGTTCTCTCACATGGATTAAGAGACTGGCTTTATCTGTAAATCTTTAACTGGAAGTATGTTTTATACTATATTATGAAAAATTATGAAGAAATATCCTAATTTTCTGCTTCATGCAATGCTGGATTTCCATTCTGGTCTACTTAGGTCCAGATCTCAACTTTGCTAGTAAACAGGCTTGCGCAACAGAAAGTATTAATGAATTGTTTGGCTGAAAATACCATTTTGTTGCCATCATTCCCTTACTCATCTGGTGTGTTACTTTTTTGTTGTACAAGGATAGCCTATTTTTTGGACTGTTAGTGTAGCGTGCCATCATAACTTTGTACATAAAAGCACAATGGTGAAAGCTCTAAAAGTATCTGCATAGTATTGTTTATTTATTCATATTTTAGTGGACAACAGAATTAACAAAGCCTCTGTTTAACAGAAGGTATAAGCATAAACAGTCTACTCACCAAGAGTGTTCTGCTTTTTTCAAATAGCAGAATTTTATTAATTTTTTTGGTCCCAAAAAAAATTAAATTATTTTCCACTTTTCAATTCAGCATTATCTTTAGTGAGTCCCTCCTGAGGCTTGTTAGCTCACTGAAGTCCTAAACTCAGTGATTTCATTCAGATGCCTTTTTAATTATCTCTAGTTTCTTGGCCAGATTTTAAATCTATTGCTGTTTGTCAACTTACTTGGCATTACAGGAAGAGGGAAGCTTCAAACAAAGACGATATCTTCATATCAGGACCAGCCTGATATCTAGTATTCCTGAGAGCTGTTAAATAACTGTTGTGTTCACTTGGAAAATGAATTTACTTAATGCAGTGGAATAGCCTTATCAAAATATTCTGATAAAATCCAGTAAAGTTAGTCCTTATGAAACTTGATTTGCCGTTTAGCTATACAGTGTTTATATTATAATCATTAGTCAAAGAAGATGACCCAGCATGAAATAAAAGTAAATAAAGAGAGAATCATGCCGTATGTCTTGTTACTATAGAATCTGTGGTAAAATTGTACTGAAAATAAAAGAAATAGACACAAAACAATTTTTGTTTGATACAATTTTTGTATCCACATTCCTTGTTCACTTATAATGTAACATTGTGGTTTTAAATGTTTTGTTGCAGAAAAAGTAACATATGAAAATTTTGAAAAAGCTTTCCCTGGCTTGTTATCTGTGTTCGCGTCTGAGCCATGTTATCTATTGTAGGCTAAAACCTGATCCTTCAGTCAAGCATGAACACACATAGATACACAGAATCCTACTTTTTATGAAGATATATGGAGAAGATTATTTTTTTATTTTATTATTTTTAAAAATTTCCCCACGTCGTTGTAACTAAGCTGTTGAGACTAGTAAAATACAATGTGGGAATACCTGGTGAAGAGAACAGAAACGTCCTGGATTTTAAAATTAATTTCCTGACATATCATTGCTCAAGATAAAAACATCTTTTTTTTAATTGGCATTTTCTTTGCAGGTACTTTTGTACACATTCTTGTATTGGTTCCTGGCATTCATAAAAAATGACCTTTAATGTACAGATCTGGCTACTGAACACTCTAAATCCAGAGAGGAACAAGTGCTGACAGAATATCTCAGTAGGAGACTATTGTACAACTGCCACAAAAAACCCCTTAGTGACAGCAAATATAATAAAAGTCCTTTTAAAACACTAGCTTAGTGACGGCTCCCAAGGTAAGGTGCTACATTAATTTTATTACTTTAACTACCCATAAGTTAAAAAACATTACCAACTTATAATAAATAAAACACTAAATTGTACATTCAATGCAATGACATTTAAATGACAGGTAAAAATTAAGCAATTACCAATGGAGTAATCAAATAATAAAACAAGACAGCTAAAGGCAAAGTGTTCTTTGACTACCAAGAAACTACAAATACATCTTTACACAATAGAAAATATAAATCACCCACTGTACGACATTCAACTGCAACAGGCTCCCCAGGGAAGTGGTCACAGCACCAAGCCTGGCAGAGTTCAAAAAGTGTTTGGACAATGCTCTCAGGCACATGGTGTGACTCTTAGGGATGGTGTTGTGCAGGGCCATGATTTGGACTTGATGATCCCTGTGGGTCCATTCCCGATTGGCAAGTTCTGATATTCTCTGAAAAATAGAGCTGCAAACACCCCAATTAAAAAAAAAAAAAAAAAAAAAAAAAAATCCCTTGATCTGAAAGACATAGAGTAAGCTTTTATGTTACAGAATTACATAACATATCACTGGTGATACTGCTTTTACAAATTCATTATACAGCTATATAATTTTTCCTCTATTGAAAAACTTAAGAGAGAAAAAATATTCTGGCTGTCAATTGATCCTTGATCTCTTGCAACTCTCAGTAATATTACTAGAAACCAGTAGAAATGAAGACATACCCTAAGAGTAAATAGTTACCAAATCCACCTTAAAATAAAGAAGAAAAATATATTTATGTCATAATAACAAAACAACAATTCTCATACTGATTTCAAAAATTTACTTAGTAGATATAGTAGTAAAGCTGTCTTATGTCTATGAAAAATCTCTCTGTCTGTTTGAGATTTTTCCATAAAAACTTACCAGGTTTAGGAAAGCTTGCCCCTGATTTATTCCAGTGAAATTTTCTGCTCACTCACTCTGCTGTCAGTCAACTGCTGATACTGATAAACATACTGTTTTCCAAGTGCTGAATCATTCATTAATATCGACTCCTTTTTCTATTTTCCTTTTTCTAGAAACCATTTTACAGGTTTCAGTATTTTTATTGTTATTATTGCTGTCAGATATAATGCAATCTTTAAAAGAAATATAAATCCTTTACACAAGGCAGCTCAAATCAAGTGTTAGAAATTGTGAAATGCTTATTTCCACACTGCCTGATGTTAAACTTTCAATGTTCACTTCCAAAACTATTCCCTTAGGATGTATTGAATTGCAAAATCCCTGAACTTGTAAGTTGTTTGCAGTTTATTTCAGTAGCTTTCTTGGTAGCATTATCATTTGTAACTTCATTGCTATCCTTACATCCGCTGTTTCCAAATCCCAGGTGCATAGTAAATGCACTGACTTTTGCAAGGTTCCTATGATCCCAGTAATCGTGGCAGAGTATTTTTTTCTCTTCTTACATCTTCATGTTTATTTAATTATTTATTGATTTTTTTACCGACACCTTAAGCTTTAGGTTGGTTAGATATTCAACCTTAAATGTAAAACTTCCTTCCCAAAAGCTATAGGATATATTTGCTGCTTGACAACCGTGTAATTCTGAAGAAAATTTGCTGAAGTCAATAACATGCAATTATTTCAGAGATCAGAATCACTTCCACAATTTGAGGCATGATACTGCACAATCATTTAAATTTGCAATGTAAGCCACACAGCGTTCTTCCTGAGTTTCCTGTCATGTATCTGTTTCACTGATAGACTACATATTTCGAATTTGTCCTAGTGTAATTGTAATTTGGTTGTTTATCATTTCAAAAGATGTAAGTCTTCAAATGTATCAATACATAATTCCATGCCTGATAAACGAATTTAATGTTTTAGCACTAATAGCTCTCTATATATTTGGAGTCCTACCTATGAAACCACGTCTGACATTTTCCAAACTAAACAACAGTGTGCCGTTCCTTCTCTTCTCCCAACATACATACACTTTTTGATTCAACCACTTTTGTACTCCCTACAACCATCTTTCAATATCAAATGAGACAGGAGTTAAACAAACTTTTTAAAATAACTGGTTAATGATTTATATTTTTCCTTTTAGTTTTCATTTATGACTTCTTTTGATCTTTTTTTTTTGTGACCTCAAATAGAGTCAAATTCATGGTTTGAGAAACCAAGCCATAAAACCTTGGAGAGTGGACAGGTACCATGGTAAGTGGATAAGAAATGCTTTTTCAGTTTTGTTATGGAATTGCATAGCTTTTTCATATTTTGACAATACATTTTGGAAGCCAGACTGTGGCCAGACATATAAGAACTGAGAAGCTCAAAGAGTCCTGTCTCCATATCTCCTTCCTCTCTGTTCCCATCCCCTTTGAACTAACCATGCAAGTGCACATACCCTTGTTCTAATAGAATCCCAGTAATGCTACAACGTAAAAGGAGAAGAAGAGGCTAGAAATCTTTCCCATCCCATACCAGTTGAGTTGATTCAGGAGAATGTAGAACTGCTTTTTCCTAAAGGGAATTTGCCCTTTTCCTGGAACTCCATGTAAATCTCATGGAAAAGTAGAGTCTGTACCTTTACAGTAACTAACTTTGGCTCACCTCTGCAACTATATTCTATATATACCATCCAGATGGCAAGAGGATGTAGATGGAAATCAAAACAGCCTGATAATTGCCAGCGAAGTAATGTTTGGTGTCAAAACTAGCATTTCAGAAATAATCTATTATACCAACTCAACATCAATTTTACCAGAACTATGTTTCCAAAGATTTAACTTTCAGTTAAATTTAGGTTTTATATTATTTGAAATATGGCCCTTTTCCCCCTTTTTTTAAAGCTAACAATGAAAAGCAACAACATACCTCAAGTGATTGATCTTGCAAGCGTTTCTCACATTAATCATTCCCCCCGTGTGCATGGTTTCAATGGTTTCTCTGTGACTAGATACATGAATGAAATTTGCAGGATATATGATAGTTTTCATACTCTTTCTTATTGGGGAACAATTGACATTGTCTTGAGATGGTTTGATTTCATGAATTTTCAAACATTAAAAAATAATTTTAAAGGGGGTTCATTTTCTATATTAACCTTTTAAAATTTTATCTAGTATTAATTGTTTACCTGAAAAAGTAGAATAGGGCATGTAATTTTCCTACAGTTCGGTAAGTGAATGATGTTTATCACCATTTCTGTTATACAGAATTTTATGTAGCTCGATATTCATATTGAGAGATGGTAGAAAAAATTTGCCTAAACCAGACACCAAAACAAGTAAAATAGTTTCTGTGGAAAACTGCAGTCTTCCTAGGTACTTAAACTCACAATATAATGCCTTGAGAGGTGAGAGGCAAGAACTACACTGGCATCTCTGTACAGGCCATGCACTCAAGAGTTAGAGTCAATAATCCTTTGGGTCCCTTTCAACTCGGAATATTCTGTGATTCTTTGATTCTGTGATGGAGGTTGCTACTTCACTTGTTTAAGAATGGCTTTTGTGACACTTTACTGCATGCTCAGTTGCACTGTGATTCATTCCTTTATGCTACTGGGGAACACTTTCACTATAGCCAAAGCAGAATGTAAAAACACACATTAAAAGACCCCAAGTATTTTTTCAGTCTCTTCACTCACTATCTGCTTTGATGTAACTGGAATTATGCAGAAAAGTAATAAACAGGATTGCAAAATAGTCCAAAACTTTTTTTTTTTCCCTAAAATAATGCTAAACTGTGACATTACAGAGCATTTTCTATTGATGAGTTGGTGAAATTCAAAAAGTCATTCTTGCTTAAAATGTCAAGCTCTGAAAAGCCAACCGCTACTAAAACTTCTGAGTTCTGGAGGGACTCCCCTTCCTAGATACAGACTTCACTATTTGGCCTGAGGACTGCACCACTTTCCACCCTGGGTCTACCTATATTTACTTAGAATAACATAGCATAGAATAGAGTAGAGTAGACTAGACTAGAATAGAACAGAAATTTCAGGTAGAAAGAACCTATGATTATCATCCAGTCCAACGACCTGACCACTTACTATTACTGTCCTCCAATCCAGTGCTGTAGCCTGCTCTAACTGAGATACACACACCAAACACTTTGTCTATAATAATCTGGAACCTTTCCTTTCTGTTCATGTGTAGGAGGTATGTCATTAAGCTGTCAAGGAACTCTAGAGAAACCTGGATGTAAGATTGGGAAAAAACCCTCTGTGTAGTGCTGCATAACAAATGAACGTCCTTTTGTTAAGGAACTGTCACCTTTCTATACAAAAATATCCTAGTAAGTTATTATAGAGGAGGCTTAGTCCAAATATCTATAATAACAGCAAATCATATCCTTGACTGTGCAGCTAATGAGAATAAATAGGACAAATGGCATAACGGAGTAAGCGGAGATATAAAATACATGAAAAAATATTTCAGGTAGTATAAAATGGTTGAGTTACTGATAAGCCAAAATAGGGTCTACTATCACAACTGAGGTGGGTCTTTTTGGTTGGGTTTTGGGAGTTTACTTTAAAGACAGTTGGCAGCCTATTTTCTAGTATATTACTTTATATTGACATCAATCGTGTTAGTTTAAATGAAATATAAACCTGAATTGACAAAGTAGAATTGCTAAGTAACTTCCAGAAAGAGTGCAAGACTAATTTGTGATAATATTTCCAGCTCATTTTAATTTTCCTTGTGTTTCTTACATCCTCCCTAGCCATTCTAAAATTTTATTATTAAAAGAGGCATTAAAGATTTTAGTCACAGTCCCCACTTCTTCAGACAACTGGCATGAGTCATTCACATAAGTTCCCTCATACAGAGTCAGTTTGTCTGCTGCTGCTGAGCAATTAGGTTGTTCTCTCTGATCCATGCTCACTCACAACAAAGGAATCCCACTAGAATTCAGTGAACATGCCCATTTAAGCACAAGGCCTCCGGTGTCAGCTGGTGAGCTGCTATCACATTAATGAGTTAAAACTCAGCTACATTCTCAGTAATAGCCAAAGGGCATGCGGTGCCAGCTGAAAGGTGGAGAAGTAAGTGATTGCACACAAGAGACATAAAGCTCAACTTTGTCATTGCCTAATTCTAGGGCACTGGGATATCTTCCAAGGGCTAAAATGACTTTTTGAATTAATCCACATAATGGCCTCTTAGTTGTCTTTGCCTCTCCTTGGGCTGTACCTACTAAGCTGTCCATTTCATGAAAATGCTAGAGAGGTATTTAACCCGTTCTCATGTACCTAGAAAACAGGTATAATAGCTGTATACTTCTGTAAAGAATAGGAATCTCTTGTGGATTTTATCAGAAAAGTGTGTGGATTTTAATAAACTACATGACTTTGAAAACATTACTGGGTTAGCATTTTGACCCTTGACGCATTTTTTTTTCTTAAACTAGAAACTTAATCAGAATGACTAAAGGATAGATGGCTTAATTTTAAATTGTGTACTATACACAATTCCTCACATTAGAAACTCACAAAAATACTTTTTTCGCTTAGGTAACTAAGATACCAATTTTTTTCACTGAGAAAATGAGTCAGAACAGCTCCTGTTAAAAACATGACTTAAATGCAGAAAAGAAACAAAAGGAATCGTAGACATCCTTACATGCATGAAATTCAACATGCCTTGAAATCAAGGTACACAAAGATGACTTTTTAAGTAAAACACAAACATCAGGAATAAATGTATTTTTACAAGTATTTAGTAAGTGAAAACACTGTTTTCCTGAAGAATAGTTGTGACATGAAAATGGAGAACTTGACATTACAGTGCGATGTAATTAAGACATAAAATGGAAAATACAAGAAAAACTGCATATTGCTATGGTCATTAGGTATAAGAAAACAAAGTATGTATCAAAATATGATCCTTAAAACATAGGCAGTAGTCTTTCTATAAGAAAAAACATACTTTGTATTAACATTTGTATGGTATAATATACATTTGTCTTTCCAGCTTTTGTGTATTTGCAGTATGTTGAACGACATCATAAAAGAGAGGAAGAGATACATATCTACATAGAAATACTTAGTCAAAATGTCTTGAAGAAAAAAAAACACAGTGAAATTTATCATGATGAAAAAAGAAAATAGGCAGGTAAATAACAGCATTTTCAGAAGGCAAATTTGTTGAATACAATAATTTTTGAAAAGAAAGGAGTATTTGAGTCTTGTGTGCTACAGACAGTCTGGAACTATTCACCTGTGTAGCATATACTGTTGAAACAATATCATATTTCATCAGAGGGATGATGGCTAAATAGATACACTGGTTACATTCACTCTCCATCTGAATGGTTCAGAGTTCTGTGTTTGAGAAAATGTGTCTGTGTGTCAATTTATTTCTCCTTCACTCCTCCAACTGCTTTTGGGATCAATGCACTTATTCGAAGTCAATGATGAGGATCCACAGTTAAACAGATTATTGGAAGGTGGAGCATGTCAGAATTGCACAGTATAAAAAGGAAGAATTATTAAATTTTCTGTCAAATACTAAAGAATAAAAGCAAGCATATTTAATGATTCAATACTTAACAGATAAAAGCTAGAAAAAATGATTTTTGTATCTGACAAATATATTAATTGTTTCAATTTTTCTTGCCTACCATTATTATAATAATTATCCCTTCCGGGTTTGATACTGGGGGAAAAAAAAGGGCTTGCAAAACCAAACAATTTCAGTATGGACTTGGGATGGAATGTTGTGCATATATGGAATGTGAAAGCTGCATAACCTCTGAAAATCCCCAGCCACACACAGAGCATCATGTAGTGCCGTAATAATATTTACCCAAGCAAGTAGAGAGAGAGGAGTTTGCAGCATTTAAATGAATAAAGATATTACTGTCGGTTTTTAATGACACCAGAAACTAATTGCTCTATATAGTTTCACACTTACAGACTTCATCATATGAACTATGTGCGTAGAAGTAGGGTACTGCTTAACATAACTTACCACAAACTGTGTATAACAAGTGAATGCTTCTCAACTGAAAACTAATAAATATCTCCAGTCAAATGCACTGTTCATATAGCAGCAATTAAGCTCACCATAGGAATAACAACCAAGTAGAAAACAAGCAGAAATTTTAATTAAGCAGTTGAATAAATCTTAGCCTAAAGCTGGAGTTCTCATAACACTGGCAAAATTCTCTTCCTGTTACTTATAATGAAAATTTACCACTGTCTTCAGTGAAGGTAGAATTAAAGCACTATTACTTTTGGGAGGTTCACCTCTAAATGACTACTGTTTCTTCTACTAATAGTTTAGACATCATTGCAGTTCAAAGAAGAAAAATATTTGATACATGATTTGAATTCTATTTACATTAAACTATAACATTCTGCATTGTATCACACCCAGAACTGATTAAGTATTTTTATGTGAAATTTTCAGTGTTTATGGTACATTAATTTGTGACAGATCAATCCAAATACCAAGGTATCAGAAGGATAAAACTGTCCAGAGGATAGAGGTGTTAAATATAGAGCTGTAAAATACGTGATGTTTACCTCAGGATCTGGTGCCAGAATTTCTGGTTTATGATCAGTCTGGAAATGGAGGTCTGTGTTACTGTTGTTTGTTGCAGTTGCTGTTTGCTGGTGCTGTCATTGTCATCTAAGGAGCAGGTTATTTATAACGCATTATTTAAATACCAGGTTGTAAAACTACTGATGGGAGTTTTTGGGAAAACTAGTATATCTGTGTAACTCTTCTAATTCTCTTGTTGGTGGGCAAATAATAGTACTATGAAGACTTTCCCATTTCTTCACATGAGAAACATTATTCACCAATATAAGAAATAACATAATAAAGATATATTAATTATTTATTTAGTAATAACCTCTGATAAAATTTTATAAGCACCCCAAAGGAAAATGAAAAGAACATTTTTCAAATACCAATTTGTGTTTGCTAATAATATGTACTCAGAATGTTTCTTATAGCAGAGCTGCCACTCTGACATGTAAAAAACTACAAGAATTTTCTATAAATGGTTCTGTTATAATCACCTGTCTGCTGAAATTTTTTACAAAAGGCCTCTTTTAGAAAGACCATTAATATTTTCTCTAAGTCTGGAAAGAGCTGCCTGTCTACTTGCCTACCTTCACAGCAAAATAGCAATTAACACTAAGAAAAGGTACACATGAGAGTTGGATTCTGCTTGAAGTATCACAAAATTAGGCATTACTTGAGATACTGGATATAGAATCAAGATGAAAGATGTTATAAAAATGTAAGTTATTTGTTATCATCATTTATTTGAATTATTTTGTCCAATGATTTGTGTATCACAACCCTCTAGTAGAAATTTCCTGAAAAATTAGAAGCTATGAGCTGAGAACTTATCTTCAGGAAATTCATCAAGAGAATAAAATCTGGCATAGTATTAAAACATAATGTTTGCATAGCTATGGTGTAAATTAATTTATTCATAATTGATAAACATCCATCCTATCCATGATTATTTTCCAAAACCTAGGCAATATAACCTATTTGATTGTAGATACTAATGATGACAGATTAACAGATCAAGGTAATCTCTTTTAATAAATTTTCAGGCTCCAGTAAAACCTTTATATTCTCCAAACAGCCACCATTAGTAATTATGAATTCCACTTATTACACTGAATTAGGGAAATTTCAATCCCTAAACTGAAAAAAGTGATACATTAATAAAAAATTTAAAAGGAGTTTGCCCCTCTAAATCCTACCAATATATATGTAAAGATTAAAAAACCAACAATGTTTCCATGATGTTTCCAAAGCTGACTGTTACATTTCTAACTCCCAAAATCAACATAAATAACTGAGAAGTCCTAATTTTCTTAAGAGTTCCTAAGCTCTCAAGCTGTCTGCACCGTGATGCTTTTAGTTTCCTGTGAAGGATCGTGCATACAAAGAATTCAGGTTTTATGAGGTTGTTCATCCTGGAGAAGAGAAGGCTCCAAGCTGACCTTACAGTAGCTTTCTAGTAACTCAAGGTGGCTGACAAGAAAGTTGTGAAGAGACTTTTTAAAAGGACATAAGTGATAGGACGTGGGCGACTGGATTCAAACTGAAAGAAGGAGTTTAGACGAGATATTAGGAAGAAATTCTTTATTATGATGGTGATGAGGTGGTCAGACACTGGAACAGGTTCCTCAGAGAAGCTGTGGATGTCCCATCCCTGGGCTGCTCAAGGCCAGGTTGGATGGGGCTTTGAATAACTCAATCTAGTGGAAGGCATCCCTGCCCATGGCAGGGTAGTTGGAACTAGACGATTGTTAAGGTCCCTTCCAAGCCAAACCATTCCATTATTCTGCGATAACAAAGGGCAAAATAATTTAGATATCTTCCCTTACCAGTTTTATTATATTGCTTGCTGGCTTTTCTATTGCTCAATGACTCTATCTTTCTTGGAAAAAATTTACTACTATGAATAACCAAGAATCATGGCTCTTCTTTGCAAATGGACATCTAGGTGGCTTTTTAGTTCTGTTTCATGCTTTGCCTTTATGTAAATGGGAATTGAGTCTTATCATTTTTATTAGAGGGAGAAAAGAATTGATGCCTAGAATAGACATCAATGTGTACCTACAGTGAGGTACACAAGGCACTTCTGCAATCATTAGGAAGATGATTTACAGTTAACTTCCTAGATTCCATTGCAATGTATGAAAATTAATGTCTATTCTCATCATAATTATAACAGATTTTGAATCACAGGTAACTTTTATTATTATTATTTATTATTATTATTATTATTATTAAACTCCTTTTTGAGGCAATTATTAGAGTAAAATTAATAGCCTTCACAATCAGAGTGTAAACTACCTGAATGAATGCATAAAAGCTCTACATGTAACCAAAAAAAAGACCTTTTTTATATCTGCCTCTAAAAAAAAAGTCCCCAAACAGTAAGAGACATTCCTTTTCTACCACAGTAAAAAGGAGACCAAATAGAAAACCCCAGCTACTGCCCCTACTCAGTCATATATTCATATATTACAAATTAGGCTTCATCTTCCCAAACATTTCATACTGATTAGATCATTTTTCCCTTTTAACCTGTTACTTTTGGGCCGGACATGAATAATTGTACTAGGTTTGCATGGCAGGGTTTTGCTAGATGTAGGGGCAAGGGAATGTTTTCTGTGAGAAGCTGCCAAAAGCTTCCTCTACACCTGTCAAAGCCAATGTCAGCTCGCTCCAAGATGGACCCGATGCTGGCCAAGGCCGAGCCCATCAGCAAGGCTGGTAGTGCCTCTGGGATAATGGATTCAAGAAGAGGGAGAGAAACCCCTGTGCAGATGCATCTGGAGTGAGCATATGCAAGAAACAGCTCTGGAGACACCAAGGTTGGTGATAAGGAGGAGGAGGAGGAGGCACTCCAGGTCTGTGGGGAAACAGAGATCTACCTGCAGTCTGTGGAAGACCCAGCATCATAGCAGGTAGACCCCCAAAGGAGTTTGTGACCCTGTGGGAAGCTCATGCTGGAGCAGGGTCCTTGGCAGGACCTGCAGCTTTGTGGAGACAGGACCCCAAAGTGGATTTGGGTTTTATTTTCCATTATCCCACTCTGATATGATTGATTATAAATTAAATCAATTTCCCCAAGTTGAGTCTGTTTTGCCCATGACAATAATCATTGAGTGATCTCTCCCTGTCCATATCTTGACCCATGAGCCTTTTGTTATAATCTGTCTCCACTGACCAGCTGAGTAGGGCAGTGACTGGGCAGACCTCAGGCCTTGGAGGCACCCCTGCCACTGGGCCTGGATCTTCAGTCCATGCCTGAGATGTTTTGCCACGTACATGGCTCTAGCTCTGTCCTAGCTCTGCATGTGGCTGGCTAGGGACAGTTTTGGTCTGAGCCTTGACCTGTGGGCTGGCTTTTCGGCCTGGCCTCAGTCTTGCTCCATCAGTCGACATCCCTGGCAATTGCCAGGTTATTTCTGATCCTAGTTGCCACTGCTGGACTTAACCCTGAAAAGTGGCTTGACTTCATAACTTGCCCCAGACCTGCATCATCACCACAAATATGTACGGTGATCTCAACTCTGGCCTAACTCCATCTGCCACTCCTTGATCTGCCCAGCTTACCTCACCCAGGTACAGTGGCATAAGGTCATTGTGGTTTGGGTCCTGACCCCTCTGGCCTTGTGCCTGTGCTCAGCTCCTAGTCTGTTTCCAAACACAGAAGCATTGCCAGTAGCTAGAGAGAAGTGATTATTCCATTCAACTCACTCCTTAGAAGATCATACTTGGAGCACAGGGACTGGATCACCAAAGAAACTGTAGCAAAAGACCAAGCAGACAAAGGAGTTTCATTGCCTCCACATCCCTAAATTATTATTCTGTACTCTGAGACATCTTAGGAGTTTCTGCTTATAACAAACATCCCTTATGAAAACATAAATTTGCCGGATAAATAATGAGACTACTCTCTTATTTTCCATAACGTGACTCCCACAGTGTGGGCTGCATGCATCTCAACCATTGCTTGTGGAGGCATACTGTGATGTGATATATGCCAGAATAATGTTGAAGGATTGTTGTGAGCAGAGAAAACAAAACCTTACCCATCCTTAAGATGTGGCAGATTTATGGGGAGAAGATGTTGAAGCCAGCTATCCTTTCAGTTCATTTCCTTGGGAGAAGTAATTTTGTTTGATTCAGATCCAAGGAGAATAGAGACAGTGTGGATACACCTGGAGAAAAATAAGGAATGAGCCAAACTATTAGTGTGGGAAAAGTAGTGAAACACTGTTTCAAAATGTAACATTTATGCAGAACAAAAAGATTATAAATCGGAAAACAAAGGGCAAAGGACCACCAGACTTACTCATTACTTGAGCCGGGTGGCAGACGCACGGATGACAGGTCTACATCTTTAGTGTAGTGTGATGACTTAGGTGGATACATCATAACGATACACGATAACGCATGTTAATATTTTGCTTTTAAAATAGCACAGTGTATGTAGTGGGACTTTTTTTTAAAAAAAAAGGGAAAAGATTCTGTGACTTGCTGGCCTCACTTGCTCTGCATCTGTTTCTTTTCCTCTGTGTTAGCTACAAGAGCAAGGATTTTTTTCCTTTTACCTCAGTATGTTTGCCTACTTCCTATTGTCATGCTACATGTCCAAATTACCCCAAATTTATCTAGCAATACGCCAATTTTTCTTATAGAATCATGCCTGTCAAGTTTAACAGGGACGGTCTTTTCACTTACACATGGCTAAAAGAAAAGATTCAAGAGCTGACATATGACAAGGTTTGTTGCAAGCATTAAGCAGTGTCTTGACAATAACTATAATTAAACTTGCCACAGCTTTGACCTGATTAAACACTGAACAATACAGCTGCCACTCTTTGACTACCTTAGGCCGGTAAAGCATCTGATGATATATAATATCTTTTGGCAGCCAAGTTAATTATAACATAGTTGACTGCATTTCTTTGGAGGGAAAATATTTAAAGAAATTAATGGGAGAGTAACTGTAATGAAAGCTGTCAGACTAATTCTAAATATTGCTAACAAGTATACCTGATATCTCTGAAGTATCAGCTTTTTTGCATATAATCATGTATTTTTAACCTTTTTATCAGATTATATAAGAACTTTACTTTCCATGTACGAACATTCAAGCATACTGAAGTTTGCAGTGTCAAAGCTTATACTGTTTCCTGAAAGATTCATGGGAGATGAAAGGTGAGATAGTCAGGCATTCAGGGCACTTGGATGTTAATTAATGGGAACTGAACATTCAAATCTCCTAGGTGGCACAGAGAATCATAACAAATGTGTTTGTTTCAGCCTTCTGTATCAAGATGCTGACACTGGTGTTACAAACCCATTTCTAACACTGATATATGGATAGCTGCATGGATGAGGTACATGCAAAGCAATTATATGCAAGTAGCACTAATGACTGTCATTGTATTGTTTGTGACATTTTTGCTGAAACACTGAAAACTTAGGAAACATACATCATACCTAAGTATGGCCAGCAAAGGTTTTTAACACATGCTGATGAGAAGCAGATTAAGAAGGATCTCCTCCTTGTCGCCTCATCTATAAGAGATGAATAGATGCAGTACTTTGTGAAATACAAAATATCTTCCATACAGCTTTCATAAACAAAAGCTTAGCCTACAGCTTCAAATGTACTTAATGGAAAATGCCCTGTAGCACAGTCTCAGTCACTTTGTCTCTTAAATTATTATTACAAGGAACTTTAGTGAGGTATGCATAATTTTTATTAACATGCTTTAATTTGTATTTCTGCACCTGATTAAATATTTAGAATATCTCAGACTGGGAATGAAAATCTTTGCAAAAAATATTTCTACCATCTTTCTTGAAAACCAAGAAAACCTTTTAGAAGTGATTCATAAGTTGTCTCAAAATTCTCTCACAGTTCATTCTGAAATCTTATTTTTGTGCATAATAAGACCAAAAAGTGCTACTTTGTACTTGGAGTTGGTGAGCCTTTTGGTATGACTGCCCTCTACACTTTCTTTGTACAGGTATAAATGACAGCCCAAAGAGGCAGGCAATGGAGGTTCAACGTTTTTATAGACAATGCTCCTTTGCCTTGCAAAGAGTTGATGCACATTTTTTATAATGTTTACACTTTGTAGCTCTCAGCTCGTTAAGCAAAGGTGAAACTGGTAAAAGTAGTTATTTTTGTCTTTTCCTTCTTGGACACATGAATTTTAGGATAACAAATAATATTTTTTATTTATGAAAAAGTTATATGCAAAGAAAGGACTTAGAGGAATGTATCAAAATCTGTGCACTTTTGGACTTTAGGACAGCATGACATGTTATCCACAATGTTTCACAGAGTTCTTTGGCTTTTATAGCAACTTTAGTTCAAAGAGGATATAAATTCTGTAGTGTAATTTGTTACTTCTCCATCATGACACACCACTCTATTCAACTGGTCATTTTTATATTTGGTTAAATTAAATGTGAAAGACATATTTTCTGTCTTCCTCCTGAAGTCCTGATTAAGAGCAACCATATAATGATCACAATCATGATATTATTAACATTATATGTTATCTTCAATATCTTAAAACTACATATCAGCTTTGAGGTCTGTGTCTTCCCCAACTGATTTCATTTTAGTGCCACTATGATACTAAAGCAGACAGGTCCAAATATGTTCTTCCATTTCCTTTTACCTCATACCCTTGTTTTCACAGAAGCTGGAAACAGGATTGATGGTGCAGAGTCTTCCCTAGAACTTATGTGTTTCATAACAGTGTACATCTATGCTTGGAGTATAACATTGGGAAAAAGTATTTTAATACCCGAATAGTTACTTGTGATTCCTCCCTTTTGTAATTAATGCCATCTAGATAGTTTAAGTTCAAATTTGTCAGAAATGTAGCAGCACATAAGTCCTCCAAGATATTCAATATACTGCAAGTGTTGTAGCCTCAATGATGTAGAGGAATTGAGCATGGAAAGACACACAGATGATCCCAACAGATAGAGCAATATGTTTTATATAGGAAACTCAATATCCAGAAGGCTTTTGTCTATCTGACATGGAGTCAAAATCCTTCCTAACTCATCTTAACATTCTTTGGTAGAGCAACTCAAACAATGGGCTCAGGTATACACAATAAATTATGAATACATGTTACTTGTATCTCTCCCAAGTTCTAGTCATGAGACCTGTGTGATTCACATTTTATAAAGGTCTTACATATCCTAGTAGTACAACAGACTGAAGAACTACTGCACTATCACTGCCAGAGGCAGCTATGGCTTGCACAGCCACACCTCGCTGGCTAGCAGAACTAGAGCACATCACCAGTTTCCTACCCAGCAGATCTAAATAAAAATTTATAAAGTTCTACAAAATTAATGATCCAGCAGATTTTATTAACAGTTAACGAAGGAATTTGGTTTAGTTCAAGACTAAAAATTGATAGCAAAATTGTAAGAAGTGGCTATTTTTAAGAAAGATGCCGCAACCACAAGGTCACCTGAGGCTGCAGTCTGATGAAAGCAAGAAGAGATGCCAGACATTTCTCAAGTGAAACTTTACTGCACTTTCTTATTGTACTTATTGTGCTCCTCTAACAAAGATGACATCCTGAAACCTCATTAGAAGATATAACAATACTGGTGGAATTGAATACTACTGGAATATTGGTGTTCAAATAAGAAATTTGCAGTAGCTGGCAAGGGCAAAACATTTCATTCTGATATTTAATGGAGCCACAACAATGACAGAATAATTAATAATCTGAATGTAATATCAGGAATCTGAACTCTGAAGTTTGTTATTTATATTGTTGTGGATTCCATTGGATTTTAGTTATTTCTAGCAAGAGGGAACCATCTGGTAGTGTAATCTAGAAGAAAATAAGGAACACCATAATACAATTTTTACTGGTTTATTTTGATGATATATTGATGATGATTTTTTATGACATCTGCAATATTTTCCACAGTGTGTTTCTTCCAAATTTAAATGAAATTCATTTTCCCACTTTGATAAATTGATAAGTGCTATATATCAAAAGCTCAGAATTTTCCTATTGACAAGTTTTAAGAAATTGAAATATTCTTCTGCTACAACAAATAAATTACTTATACAGTTTTACAATTTCATTTAAAATGTAAAGGAGCATTATGTGAAAAAAAAAAATGTACAAGACAGGAATAGGAGTTTACTGCGTTGCTTTCTATTTCTTTCAAATTTTGTGAAAGAACAGGTTACCGTCTTTCTTAGAAACTACCTGACTTTCTTAAAAATTATTTGCTTTTGTTTGAACAGAAAAACTGCGAAGTTCCTCCAAAATCTATCTTTCTATAATGAGCTTCCAAAACTACTTCCTCAGGCCATGAAGCAAGACTGTGAGTTACACCAAAGTCTGCAACAAGGTCAATTATTAAAGTTCCTTTGTTTTCACAGAGGAAATGGGTCTTACAAGATATTCAGATTCAGTGTCATGTGAGTTTGCGTTAGTTTATCTTCTAAAATTATTAACTTTTGTTAGCTGTTCTGGGTAGCATTTCTTGATATGGTTTTGCACACACATCTTTGTTACTATACAGCAAAGTATGACATTGAAAAGAGGAATAATCATAAAAATAATCTACAGATAGAAAGTGAGAGGGATTTTGTCTTTAACAGTTGCAGAAAGAGGATCAGAATCGCTGGCTGTCTACAGCACTTTTCTAGATTAAATTTTTGCCTGCAATAGCTTTTATCACATAAGACTGACCATTGCAATCACTATTTACTTCATTACTAGTCTAACGGTGGTGTTACCAAGTTTTTTCTCCTTTTTTGAAATTACGATGGAAATCAAAATAAGTAAGTCTAATGTAGATAGCGAAATACTTTTTTTAAAAAAAATATTTTCTACAGAAACACCAGGAACTCTGGATATTTATTTGCTGTTAAAAATATATGGGTCATAGTTTTAAGGAGACCTGTACTTAAATATCTCTGTTTTCAGGCTCAAAAGACCCATGTCCAACAAAGTTATATCTCGAATAAGCAGGAAAAGTATTGCATTTTATATGTCATTGAAACATATATTCAGAAAGAGGTTTTTTTGTGAATAAGATGTATTCCTCATTTTTTGTGCTAGATTCTCAGAAACTGAGAGTAACTCTAGAAAACAGATTCTGTAAATACAAATTTAATGAAAATAATCAGCCTAACAGTATTCTATAGCAGTTTTCTATACTTATTGAGGAAGGAAATAATAGTAAATAAGAAAGCTACTTAAATGGAACAAGCCCAGAATTATATCTGTAGATTTAAAACAACAAACAAAAATGTAAACTACCAAAAGTTTCACACATGGGACATTTTACAATATGACATCAGTCTGAGCATCTTGTCTCATTCTGCCACTTCTGTGTATTTATATGTAGGCTTTTGTCTTTACTAAATTCAAACTGATTATGAAAGTAGTTTTAAGTATTCATCATATTCATCAGAGTCTTGAGATTTCTGGAGTTTGGTAGAAATCGATAATTTCATACAAATCATTCCTCCATAGAGGAAAAAGATAAAATACAGTACATTCATAGATGCATTCTTGTGTTTATTTTGTAGCATTCAATCATACCTGGAAGAACGAAAAATGCAACTTTTAAATTGCTATTGCTCTCATGCATGATCTTGGGATGAGGACCATCTATGATAATAATTAAGTGTCAAAGTAGACCAAGAAAGATGTTTAAGGAAGGAAACGACGTTTAAGAAAGAAACTGAGGAGGGCTTTATTCACTTGAAGAAGTTAGAATCATTGCTGATACTCAGAGGAATAGTAACTGCCTTTGCCATTCTGATTTCATCTCGTGACCCTCCTTCTTCAACCATATGAGATGGTGCTTCATCAAAACAACCTATTAGGTAAATGAAAGTGGAAGAAACGAGTGTGCTGTATGCGGGAGTAACCCATCACATTGATGTGTCATCATATGTTTGCCCAGCAACTCCCATTTGTAAGATTTGCAGTCTCCTTTACTCGCAGATACTGCATTTGATTCAGTATTATACAATAATTCAATTTTTTATTATATTTTGTAGTTGCTCTATTTCAATGCAAATTAAGCCTTGAGTGATTCTGGAATATTTGAATTTCTTTACTGTCCTGGCTAGCAATAACACCAGAAGAGGTCAACTTCATTAGCAAGAGAGTAATTCAGCTTATCATGACATTAATGTATTCAACAAAACATTGCTTCTGTACAGCCATATTGCTATGGGCTCTGATTGTCAGGTCTTATAAATTAAGTTTGGATTGCCATTAGCTGGATTCATGAATTCATAGAAAATTAAAAAAATAATTTAAAAAAAAAGTGACAGAACATTAATATTTTGTTTTGTTTTGGACTTTATAGTCTTAAAATTTTAATTTTTAAGGTTCTTGTTTGCTGTTTATTGCTTTCTACTGGCTTTCTGATTAAAAAACCCTATATTAATTCTTTTGATTTAATAAAAATAATGAAAATTATATTAGTACTTATTCTAGTAATTTCTTTTTTATGGAAGAAAGAACATTTGAAAATAATGTTTGAATAATTAAAATCTTCCTGTGGGTTAGAAGAAGACGAATGTAGTATTTTGAAGTAAAATGATTAAAATAAGAATTCAAGAGAACAACTAGATTAAACACCTGTGGAAAAGAGGTTAAACTAGATTGTGTCTTGATCATTTCTTGTCTATAGTTTATATTTTCAACAAATAAAAACAGCTATAAAGAAGATTAAATAAGCCAACTATATATAAAGGATATGGCTCCTATTAAAGTCCAGTTCCTTAATTTTGAAGTAAAATTAACATTTCTTCGAGGCAGCAGCTGAAAAGCGCACATCTTGTACTGGTGGAACAGACAGGTGGCCAGTAAGTGTCAGCTGCGTTGAAGGAGCTGAAGAAATTAGTTCATAAACCCATTCATGCCTTTCACTATCATAGCTGGGCTTATTAACTTTTATTTCAAGAAACTTCATCAGATATACAAAATAAACACATAAAGACACGGAAGCATAAAGTATTGGCTAGTGTTTCTCATCACGGTAGCTTTTCCGGATGTTTAGAATAGTGGCAGGTAAAATTTCACTTGCATCTTCAAATTTATAGAAGAAGCGTATTTGCTTGTAAAAAACCCAGCATCTGACCTTTTGTTTTCTTCACATAATGAATGCTCCCAGCATGGTGCATATGCAATAAAAATCTTCCAAAAATTTTAGCTATATCTCCAGGAGATTATAAGGTTATTTATTTATTTATTTATTTAAGTAAGCAATTTAGCATGAGGTATTTGCACTAGGTTCTTATACTACGATATTGTTTGACTTATAAAATACTATTTGTTGCTTATGATTTGCAAGGAGAAAATAGATTTTTTTTTCCATTTTCATTGTGTATTTTTTAATCCATTTCAAAAAGTATCATGCTAATTATAACAGTGTGCTTCACATTTAGAATCTGAATTGCTCATTTTCAAGTTTTTTTTTTTCAAATTGTAATCTGTTAATTACTTGTTTAATGGAGTGTGTAATTACCTACTTTAAGTTAGAAAACTGCTTCCATTTCAAAGCAAGAAGCTCTTTCTAGAAATGAAAGTATGTAAATGCATTCCTTGCAGATATAGTATATAACTCTTTTGCTTCAATAATTGTTTCATTTGCGTTTGAAAATAAATTGTTTCCTACCCTCTGTCTGTAGTAATTATTGACACCGTGTTCTAGGAGATTGAGTCCTAACATAAGAAAGAAGCATTTGTGAATATGTGGAGGATTAACATTGAAGAACGTATTTTTTAAACTAAAAATTAGCAAGAAATAATTTTCTAATCCTAAGAGATTAACTGTCATGAAAAGAGAAAAAGGACAATTTGTGATTATTTGAGCATTAATTTTTATTTTTTAAACCCAAACTGAGATTGAATCCTAGCTTCTAAACTAATAGTTAGTCATATATTTGAACAAAAAGTAATTAAAAAGTTAAAAGTTATTTTGAAATAAAAATTAGAATGGTAGTGTAACCACCCCACTATACTTGATACTTGCCTAACTGCCGCCCGGCTTTGGATAAACCAGTCATCTATCAAAGGCACATCTAATATTTCTTTTTGTTGGTTTTTTGTTGGTTTTTTTTTAATTCTTAAAGATACTGAATCCTTTCACTGATGAGAAGAAAGTCACTCAACTGAAGGGCCAAAATTTTTGGTTCCTTCCATTCATTTCACTTCCAGAGTTGTGCACCTACTGTCAATCTTAGAATATCCTGTGAATTATGGTCAGTAATCATCCACTACCTCAGCATTCACTAGTTTGGTAACTTGAAGCACTCATCAGAGAACTGACAGATCCAGTATGAAGGCACTGAAATTTAAATTTTTCAGGAGGTTGCTGAAAAAAACTTTTACTATGTGGGAAAATCTATAGTGATTTTTTTAAGTCTTTCTCAGTTAAATTATATCTTTTTCTATTCCATAGTAAAGAATTATTTGAAGTAAAGTAATAAGGTAGCAAAATCTTACCGACTCACTAGATAAAAATTCAGAAAGCGGATTACATTTCTTCTCATATAGCTGCATCTAAGATAAATTTTAAAGGACTAACGGAACCCATGTCTCCCTTCTTCAATGACATAACATGATGACTATTTCATGAAATATTTCTCCCCACTATTGGATGTTCTATTCAAAATGCAACAGTCCAGTGTGATAGAGCAGTCATTCTCTTCAACTCACTGGAAGTCTTTACTGTAAAATAGGAGATATTTAACCAATCTCTCAAAATTTCTTATTTTTTCTTTTCTTCCTGAAAGAGATATTTATACTGTGATTACTGAATTACTCATTAAACCCTTATGAATCTTTACTGCTGGTGGAAGAAAAATTCTGCAGTGGAAAAAGATGTAGGAGACATTCCTTTTCAATTTGTATTCATTAATTTAGGTAACTCCCATTAATTTAGGTAACAATCATGAAGATTCAAATTGTTTGGTTTTGTATCTCATACCTATGTGCTTAACTTTCCACAAATATAGAGAGAATTTAAATCTATGGATTCTCCTAGCCCTCTGAGAAACAGCTACATTTTCCTTAAAGAATGAGCGCATTCTAGACTCAAATACAATTTTGCACACAAGTTAACATTTGTGTATGAGTCTGAAAAAGCCAAGAATTATTTCCAGAAGAAAAATATCGTCCCTGGATCTGTAAGTACAGCTTCAGTGTCATGCCTAAAATGATCTATCGTTCACCATTTCTGGATATAGGTTCCTCACTGGATTTTGCGTTATCTTTGTCTCAGAAAATGGAACAGATAAGTTAGCTGCTCTTCAAACTATTAAGTAAAATAAAGAATTAATAACAATATATGAAAATCTGCACTTATTTTTCCCGTGGTATGTGTTGTTAACCATCTCATAAAAGCCCAAATACCTCAATAAGGGCAATTGGCAAAGCTTTTGGGGTAAAACAGTTTAATTCAGGATGTCTTCTCAAATATATTGTACTTATAACCGAAGAAAACGTGTTACTACATGTGTCAGAACTAGGCTTCACTAAAACAAAAGTTTTAAAAGTGCAGTGATTTTATATTTTGTCTTGATTATATATATCCCTGTTACTATTTTGTTCAATTTTGTGTCTATGGTCTTACCACAGGCACAGATAAAAATGTTTAAATGCTTTTTGACTTTGCTGAAGTTATTAAGAACTTTTCGATATTTCTCATTTAAGCTAAAATCATACTTACATAAATATTTATGATCTTCTGTCTTTCTGTTTTTTTAGGGTTTTTTTGTAGGCTGTTAAGTTCTTGTGTTCCCGTGGTTCAGGTTTTGGTTTAAAGGACTTATTTTTCTGAGTTTCCTTCCTGTTAAAATTATTATGTTTTAGCCTCAATGTCATGTTTCTTTCCCAGTGAAAGAAGATTTGAGAAATAAAGTTCAGATCTTAGTATGAAAAGCTGTTTTTCTGAAGTAGCTCAAAATCATGAAGAATGCTGAGTTTGAAAGCTTGAAAGAAGCCAAGTGTATTCCCTCGTGTTTGGTGGTAACAATATAAAAGGGTTGAGATTTTTTGTTTGCAAAAGCATCTTCTAAAAACACAATTGAAAGAAACTACCAGATTAATGAACTAGAGTTTCACACTGAAGCTGTATATTCCAATCCTGTTAAATTTATAAGTGAGTGAGTTTGGTGGTCTCCGTCTCATTCTCTGTGAACATCTGTCTGTGTCACTAAGCTGTTCACATGGTTTAGCGTGATTGGCAGCTCTGCCCGGGAGGGACTCAGAGTATGACAGCTTGAGCACTGCAGATCAGGCTGAAGGTGCATTGAAGGTGTACGGAGCTCACGTGTGATTTATCATTACTTGGATGTGCTGCATTAAATCAAAAACATGGGAACCTCCAGGAAGATACCTTTTGCTGTAGGTGACCATACACATTTTTTTTTTGCAAGGACAAACTTTTTAGAAAGAATATCTGAGGGAAGGTTGATGTTAGAATGTTAACTAATCCTCCAATCAATTTCTGCATATTTTATAAATCTCTAGATTTTTTCGAAGCAATTTGTCTGTGTGGATATTTTTGTTGTCAACCATGTAACTCAGTCTCCTGTTCTGAATGCTGTGATGCAGCAGCAATCCTCCTACTTTAATTCTTAAAAATTTTAACATGTCCCTATTTTAAAAGAACTGCAAAGGAGAAAAAAATAAGTAAATGCAAACTTCACTTTAAATGTTATTACCAAGATATTCAATATCTGTTGAAAGTAAATGAACATGTATAGAATTGCCAAGTGAAGGCCCTATATTTTCTTTTCTTCATTCTCTTTTCCAGGGGAAGAAAGCAAAGGGATCTTTGGGGATTTCACTATTTTTTTTGGCCTTCACAAAGATGGATGTTACCCTATATAATGAACCAAGTAACTTGGCAAAGCCACTATAACAGTAAAGCTATACTTAAACAACTCTGCTTTCAAGTACAGACACCATAACCACTTTTCTCTTCATACTTCATCCTCCCTGTAAGAGACAGTTTTTTGACCTAAATGCTACATTTTAAAGTAACTTTTACTTTGTAACAAGGGAATCTGCTTGTTGTTCACACTCTGCCATCTTTACAAGAATTTGATCCCTAGTGCAGATAAAGCTTGAGCTCTCTGTATTACAGACCTCTTGGTAAATCTGTCATTCTTTATTGTGCAAACAACCTAATTTTGTTATTTTAAATAATATTTTCAAACTGTTTCTTGTGTCAACTAAACAGCAGAATATAAAAGACTATTTTTTTTAGCAGCCTCATAGACCTAGGGAGCATATAGTCACCGGTTTTACAAAACCACTTAACTGAATTAAGAGCTTAACTCCTGCTGACCACCAAAATACCACACATACTTTTGATGCATTACATTCTAATATGTTGCAGCACATAGATCTCATATGTTTATTTTTAAATAAGGAACATTCTTCACAACTGCTTTTCTGAACTAGGATTGCACACTGATCTATTTCTGCAGCCACTTGTGGACAGAGAGAACAACAAATGTTTTGCAATTCTATCTTCAAAAATATTTAAATTATTTAAAAGATTCTTATTTCTAGAAAACTGTAAAACCCACAAAACCAAGAATACTTCAAAATCAAAATAAAGTCTTTAATTTTACTAGAAGAGTTTCCACCTCATCAATTTTTATTCCATTTGCTTTCTCACTAAAAGGAATATTATGGTTTTCAATTACATTTACTCAGTTTTCTATATTTTTTTTAAAATAACTGCTAGTGACCAGAAATTCAGCTGTTCCCACTTCCCAGCAAACTATATTTAGTTTTTTTAATATTTAAAATGCAAAATGTAATAATTTGATGCTCATCAAGAAAATATAATCTTATATATTGATACTATTTATCCCATTGTTCTCTCTAAGAACTCCTAAAGCAGTTTTAATTTAAGGATGTTTGCCACTTTATTTAAAATATTCCAAAGTAAAATTAGTTGCTACAGTGAAATTTAAAAAGGCCAGGGCCCTTTGTATTTTGTACCTATTTATAAACATTTGAGTTTTCTGTGTCCTGACATAAAATTTGAGAAATTCTTTGTTATTTTGCTGCTCTCATAAATAATTTTATAAAGTATTCTTTTTACAAAATTCCTTAAAACTCTATAAAGTATATCTTCTGACATTTCTATGTAACAGTAAGCCATCTCCAGTCTCTTACATTCTCTGATTTGTGACTGAACTACTATAGCACTATAGAATATAGAATATAGAATAGCACTATAAAAATATTAAATTGAAGTAAGGTGATTTTTGCCACTGTCCTTTCATTGTTTGCCTCTTAAAAGAGCAGATTAAAAGAAAAGACCGTACTTTCTGATTTTCCTTTATTGTAGAAGAATTAAACACAACAAGTGAAAGGATTCATACCACCACTATGTAAGAATAAAAGAAACACTTTTTTCTCTGTATTAGTTTTGCAAACCTCCCAGAAGCATAGCTACCAGACGGACAAAGACTAGAGCTTTTAGAAAAAAGCTGCTAAAAAAAAGAGGAACTATTTCTACTATGCACTTGGTTGCAAAATTTAATCTTGTATATATGTTATTGATAAATGAGTTTGGGTTTGGGGTTATTTTATTTTTTTTTCCTTTCTCTTTCGTTGGAAGAGTGTAGGCTTATTGGGGAAGAAGCTTCTAAAATTTCCATTATAGGATGACCTAAACCGGCAGGCAAAGGTAAACAGCTCTGAAAAAGGTCATAAAAGAGTAGAGTGTCAGGAAGAAAATATGAGGAATAGACAGCAGAGTGTTGAATAAGATGATAAAGGTAAAGGCTAGTGAAGCACCCTCGGTAGGATGTTAAGGCTGACATTCTTGAAGAGTATGGTAAAGCTTGAAAATTGATATGCAGGTCTACAGGTAGCAACTGTAGAGAGTCACACACCCTTTGGCATGTTCTAAATAATTTTTTGGTGAATGAGTAAAACAGAGCTATCTGGCTCTTTTGGATTAATGAGGATGCGGAGCAGTTATGTCTTTATTTTCTTTGAATGTTATATATGTCTCTATGTGTTGATTTTTTTACTTCACATAAATGAATTAAAGTAACAAAAGTCATAAGTTGGATCTGTACAAGAAAAACGTTTAAAGAAACGACAGAAAATTCACATCAAATTATTACCATGGTAATGAGAGCTTTGGTACTGCCAAAAATAAGGTACAGAGACCTCCTTTTTGAGAGCTGTGTGAAGAAATTGGAAAGAAACTAATTAAAAGCATTTATTTGTAATGTGAATAAAACTTTTTAAAGTCAAGTTCTCAGTGACTAGATTATCTCTAGCTTTTTATTCAATTTAATAACTAATGTTTAATTAATTCCTTGCTATTGTTTTTGAATCGCCTTTTGTGTTTTAGATAATTTTTGCATATTTTTATGCAATTGGATGTATTCCATTATTCTAATATTTTTTTTAATTCATTTTATGTTGCAACAGGTGTTTTCTTTTCTTCTTTTTGTCATCTGTGTAATTATTAATGCTTTTCTCATTATTTTACTTCAGTGTGCTTTTGTATTGTACACAAAACATATCACTGAGATTTAGTGAGGGAGAATGCAAAATGAGTTATTTATGAACTAAGCTGCCCTTCATTGTATCTTTGGATACAAAAAAAAGGGAGTATCAATGTAGCACAACAAAATAAGGAATTTACACTGTTTCTTAAATCTCAGTCCTGTAAAGCAGAGCTATAGATGTAAAAGAGGAAATTTTCCAAAACAGTTTGGAATTCTATTTCTTTTAAAACCATGAACCTAAAACGTCATTTATGTTTTCACGTGATTTCAAGGTGCTTTTCAACATTCTTTTTCGGGTTTAATGTGAATGTTACTGCACTTCTTTGAAAGACCTACCCTACTTTATTTCCTGAAGAATCAAATTCTTATCTCTACTCCTTTTTGCATAGCTAGGAAATGGATGGCACATATAACATTTGCATATATATATTATAGAGCTGGTGTCCTCTCACGCAAAAGAATTTGCATATTCACCAAGGAATCTATTTTTACAATAATGTTTCCAAAACCTTCTTTGAAAATATATCCCTGAAAATAAAATTATTTTGCCATAAGAGTTAAAAAAGATTGGGTTTTAATTAGACTCAGACTGCAATAGATTTCAGATTCCTACAGAACCTTCCTGCTATTATACTGCATGCAGGCAAATTAACCAAAACCAAATAATTTAAATTTGGACTTTATATTGTAACTGCTGTAACATAGATAAGATCCTGTAGTAACTTTATTTGATTTCTTAGGTTACTGAAGCATAACCAGAAGCTTTAAACACAAGTTCTGCATAACTGTTTACCTGGTTTAAGCATTCCCAGAAGCTTGTGAAGTTAGCAGACAGAAATAATACTGAGTAATCAGAAAAGGTCAAGATCTTCTTAAATACATGCCATTAAGAAGATATTCTACGGTATCATATTTTATATCCAGATATATTTAATATTAGAGATCATAAGGGCATTAGAGGTCACATAAATCCATATGCAGCCATGGTAGATGCCGCAAACTTTCCAGGGCATTGAAGCGACACTGTTAATTTTACTTATTTACACAAGTAGAAACATATATTACTGTGTGATCTCTTTATCTGTGCTTCAGATTATCCCATGCCTGTACTCCTCTATGCCACTTCCTTTGTCTTCACTTTTCAAGGCTTCTGTTACTGTACCAGGTCTGCATTTCCCTACTGCATTGTGTTAGAGTTGAAATATTTCATTCTTTACAGAATAACTGCTTGTTAGCCTCTATAAAACCATGCTTGCACCACATAAAAACAAAAAGTAAAATTATTTAGCCATAAATTCCTGGCCAAATAAAGAAATTGTTTTTACAGTGAAACAAATCTGTAAGGCAGTTCAAGTAAAGTTCAGACAGACAAAGTCTGACAAGCCTCAGTCCTGATGTTTAGCAAATTCTGTACAAAGCTTATGGCCTGTTAATAGCCATTGCAATACTTATTGTTGGGCTACACAGTCACAGCTTGCTGTGTTTGCAAACAGCTAGTCATATACTGTACATCCTCATCGTTATTCAAAACACACTCTAGCAAAAGCTGGTGTGCTAGTTTTACTTGGAAGCACTGCATTTTTATTCAGGTCTATTATTTTCACAAATTGCTGCATAAGCCAAGTTTTCTTAATCTATAAATGTGTATTATTTATTTTATAAACATATTTTATATATTATTATTATTATTATCATCATCAGTATTATAATACCTATATAGTCTCTACAGAGACTTCTAATGGGGAGTGATCTGTGACATTTAAGCAATGGTAGCAAAATCTTTAGAAAAGGGTGCTATATTTCTTACATCTCAGAAAACCAGATATGAGATACTAAAGTTTAGCTTGTTTTGCAACAACAAAGAAGTAATTCAGTGCTAAACCACACCTTCAGTCCTTCACTGAACTTTTAAGATATTAAAAAGCCAATAGAAATGAAATGCTTTGAAAAAACCTCACCCAGCTCTGCAGAAGAGGGATGCTGCAGGAAAGATTTATTTGCTGAGTATCTGGTGATCACAGGTAAAAAAAAAAAAAACGGACATTTTTAGCCAGTGTAAAAGGATTTGCTTGCTAGAATTCCTATCTCTTGAGAACAACTCAAAGCAGCTCAATATTCTTTGGCTGCCAGTTGTTGCTGATGGCTATTTTCTCTGTCACAGTGAATGTCAGAAGGTGCCTTTAAGAAAGATTTATTTGGTAAAGAGGGCAGGGTTTTTTTCAATAGACAGGAATGTGGGATTCGCTTTCTATTTCTTTCTCTCTTTCTTAGCTGAAACTTTTCTCTCTGAATGCAGTTTGAACTAATATAACTGATGGATATATCCTATTAAGCTTTATGTGTTAACTCATTTAATGTTAAACTCATTTAAAGAAATGCACTATAAAGCAGTGCAAGTTGTGCATTTGACACCAGAGTTTATATTTTATTTGACTTCTATTTATTTTAACACCTCTTAAATATGCAATTCTTCTCTTTTTTTTGTTTAATAATGTAATTTTAGTAAACAGATACCTATCTTGTCTTCCACAAAAAAACCCTATTTCAGACTACATCTATGAAACTGGGCCGCGAAAATGGCTTCTTACATGAGACTCAGTAGCAAATAGATCACTTTACTGAGGTCATTCAAGCCTTCAGATCACTATGTTCCTTCAAAGAAGGATGTTTGCTCAAGGTCTGTCACTTAGTACAAAGATGTACTCACTATCAAGCTCCTGAGTGATGTTGCAGGTCTCTTCTACTCATTCTTGGTGAAGCTTCACAAGTTATTTAAGGGCGAAGTAGTCAGAAAACCAGAATCTGATTATGACAGTGTAACCTCACTAGATGCTTGGCAGTCTGAATCAAAAGTTTCTGTTTCAAGAAACCTTATTTATTATAAATAAATTCATAGAAAAAAAAAAAGAAAGAAAAAAAATTCTAAGAGTATTCTACAACTGAAAAGGCAGAAGATATGAAGATGTCCACTTCAGGGTGTTGTTATGGAAGACTGTGGAACTGTGTCACGGCATGCAGTGCTCAGGACAGGCACCTTGCAGCCCACCTGAGCTACAGATTGCTTTCCTGGGTACCTTGGGAGAAAGGTAGCAGGCCTGTGTCTCTGCTCCTCCTCTCCAGAGTGCCCTGCTGCCTGTTGTTGACACTTTTGTTTGCCATTCGCATGGAATTTGGAGCACACCTGTAAGACTAAGTACAACAAAGCAAAAACTGTTCTATGGGGCTGTGTAAGATGGAAAAATAGACAGGGCACATTCAATTACCCCTGTGCTAGAAAGAGATATTTGAAGATCTCAGTGTTAAATCGTTAGATGCAGAGACCTAAAGTGGTACCTCAGGGTTTTATTTTCTTTGATAAAACAAACAAACACCACAATTTCCATTCTAGGAAGAGTAGCATTAAATCCTTTCAGGACCTGGGTTTCTACATATGTGCGTATTTGCCACAGAAAATGTTCAGCACCATTGCTATCTGTTGTTTTGCATTTAATTTAACTTAGAAAAGACAAAGAAACCCCGATAGAACTACTTGAAATCAGAAGCTGGAGCTTCTCACATAAGTAGTCTCCAGAAATCCCTTATTCTATGTAAGTTAGTTGCCAGAATCCTGAAAATTAATTCCACTGATGTAGAAAAGCTACTTATCAGAATACAGACAAACAGGGTTGCTTTTGTGAAATTGTATGCGTGAACCAATTTTCCATCTTTCTGTGATAATGGGCACAAATCCTAGATGTTTTTCAGTAGTTAAGTGGTCATACGTTTTTTCCTGTGCATTTTATTGGTTCATCTTGCGACATCTTTAGTTCATGTCATTTTTCTTTCCTTCACTTATTTTGAAATAGATCCTTCCCCTTGTACACCTTCAATTTGTACCGAATTTTACATCTTTAAATTCAGATCCAGACGGCAAGCAGAGTATTAAGAAAAAGATGTACAAAACCAAATAACAGTCTTTCATGAAGTCAATGACTTATAATTGTTAGCAGATTTTTTCCAGATGAGCAGATGGGATTTTACAATTAATGAAAGTATGAAAACACCTTGTGAATTATTATTTTTTAATAATCTAATATTTAGAATAGTTTATTTACTCCTGTTGAATCGAGGAAAACACAGTATAAGAAAAAATAGAGAAGATAACCAGAAAAGGATGGCGAGGTTGCTAGCATGCTGCATCTAATCACAAACTGGTGAGTGATTCTGAAATTAGGAAATTTCTATCTAATAGCACCATGAAAAATAAAGAAAGTATCAGCCTGCAATAGTTAGTGTTCTAAAGCTACCTCAGTATCTATCCCTCAGCATTTTTCTTTTAGAAGTGTATGTTTTTGTGGCCAAAATAATGGTTACCAATTTTATTACTGGTAGTAGTACTGTTAGTATTATTAGTATTATTATATTAAAGTGGGAGACAAAACAACAATCTCAGTAACATGAGAAAGTGTTTCAAAAATAAATGTTCCATTTAGTTTTGAAAATTGATGTAATTCTGTTCCATTTTTTCTACTTAAAAAGAGATTAATTAACCTAGTTTAGTTCCATCAATGTTCACCCCCAAATACTTGAAATGAAACTGTGCCTCACAAAAATGACCAGTAGGTATTTTATAATAAGCTCTTGCTATTTTTCTTAATCTTTGCCTTGATACCAATCAAACTACAATTGCAAGTCCATGAGAGTTTTACCATTTATTTCACCTAGTGTCTCATAATAAAATTCAGTCATTTACAGTGAGTCTCCAAGTCATTAATGTGAATTAGTGAGGCTCTTTTGCATTGCAATAGAAGTAATGAGCTTATGCCTCAGAGCATTTAGAGTTTACTAAACAACTCTTTCTTTTTGTACCTTGCATATTAAGCAACATTTCCCTCTCAGAATGGTCTTTATTTTATCCATTTAACATAACAATGAAAAAAATATAATCACATCTAGCCATCTGAATTATTGGATAATAGTTGAATTTTAATTATTTAGAATAAGACTGGTCAATTCCCCTTCCTCAGGATGGTGGGAAAATGAATCATTCTAAAACTAAGAGAAGGTTCCATGACTGCATTCTAGCATAACCTCACTGTCTTGACAAAATTTCCATTTTAATGTTACTACTATTTGCCTAAATACTTCTCTTTCTCTTCATAGAATCATAGAATGGCTTGCATTTTAAGGGACCAGAAGGAATTACTTCACGTAGAGTTATTAAGCATTGGAATGGACTACCCAGGGAGGTGGAGTCACCATCCCTGGAGATGTTCAAGAAACGACCGGACATGGCACTTAGTGTTATGGTCTAGTTGACAAGGCAGTGATTGATCAAGCATTGGATGAGATGATTTTAAAGGTTTTTTCTAACTGAAATGATTCTGTGATTCTCTGATCTTGAAGATCATCTAGTTCCAATGCCCCTGTCGTGGGCAGGGACAGCTTTCACTAGACCAGTTTGCTCAAAGCTCCATCTAACCTGGTCCTGAATACTTCCAGGGGTGAGGCATCCACAACCTCTCTGGGCAGCCTGTTCCAGTGTCTCACAGTAAAGAATTTCTTCCTAATATTTAATCTAAACTTAGTCTCTTCAGTTTAAAGCAACTCCTCCTTGTCCCATCACTACATATCCTTGTAAAAACTCTCTATAGCTTTCTTCTAGCCCCCCCTTTAGGTACTGGAAGGCTGTTATAAGGTTTCTCCTGGAACATTCTCTTCTCCAGGCTGAACAATCCCAATTCTGTCAGCCTTTCTTCATGAGGAGAGGTACCTTATCCCTTTGATTATGGGGGTTTTATTCTGCTCCCCAGTTCTGTCTTTCAGCTTGTGGGCTGGATATCCTTAGGATGACTGACCTTTCTATTGAACATTGAGGCAAAGAAGGAACCAAATATCTCATCTTTTTCTGTATCTTCTGTCATTATATTTCGCCTTGTATGAAATAAAGGATGGATGGAGATTTTCCTCAGCCCTGCTTTTGTTGATGATGCATTTGTAAAAACATTTTTGTTGTCTTTTAGAAAAGTAGCCACTTTTGTATGAGATTGCTAGATCAGCATCACTAGTAGCCTTAAAATTATTTTTCATGCTAGAAAAAGATATAAATCATACGGTTTTTTGTTTATAAAGCAGCTCAAGAAGAGCAGCACAGAAAACAACATATAGGAGTCAGAAAACCCTTTTAAACTGCTTCAAATCGTAGGGAGCTGCTATTTCAAATACACTAGTGGGCTATATTTCCTTCCAGAAAAGGACTGCAAAGTTATTCCCAGAACTTGCAGATTCCTTCATTTCCATGTACTCCTTAGCTGTCTAGCAACACTCCTACTCTTGGCGTAACTAGCACAATGCAAAATAAAGACTAAAATAAAAGCCAGTGCTAAAAAAAAGGCAAATTCAAGGTCAGTTTATTGCATTTGAATTATTCATGATTCAACGATGAAGGAATTAATTTTAGTATAACTATTCTTTTTTTTTTGGTCTAATTTTAGTAAGACTGTTTAATAAATATGCTTAATAGGGACCTAAAATACTTGTTCACAGATAAATACTTTACCACTTGCATCAGTCCAGTTGATCAGTGGTAGACGGAAGCCAGAAGGAAAAATATTTCCTCTTCTTGGCTCTGTTCTGCTCTGATGGTTCTATTTCCATCTCTGCAATGTTATCATGACCTTTAATAAGCACAGTTCTGCTCAATCATATCACCTCTTTGACATCTGGTGTTGCAGGAGTGTGGTTCAATGAGGTGGCCATCAACAGAATTCAGAGCACAATAAGAAACTCTCAACAAAATACCCTAATTTTTTTTTTTTTTTTTTGCATATCTCTTGATCACATCATGCCATTCACCTTACCAGGTTCTACTCTTTTAAGAGCATCTCTTAATTTATTTATCTTACTCATATTTGCAAACCAATGAGCTTTCTTATATCATCCATACAGTATTTTTAGTCTGTCAGAATTTTCAGAGAGCAAAAAACTAAATACTGCAGTGACTTAAGACATTGAAAAACTCGATAATTTAATCAGGCTATAAGCTTTTTCCTGCAAGGTTTTTAAGCTGAGTGTAAACAGGCATCCAAACATGAAATTATTTTCAGCAATTTCTATTTGAACATGCATACACATAGACAAAACAAAGGAGAAGAACCCCACCCAGCAAAAACCCAAGAAAATCTGCCTTCCATAAGTTTCAGATACCACAAGTTCACTTTCTGAAAAACCTGGAGACAAAAAACTTGTAACCTTGGCAGCCTGGGTAGGTATAGCAGACTTTCCAGAAAATAGCTTTTTTTTTAATAAGACATTAACTTTAATCTAATTTAATTGAACAAGCATTTAATTTATGGAAGACATATTAAAAATAAAATTAAGTATTTCTAAATGGTTCTGTCTTGACCCTCAGCTTGTCATAAAATTTGCCTGTTATACATGAATTTTGCAGACACATTCTCACATAGAACTGTACTTTTGGAAATAATAACACAAGCAGGCAGAGTTACATTAAAGGAAGTGTATAAGTGGAACATTCATAAGGGCATAATGAATCATTGAGGAGCTATACCTTGAAAAAATAGTATTGAGAGCTCATGAATTGACTCACTTTTGTTCAGGGACTCACTTTTGTTCAACAAAATGGATTGCCAAGAAGTTTGACACTCCTAAAAAAGGGATGTGATAGTATTGAAGTCATCCATAAACACCATAATGGTTCTTTCTCAGAGCTGAAAGTCTGCAAACCTTCCAGCTGAATGTAATGACGAGCCCATTGACAAGATGACATTCATTTGAGCAGCAGGCAGTAATAGATGGATAGATAAGTCAGATATTTTCAGTTGACACGGGCTAAATATGCAGCCGTAATCAGTGTTTCAGAACAGTATCTCTAATTTGACACTGATGCAGAGAGGTTTCTATGCAGCTTTCTAAAAATGGACTTTGTTGTCACATTGGCATGCATGTGTGTAAAACATGCTGTCACTCTCACAACCTCTAGTCCTGACTCTTGATGGAGCTCCACTTATTTTCAAGGCATTTATGAACAGAAGAGAGGATGCAAAAACCACACTTGCAGATTTGTCCTGAAGTGAAGTGCAAATTCAATATGTGTTGGACTGTCTTTTTCAGGAGCATAAACAAGACAAAGCAACCAGCAGAAGAAACGCCAGCCTTTCTGATACTGGCTATGAAAAGAAAGAATCTTTTGCTGCAGGGGTTTTGTTACCTCATTCTATGAAATTCAGAGGAAGGTTTAGGGGTTAAGGGGGAAAAGAAATCTTACTCTTGTCAGTCTAAAGAACCTATGAACATTTATAATGGCAGTATAAGTTATTCTTTATGGATAAAGAGCTACAGTAGTCAACCTTTTGGCTCAGTAGGTATTTTGATGATAATTTTGATGAGTTCTAGTACCAGATAATTAGAAGGAGAACAACTGTTTAAACATGAAACATAAATATTTCTTAAAAAAACAAGGAGTAGTAGAATTTGACATTACTATTTTAGAAATTAAACACAGCAGATAGGCTTATTTTTTAAATATTTATTTTTATGGTATTTTCAATTATTTAGTTCCTATTAATGTACTAACAAGTACATTATATCTTCAGCATTCAGTTTAGCAAAGAATTGGATGCAAGTTTTGCTAGACAGTCATAGAAAAATTGTGGAATCTATGACCTTAACAGTTGCACCAAAAACTGATTTCAGCAGTGATACTTCATAAAAATGTATCCTATTATTCACATGTTCAATTAAAAAAACATTGATTTAAAAAATTAAATTCTTAAAAATTTTCACAAATAATGCTAGTTTCAGTCTCAGAATTTGATCTTTCAAATACTGAATATCATAACAGAAAATAGCATTTTTCATACACAGAAGTGCCTCAACCTCAACTCATCTGAAAGTTTGGGATTCAAGAATGAATTGTAGCTAAAAGGGAGATCATTTAAGAATATCAGGTATAACAGCAGTTTTCTTGTGATCATTCAGTGACAAATGATAACAACATAAGAAAAGATAGTTAGAAAAAAATAAGAATTTTTGGAAAGAGAAACTGTTAAAACAAATTATGTTTGCAAATGTGTTTGATTTCATGAAAACTTTTTTATTTTCAAAACTAAAATAAATAAAAACTGTGTGAAATAATTTTTATTTCTAAAGTCATGACAAAGAACAAACATAAAAGAGCAAGCTATATTCTGTGACCGTAGATTTTCAGCAAATGTGAAAGTATCCTTAATGAAAGGCCAGATTTGACACTTTTAAATCAGTTATTTTTATTGGAGGCAAAATCCAGTGGACAATCTGTTTCTACACTAATAACTTCTAGCCTCTTCCCGGGTCTTGTTGCTAGAAAACAAAGCAGACAAATTACTGTTGTGTCCATATTTCTCTGGTGCAAACACACGTCAAAATTAATAGATTTTCATGAGCATTCTTAATAGGTTAACACTAAGAAGTAGTCTGTCAGATGTAGCTTGATGATATAATGCTTAACGGTTTTATGTACAAAGGTGTTAGGACTTTCTAAAGGCTAAATATGTTGGCAGGTGCAGTGAAACCGTCATTAAAACAAAGGTATGACTTTCTGCCCAACCAGAGTTTTGGGGTTGTTCGGCTGACAAGCTTTTCTCAAAGTGAGGACTCCAGAACCAGTCAAATTATTTTGAGCTGCAAACAATTAAGCGAAAACTGGAATCAAAAGGTTTTAAACTGAGAAACACAGAATGATGGGGAACTTTGGGGAAGATAGGGAAACTAATTTTAAAGAAATTTGTGCGTAGATCTGCCCTCTGGACACTGAGTCCTATTCACTGGTACTGTCCTCAGTTCAACAATACTTTGTCTCCTCTGGGCTATAATAAATTTCATCCAGCTTCTTGGCATTCCTAGAAAAATTGACTTCTGTTGCTCTGAAAGTATGTGCACTTTTATGCCTTCTTGCTATATTTGCCTCCTTTCTACCTGTCTGAACTACACCCGCGAAGATACCCTCACTTAAGCATTCTAATTTGATTTTTCTAAGAAATTATATTCTCTGTATTCCTAAGTGTCCAAGAAAAACTGAGAATTATATATATATATATATCTCTATATGAAACCATTTAAAAAGGCTGAAATAGGAAATACGTTAATGTGATTGGTAAGAAATGGGATAGAAACCCCTTAGAGAAGATGCATTCAGGAAAACAAAGGCACAAATACAGATGCTCTCAGTCACTGTTTTTGAGCATGTGTTATAGTCCCTTTTCTTCAGGATCATGAACTGAAAATGGAAATATTCATTTACAGTGAAGCTTGCAAGTATATAAAAAATATTCATGAAGCCTTAAATACCAATACATCTTTAAACATTTCTAAATGGAGTTGATATTTGATCTTGTTGAATCAAAATATGAAATTTGGGCCAGATTCATTACTAAGCTCGACTGCTTTGAATTTCTTTGTTTTTGCAAAGGGTCAGTAGTTTGTCAATGATTCAAAATTGTATCAGAGTTTCTTCTCCTATTATTCCTGACACAGAATTATTGCCTCTTGAGTTTTCATCATGCGAACTAAATTTTATAGAGCAAAACCTTTCGACCCAGTTTTGGAGTCTGAATTCAATAAAATTTGTGTTCTCAAGGCAGAATCTCAGGTGAAACAATAGAATCCCACTTCATCCACCCCCACAAGTGGTTCCAACTAGCAGCTGAGAATCTGAAGTTGCAGTCGAAAGAGGCTCAGAAGTATCTATAAAAACAGTCTCAGTGTTAACAGTGATAAATTGCTGTAGCAATTATAGCATGCTTGCTGATAACAATGCAGTTGTTTTAGCATTATTTAAGGTACTACAAACTTTATCAACTCCATACTTTTGGGGTTTGTAAGAAATAATTATGAGTTTAGCAAAAAAGAGGTGGCAATCTTCTTTATGGAGTTAGTAGCCTAAATGTGCCTTTAGTACTTATCTGAGGATTTCAACAGTGAAAAGAAAAAAATTACTGCTGTGCAATAATGTTAGTGTGCAAAGACAGGAGAACATTAGAAGGAAATTTTACTTTGGTACTAACTTTACCTGAAGAAAGTTTTGTTCCTTTATTATGGATAGACAAATACTTGAAACAGAAATTAAAAGGCTAGTACTCTTAAATTGGGATGGAATTCTCATTATCTGAGTGAAAACCTCTGTATCTTCTCTTGTATCTGGGTGTAGTTAAATAAAATTTGAAGACTAGAATACAATTAGCCAGACCATAAAAAGTTCCTATCTGCTACTGATTGATACCAATGCAATTTGTATTTCTGAATAGCTCTCTTAGTGTCTTAAAAAGCCAGGAAAAAATGAAGATGAAATTAACTTGAGTATTTTTATCGAATTTAGGGTAGCCTTGTAGGTCTGATCTGACAGATGCAATCAGATTCTCTCTGGAACAAATTCAGTAGCAAATTTTTAAGCAGCACCTGTCAAAATCCTGTATGAACAATGATTATTAACTGACCAATTTAGTTTATGTGTGAACTGTTCATTGTTATATAGTGGATATTTTTCTGTAATGTCTTAAAAAACCCATACATTTTCTACAGAGAAAGTGCCAGATTTTCATAGATGCAGTTAACCTTTTTCAGATAACAGGTAAGAAAAGAAATCCGTACTTCCATTGCTTCTGAGGATCACAATTTTATATGACATGCAGTACCTCCTTTAAAACAAAATTGATTGTCATTAATGATATGTTTAGCATCTAATTCTTTACTAATGAAGTCCTGAATTTGGATTCTATTACTTTTGTCAAAAATGAATATCTAGTCTGTCATTTCTGGATCACCCTTCTAAAATGCCAGAATTTAGAAAATGTTATGTTGCATTCTGAATAAAAATAAATAAAAATGAACATTTAAAAAAATTAAATTAAAAAGTAAAGAATAAAAATTAAAATTAAAAAAATAAAATTAGTTTCTCAGCTACTCCTTCCTATGCTCAGTGCACCTGAGAATACATCCCTAGCAACCTAGAGCACTGTCACTCACAAGAGATTTATTCTGCAAACCTTTATACTCACAGCCAGCATTTTAAATTCTTATTGTATCCTCTTCATTAGTCCAATCTCAGATAAAGGGCATTTTTTGCCTGTTAAATATCAGTATTCAGTTCTTGTTCTGCTATTTCAAAATTCCTTCTGTTTTAGTTCATTTTACCTTCTTAACTTTTTGTTAGATCAGACCCCTTCTCAGTCTTATTTGTCAGCCATGCATTTTTTTTTTTTTTAAATTCTGATGGTTTTGGACTTGTCTTTCACTTGTGCATCTCCAAGAGTTAACAAGTTTTAGTCTGTATAATTAAAACAGTTCTGTTTATCACGTCTTTTGAAGTGCTTTAAAACCACTGTACTCATGCTGAAATTTTAGGAAGTTGTTTTTCTTCACCACTTGCATGGAAAATGTGCACAAGGATCTCAAAATAAAAACTGGTCCATCAACAGATCTCAAAACACTGATGCTAATTAACCTTATTTATCAGAGATCTAGTACTCAAGATATTCCAAAGATTAATTTTTTTAAACGGATGTAATTTTTAAAATATCAAGATCCAAGGCTGATTTAAAATCTAATAAAGTTTAGTGGAATTCAAAATAATGACTAGGACAGGTTATTGTTATGAAACACCTGCAATGGCTAGTAAAGTTGCTAGCAATCTGATAAACTATAGTACAGCTAAACTAAACTAAAATCACAGTTTATGTCTGCATTTCACAGACTCATTTCACAGACCATTTCAGAAAAGAATAAGGACTTAGGAATTACAATAAAATCTCTTCAATGGGTAATGTCAGTATTAAAACTAATGAAAATAGATTGAGATGTTGAGGAAAAAGAGAGAAGGCTGTATTTGTAATATTTTCAGGAGATCCCAGACCTCCAACAACCTTCGTTTTTCACTTTTGGAAGAGGTGAAAACATATAATATCTGGAAATAACAGCATTTCAGCTTAAGTATTCTAGCCTTAACTGGGGCTTGAGGAAATCAAATAAACCACCTTATTGAAGAGAAAGTTGGGAAACAATTTGGTCCATGTGTATAGGTACAAACTCCTAGAAAATTGTAATGGGAGGCTTTTCAGCCCTTTTGACTGAGGTATGAGAGGATGAAAGGATCAAAAGTCTGTTCCTGGCATTGAGGGTTGTCTGCCACTGCAATAATATGGCAGGTGATAAAATTACCACTGCTCTAAGTCTTTTTAAAAAGAACTAGCTAACCTTTCAACAGATGTTTTCTAACACATTCGTGTGAAAAACTCAGCAGCATTTTTACGTAACAGTCATTTCTGGCATTGGATGTTGGGAGCTCTGGAATCAGCACCTTAATTCTCTTTTTGCATGCCTCAATGAACAGAATTGAATGTGTGTGCTACATGCTTACGACGTTGAGTTGCTGCTTAGGAGTTGCAGCTCACAGCTGAAACAAAAATTCATACTTCAGCAGATCAGCTACTGTCCTCTGAGTTATACATCATTTGTGTGTATGATGCACAATCAGCTTGTTGTCTTCTATTCTCCCATTGGATACTGGCTATGATAAAGTCAAGAAAAGAGATCAGTAATCACAGACTGTTCAAAGAATGCTTTTCACGTTGATGACTGACTGATGTTTCTTGCTCACCTCCCCAGGGATGCACTGACAGCTAAATTTCAATCTGAGCAGTTTCTTCCCACCACTCCTAAGAAATTTTAAATAAATTCTCTTCTAAACTTGTTCTCTCTGTATTCTTCATTCTTTTTTTCCTCTTTGCAGTGTAGACATGATTCAGCTCCAAGAATTACCTGGGTCTGTCCTACCCAAATGATCTCCTGCTGTGACAAAGGCTTTAGACCTTTCGTCCTTACCTATTTTTGGAATGTTGCACACCGATACTTTTTCTAAGAATGGATATACTTTGCTTTTCAGGTTTTACATTTGGTAGAAAATAATCTAATTCTCAAATGAAAGACAGTTTTTTAAATTTTATAATTTATTGAGTCATTAGTATGTTCTGATAACATGTATTCTACCTCATGATTTGGAGGTCAAATAAGGAAGTGAGCTATAATGCCACATAGAAACACAGAAACATACAGTGGAATATATATCAATAGGAATGACCCTTTACAGAGAAAATATAATTGATTTCCAATATACTGGTATATTTTGTACACAGAAATAACCTTCTTCCTTTTAGTTCTTATGGGGCTTAATTCTTATGAGGCAAAATGATAGCCAAGCAGACCTTCTGGACTTCCCAGGCAAAGCAAAACTCACATTGTCAGTTGGGAAGGGAGGAATTTTCTTCAAATCAGTTTTGAGCTTTCAAGAAAGAGACAACATGCAGAGTCTTGAAATAAAGACATCAAACCAAAACAATGAGGATAAATAAGAAAAAAAATATATATCTCAGGAGATATCCTGTATAATAATGCTAAATTGTCAGCTTTGTGTAGTACTGTCTGTAAAACTACTTAATTATATTTGCAGTGAAATCCTTTTCTACAGATATGGTATGATTCAGATAAGCAGAGTGCTATTAAATTCCCTTTTCCTCTGTGTATGTAGAATATTAGAAGAAAATGAATGAAAGTTTCAGTAAACATAGAAGACATTTAAATCATTCTACAGCTACAGTAAGAGAATAACAAGACATGAGGAATAATTTATTTACAAAAAGTAGAATAATGATTTTTTTTCGGTGATTTCTAAGGACAGGTTTTTCTTATTAAAGTTTGGTTCATTTAATTAAAAACCTAGATGCTGAATTGAAGATGAGAGCTGGCTGATAGAATCACATCAAGGTAGTCTTTCTGAAGAAATAAGTTGTATGGCATACTAGAAATGGAGCTGTTCTATGTAGCAACTCAAAATTGGAAGGTCAGGAAAGAAGCTGACCTATTGCAGAGAATAACCATGACTTTTGGAGAGTTGATAATGCTCTATGACTGATCCATAAGAGGCGATTTTTAGTTTGTTTGCTACAAGATACAATTAGGAAAAAGTAACAGAAATGATTAAGCAAAACAGCAAGATTAAGTTGCAGTTGCCATTGAGACTAGCAGATATGCTGTGTGTCCTAGAAAAGAAAATGTTACATTCTCACCTTTGAAAAAAAAAAAAAATTATGACTCAGAAATAAACAACAGAAATAAGTAATACCACAAATCTCTTTTTTTTTTCCCCACGTTGGTTGGTGATCCTTTTCCTCTGACACTCTCATATCAAGAATTTAAAATCTGGTGTTATGAATATCTTTGGATACTTCAGTCTGTCTGACTGTTCATTCTCTTGTATACTCCATTATGGAGATGAGAAAATGTGTTTCTCTAAGCACAATGCCATCACACAAAAATTGTTTCGTTTCAAATGTTTTAAAATGTAGTAACTGGTTTTGAGTTTTATTGGTTTTTTTCCCCAATCTATTCACAGCTTCCAGAAAAGTCTTCTAATCTATGATATCAAGTATTACCTCAAAAGAACAAATTCAGGGTGTGTATATTTACTAAGAACAAGCATAATGCAAGTAACTAAAAAAAGCTTCCTTATGTTTCTCAAAGCAGAAAAAAATCCATATTCTCTCACACACAGTAAAATTCACGAAACATAATAGACAAAGACGTTGACAAAAAATTCTTTAAGGAAAATGTCAGACTACAACTGTTCTGTCTTGCAGTTTGCATCTAGCAACACAAAACCAGTTAAAAACAAAGCTTCCCAAACACTACACAGCTGCCTCTTCAAATAATTTAAAAGTTTTTACTAGTCCATTATTTTCTTCTGTTTGACCAAATATCCTAAAAGTGTTTGATTTTGCAGAATGCAATAAGAATACTGTAAAAAGACAGATGAGAATACTGTAAAAAGACAGATAGGATGTGCTAGAGTATATGCTAAATAAAAATGACAAAAGGGCTTTTTCTCACTAAACAAACCTAATCAGTGTGGTTTATTAAAACAATTAGATGAAGCACATTCTCCAATTTCAGCTATCAATTTCCTCTTAGGAATTTTTTGCTTTACTTAGTCAAATTGGGAGATTTTTCAAGATATATAATCAATATGTAAATTAAATTTAAAAGAAACGTAAAAAGAAAACAAATTATTTTATCAGATTTTTTTCTATATGATCTATCTACAACAGTCTTTATTCAAAAAGGGAAGAGGAAAAACACACTGGATAATATATATTTTAATCGTATTTTTCCTTTCCAGAGTATTGCTACCATTAACATTATAATGGCAAGCCAGTAAATTGCTATTTTCATTTTGAGACAAGAGGCTAATACTTATTATGGGATACAAGCATTTTAATGGGAAAAGATGATTTGATGTGAATGATAAACAGATCATTTGGTACTGCTAATGCTTCACATAATGTGCTTCATTAATTGAATGTCCTATGTAGCTTACATTTAAGTATATACAATTACATCAAGCTTGTTTATTTAGCTATATGTGCTGGCACAGTATATGGCTAATATTTTTCTAATCTAAAACCTGAATACCATTTACTATACTCTTCACCTTTCAATTTATACTCAATTAGAATAGTAACTGTATATGAGATTAATGCAGGAAAAAATGAGCACTTATGTGACATTTTATCAAGGAAGTTCAAGAACATTTCACTTAGAGTTTATTTCAAGAACTGTTGAAGGTTAGTGATGAACACAATATATGAACCATTGATCTAACACACACAATCTCCACAGGACGATAATGAGAAATTAATTTACGAACTAGTTTGTAGTCCATTGGCTATGCAGTATATTTTCCTAAATACAGATATTCTTTTCAAGAAAACTATTGTAGCTTCCTTTTAAAGTAGTAATTTCAAGTAGTATTAACCAATTATTCAGAATTTAAGCTATGTTTCTTCCACGGACCATTTTGCAGACTTGACCTTGAAACTTTAGTTTCTTGTTTACATTATATATCTCTAATATTAAAGATTTTACTTATTTTGAAGCTGTGAAACCTTGTATAGCGACAAAGAAGTTGAGTTTTTAAGAAACCTACAGCTGACAATTCTGTACTTAGAAGTAGTGGGCATTACAAATATTATAATTTTAGGCACAGAATTCTATACTAAAATTCTCCATAATTCAGAAATACTGCCTCTTAAAAGTACTCAAAGAATGGGAAAATATTTCTACGTTGTGCAAGTGATTATGATAGAAAGCTAAGAAGAACTTCTGATCTTTCCATTTTTAGGGAAGAGCTTGGAGGATAAATTTCTCTTTACATTATCTTTTGGAGGTTTGGAGGCCCAGTGACTTCACCTAGTGTTCTTACAGGCCCAGCTATCAGCATTATGGTGCTGATAGAAATCAGAAAGGCATTTTAATTTCTGACAAGGATCTGGTGAACCATCAAGGGTTTTTACTATTGATTGAGGAGACTGAACATAATTACTTAACGGTCCTTTTTAATTTCTTTAAAATATTAAAATAGAAACTATTTGGTTGTCAAAAGCCTGATAGAGTTTATGAATACGGAGAACAGATGAATGTGAAAAAAATGGACCCATTTCTTTCCCTATGTTTGTGGGCAGGAAGTAGGAAGAGGGAATAAGAAAAAAACCAAACATTTCCATTCCGAACACAGTATTTTGAAAGCAGTCACATGTGGCTTGTCCAAAGAACCCAAGCCTATATAACAGACTTGGGAACAGAACTATGTCTTGTCTAACAGTTCCCTTCTTATCAAGCCGATTTTTTCTATATCCAGGATATCATTTTGAGAGTTAGAGTCTCTCAGTATTTTAGGGAGGGTTTTTTTCCTCCTTACATGCATTTGCAGAATTTCTACATGGTTTCCCCTTTATTGAGTATTCAAAACAGATGAAAGAAAATGTTGGTGGCATAAAATATATATTTTTCTAAAGCCCAAAATCATGCTAAACTTGCCTTCACCTAAACTACAGCAGTTTTCTCTTTGATCTCGAACTCAAATTCAAATAATATATTCAAGTGTTCAAACAGGGTCACTGTTTCCAAAACATCTACTCAGAATCTAAAAGGTATGTTCTCTATGATCTTTTGAAATATATAATACAGGGTATTTTCTTATTGACAATTGTGAAGACTCTGTATTCACTCATGCGATATCTATATATTTACTTCTGAGTTTGCTCACTCCATATTTGTTTTTCCCTATGATCTTTTCACTGTTTGATTTCTCCTTTTCTTTTTTTACATCATTTTAGTAAAAAACCTTATCCTATAACACTCAGACGAGTTTGAAATTAAGCCAAAGAAGCTTACTCATCCAAATGAAGACGCTTGTTGTTAAATTTCTATGAATTAATGTTGTAGTTAATTAACTGAGACAGATATCAAACCAGGAATACTGCAGGTAATTATTCACTGACCGCACTAGAGACGGAGTAAGGCATTTCTCTGACTGAAAAGGGACGTTCTTATGCCATATCAGTCTTCTCTGCCATGAGTGGTTTTCCCCAGAAGTATTGTACTTTTTTTTCATCCTCTGTCTGTTTCTGCCTCATAATGTTAAAGACAGTACCGAGATTATACAAATTTAAGCAGCTTCTATTATATCATCTAGGATTGTTTCTTTCTTCTAAAGATGTGATCAAACATTTCAAGTGCTTGGTATCTAATTCTGAGTTAAAGAATTTCCTGAATATGAAGAGGTATCAACATTTTCTGAAAGAACACTGCATGCCTTTGTAATAACCTGACAGTTTATATCTTTGAGATTAATCTCAAGTAAGTTCTCTCAAACTAACTTCGTAAAACAGTTGATCAAAAATAAATGTTTTAGAAATCATATGTCTTTCTGGTATGCTTTAAAAAGTCTTTAAAATGAATGAATGTAATTCAGTATCCAGGAAAAAACAAACAAACAAACAAAACAAAACACAAACCCGTTTTGACATTTTATATCATTAGGAATGACAAATTCCTTTCAATTTGTTTATCATTTGTCTTTATTAATATTCATTGCCTTCAAAATGTCTGGAAAACACTGGAAAAATGTCTTTATTCAAAATCACTTTTAATTGAGTAAATCTGTGAGTGCTTTGGTGGAGAGAACATGTATTAAAGTAGCATTTGTATAGCATAGCGTAATGGATCTTTCAGGTTTTCTAGTTAGCTGTTATGCTATCAGTAAAAGTAGTTTCATTTCAAAGAAATGATGCTACAACATGGAAATTCAAAGATTTAAGTAAGTTGAAAGATGTAACATAAACAATAAAAATTTATATACAATTTAAGCAAAGAAAGGCTGCTTAACAAAATAAGCTATTTTTGAAATTAAAATGATAAGTTCAAACAGCATGAGTTATTAATGAAATCTAGTTTCACGCTATTACTTCCAATATTTACTTATTTTTGAAAGTATTTACACCACATAGATGAAATTCTGAATGCTGATTTTTGTATTTAAAAGTCAAAGTTCAGGTAAGTGAATAAAGATGACTTTTCATTTCCTTCTTGTCTGAATGTGTATTTGTGTGGTGGATCCATTGAAATATTTTTACAGCTGACATACCTTACCTTTCTCCGTTTTTCTCTCAGCCCTTTTCAACCGCTTGGCTGGCACAGAACTTCTCTACATTATGTTTTAAGAATGGATCATGTAATTGTTTTCTTTACACATTTTCTTTCACCATTGCTAGTCGGCATAACTAGTAAGTGTATTAATTTTCTTTTTTAATATACTGACCAGGATTTTATGACAGGCAAGCTCTTATTCATTTAGTACTTTGCATTTTCTTTTAAATCAGTCTGTCTTGGTGGCTTGCAAGGCTGTCACAGAGCAGCAAACTCATCAGCATCCTTTAAAATTTTTTGTTTAAACTCAGATTTTCTATTTTGGATAGTAAAGACCTCTACTTCTCTTCACAGAAAAGTACACCATGCAAACATGTCCTTATCTGTGAAGATTTCAAAATCAAAGCTGAGAAAAATGGAGACAGAGTAACTGCTTTCAGAACACCTGTTTTTCAGCCCCACGCATCTCCAATCCCTTCTGCAACTGATAATACCACCTCACCCCACTCATTTATTCGATCAGCAATGCCCAAACTATACCTGTTAATAATTTAAAATCAATAAGCCAAACATTCCTAGCACCCAGATAAGTTTGTTCCTTATCAGAGCATAAAGTTATTTTATGGAGTCTTCTACTGAAGACTCAATATATGTTGACAGCAGTTTAACCATAATGAGATAAAGGAAGTACAACAGTGAAACACTATTTGCCTGCTATTCGCTTGCTTGTGAAGACTAAGCCCCAAAGTCCAATCATGGGATCTGTTTAGAATCAGTAATTACTGTCATGGAGGTAATATGTCATTTTGTGTTAAGGGAGGGCAAAATATCATCATGGTTAGGTCTTGCTCTATTTTAAATGCAACTCAAGTACTAGTTTTGCACTAAACAGCTCAAACCCCTGAAATGGGACAGGTGGTAGAATGCCTTTTTCCCTTCCCAAGAGCATTTGCATGGTGAATTACTGATCGCTTTTCAAATTGAAGCAGAAAATTAGTGACTGTAGGTCCCTGTGAAACTTAATGACCTCTGGTGTTTAGTGCTTGCTGAACAGAAGTTTTAAAGGTTTACACTTTGAATATTTTGCTTAAATAGAACTGTCTTCCTAAACACCTCTTTGTGTACAGCTCGATTGCTTTCTGAAAATGAATGCAATTCTCAGAGCTGGAGAAAATATATTAGCACTTATTAGACTCTCATGTACTACAGAGATGGAGCCTAATACAGATAATTACAGTTTATGTGAGGATTGCACCATTAATCAGCCCCTGTCCTTTTCCTCTTTCCTTGATAAAGCATTTTATTTCTAGGGAAAATAAAAATAGAGTTTATTGGCTGTAGACCATAACAACGACAGCTTTTGTTGGTTTGGTTTGGTTGGTTGGGTGGAGTTTTTTTTTAAGGAAATAAGTTTCTTGAACTACCACAAATTCCACAAACTACCATAAATTTTGGCTTTCCTTTGTGTCTCCTCCTCTTCTTCTCAGAAATTTAGGTCAAATAAATATTGATATCTTCCTATAAATACATCCAGGTTACCTGGCCTAAGTACATGTTGCTTGGAACAACTTGAAACAGGAGCACATCCACAATACTGCTGCATATGTGTTCCTTATATAAAAGCATTGGACATAAATACTGCATGAACAATTGCTCTAAACATGAAAATATGTCCAAATCTTTCAGGAAATTGAGGAGAAATTTCACCAGGAAAAAAAGAACTCCTAACCAACCAACCAAACAAACCAAAAAAACCCACCAAAAATCCCCCAAAAAACCCCACAAAAAAACCCCAAAAACAAAACAAAACAAAACAAACCCTAACCAACCAAAAATCCACCCCCCCACAAAAAGCAACCAACAAACAAACAAACAAAAAACCAAACAAACAAAAAAAAAACCCAAAACAAAAAAAAAAGCACAAACCACCCTTAAAATTTGGAAATTGTTAGGTATTAATGTCATTTTCTTCCCAGCAAAGTTTTTTAAAATATAGAAAAGTGTGCACATATGAATTAATACATTTGTTTAATTTTATCACAAGACATAACAGTATAGATTATTTTCCTATTATTTTTATAGGTTAGTTCTTTATTGTTGTTAGTATCAAATAAATTGCTTTTTATGATTGCTGCATATAATTTTCTTTCTATTTTCTTTTCTATTTTATCTCAACTTTTCAGAATAAGCTAGTGCATACATTTTTCTCCTTTGCTGTTTTGTATAGTGACTTAGCTTTAATATTCTTTGCAAGTTCCATGAATGGGAATGCAACAAAGAGTTTTATGGAAATTTGGTTTAGTATTTTGAAAATGATGAGGCTTTATTCAAGTCACACAACTTCTATGAAAGTACAAGAAAAGAGATCTAAATAGAATTTGTATCTCTCCATGTAACAAAAACTACAAGACAATACAAGGATATTTCAAAGGTGAAAAATCTATCCCGAATTTTCAAAAGTTAAATAAAAGGAGAAAAGCTTTAATGTTCAAATGAGATTGAATTATTACATAGGTATTTTCGAGGCACTTCCTTTAAGAGTGTACCTTAACTATTAAAAAAATAGAAATGTTTGGATTTTAATTACATAAGATTACACAGAAAATTCAGTCTGGGAAATACAAGTTTTGCAAACCAGAGAAAATGCAATGATGAAGAAATAAACTCTTAAAACACTCCATACCACGGTATCAATTTATGTACTGCTTTGCTGACTGCAGATCAATAGAAATCAAAACAACACAGAATACCAATGGCTTTTACTTCTCTTCTTTCTTTTCTTTATATAGATACTTTTCAGCATAAGCAGTATTGTCATCCATATAGGTAATTTTCAATGCAAGCCAAATAATTTCTGATTAGGTTATATAATTTCCCCTAGTAAAAGAGACATTAGCAATTCTTCTTATAGTCCTTTTTGCCAGCTGCAAAAATGATAATATGTACATCGATTTTAATCTAGAATTAAAATAAATGTTCGAGAAATCCCTTTGACAAAATGTAGGAATAACCTGTCTGCAGGATGAGGAAGCTGAACAAAAGGTTTAATGTTTCAGATCAGAATCTTTCCAGATTCTACTGATATTACTGCATGTATGCCCACATCAGCTGAAGAGATATATTTACACTTATATATAAATATCATACGTATGCTGCTGTATATTTATCATACAGATCCAGATACAGACCTACATGACCATGTATATCTGCAATTGCAAAGTTTATTTCTTCCAACTCATTTCAGTTATAGCACAATTTAAAGAGAGGCAGTTCACTCAACAAGATTTTTTCCCAAATCTTGCATTTGATTCTTCAATATTGCATTAAAAATAGGTAGTCTTTCCCATTACCCTTTTCAGGTAGCCAAAGTTAATTTTAAGTATTTTGCTGTGTCATCTTCTGTCAAGTTTGTGGATCTGATTACCTTTAATTATGAAGTTTCTGTTGTTACTGCTGTTTGGGGTTTTTTTGTTGCTTGTTTTTTTTGTTGTTTTTTTCCCCCTGGGTTGCTTTTTTTGTCACTCAGCTGTAAAATACAGGATGCAGTGGCCATTTATTTAAATAGAATTCCAGGAATTCATTTAACAAGTTTTTACATGCTTAACTTTAGGTACAAGAGAGAGGAAAGAAATCAATTTTTAATAAAATACTTAGGTCTTTATTCAACACCCCCAACTTAGTGAAATGCCTCAATTAGGGGTATAGCTGTATTAGTTACAGTCAAGGACTTGCTACTGCTTATATTCATTGCCTCCATTTTTACGATCTTTGATATCCAATGTTTGCAATCTTTGTCAAGAGATGCTGGAAGAAATGCCACTGTACATGCTCTTCTTTCCTGATGTGAAGGCTGAGCACCACATATGTGCTTCCTAGCAAAGAGAGATCTCTGTACAGTAAGTCTGGGAGGCATCATCAAGTCCTATAACACCCCACTTGTGCGCTGTTTGCAAACAGAAAAATGAATTCTTAAGGATTTACAACACTTTAAGAAAAGCCAAGTCAGAGATATTCCTGTGCTTAGGGCACTACTCTGTAGGACATCCCTGATAAAACTGAGCTTGATCTGTTGGTGTTTCTGAGCAGAAAGGATACAAGTTTCTTCCTAGTCAAATACAGCATTATAATAGTAGCACGGTGTCAAACACAGACTATAATCCTCTGAAATATCACTGAGGAACGATTCTGGTTTGCATTAGACTTACATGTCCTAACGGCTTTGGTTGTCTGAGAGCACAGGCTGAGAAACTCTATATCTGACAGCAATGTAAAATGTCAGCTAAAAATGGTCACATTCTTAAATGCTTTGATAGTGAGGCCATAGTATGTGATAAATGGTATGAGATGACGAGGTTCTTCATCAGAGGTCACTGTGGAAATATTAAGTATCTTTGCTTTTCTATTAAGATTAAATTTAATATAGATGTGTTGTGAAAATACCCTGCTCTTCTTTTACGGCTGATGAGATTTTGTCTCAGTGTACACTGAACATGCCAAATAATCATTAGTTGTATCATTTTATATACTTATTTCTAACTAGTAAGCCTATAGTTAGGATTAATAGAATTTCTTTCATGAAGTTCAGAGCTTAGTATACACACATTAGGGTGCCTAGGCACTTATGGAACAGCAATCGCATTCCACAAGTAATGAGAACACCTCTTAATTCAGCTAAAGTCAAAGCCACAAGTGAGTAATAAATGTGTTTGTTCTCCAGTTAAATCGATTCCATGCAGTGCTGCAAATGCTTATTATGCATTCTGCTTATTCCGCAAGGAGGAAAATAATAGTTCTTTTCCTATTCTGTTAAAATACCACAGCACAAGGCATCTTACTTGGTTTCATTTTAACTACACCAATTTCACTTCTAATCAGCTTCTCTGTAAAGCTTACAGTGATCTCAAAGTTCCTGCTGGATTAATGATTTCTATTAAGAAAAACGAAAGAAGCATTAGTTTGCATGTCATGAACACACATGAACATATTTTGCTACGCAGAACTGCTGTTTTGTTGGGTTGTTTTGTTTTGTTTTTTTCCAAAAGAGATCAGGATATGCACTTCTTACAAGCATACGTGTGATGTGCATCACTGAGACAAGATTCAGGATCTTATATAAAATTAATTCTTTTGTCAGTGCAGTTCTCAGCTGATAATGTCCAAGAATAGCATATGCTTCTACCAGAAAGGATATTAATAGGCTTTACAATTGCTTGAAGAGTCTATATTGCAGTTCTCTTAGACACTAGGATAACTTATCCAAAAAAACCCCACATTTATATGCTGTTTCCTCAGAAGCAAAGGAGAGAAGTAGAATTGATGATAAATTTACTGTGCCGTGCTGTTACATCCTGATTCACTGAAACCTTAAGGGGATATTTTACAAATGGATCACTGGCTGCAAAGATGCATACACTGGTTATAATGCAAAATGCAACAAAAAGCAAGCAATGTAGTAGTACTTATTCTTCCTTTCCTTCACATTCTACAAAACCTTATCAAATAATTAATGACTTGAATAAATGTTGTGTGAGGGAAGAAAAGAAAAAGAAAGAAACTAAATTTTAATTTTAAAATAAAGAACCTTGAGTGAATTTGAATGGGCTTAGGGTTATCAAAAATCTTTGACAGAAACACAGCAAAATATTGGAACACAAAATTAAGAATCGAGTCATAGATACTAAAACAAACTGCATTTTAAAAATCTAGTGCAGACCACTCTACCTAGACATCCTTCCCATCATTATTTCCTATCTAAAACACTTATCTTGAAAAATTATAAACAAATTTGAAATTCAAGTAATCTATCACTTTCAATATTTTTCAGCCTGCTTTCTGCCAAAGGATTCTTCATCACCTAGCATGTCTGTCATACCAGATGCTTGGCTGGAGCACTCGGAGTATTTGACCAATAAAAAAAGGATAGTTCTGGACAAAATCGTCAAGTTTATGAGGAAGATTGAATTCAACCCATAACAAATTGTCCTCCAGACACACTGAGATTTCCTTTGCCAGAATTTTATTTTAATTCACTCAATGAAAGGGAAACTGCTTCTTTTCAACTTAGACTTCAGATGTTATGTAATATTCAATATCTTTCTCCTATTAGTTACAATTGTTTCACAAACTGCATATGCCATTTCACACAGCACAATTAAATGACTGACTCTTTATGCCCTCATGTATAGTGAGGAAAAGTTGTCTGAGTACCTTTAGTGACAGAAAAATAAAATAAACTGGCATAGTCAGGCTCAGTAAGGGGAAGAGTCAGTACCTTTTAGAGGATATATATGACATCTTATATAGAGATTAATAGATTAAGTAGACTTACATACAATTTCTTAAAGAAAGGTCTAGAATATAAAGTTATGTTTTACTGTGAATGTGAACATTCCTACAGAACACTGCAGTGCAGAGAAGGCGAAAAAAAGAGTGAGAAATTAGTTCTTTGTTCTCCCACTTTTCAGAAAAGAAAAAGAAATTATGCATACAGGTTTACAAGAGGATGTGACTTTCGACATTGCTTGAATGAATCCCATTAACATAGTTATGCTGACATGTAGACTTTTATATAACTTTTTCCACTAGAATTTATGTCCAGCAATATCCTTCATATAGTTATGCTTTGCTGTTTGTCAGCTTGCATGAACTCCAAATCATTCTTGGGAAAATCTTCATTCACTAAACATACTTTTCACTGAAGTTCTGTATAAAAAAGTACTAATTAAAGGTAAGTTAGTCGCCTGCTTCTAAGTTCATCAACACTTTTGTATGTATTAGCATGGGTATCTTTGCATAGTCATATTCTCAGCTGTCATAAAGCTGTGTGATTTAATGGAATCTATTTAAAATCAGGCCAATTTGCAATGGACAAAGATTTGGTCCAGGAAAGGTAATAAAATGAAAGTTATATACAATGCAGATTGGTGGCTACTGGTTGGCAATAATCATTCTTGAGGCCTTACCCTTACTCTCCCTTTAACCTCACTCTTTGCCAAACTGTTACGTATTGCCATAATTTTACTATTGAATGAGGTTTATTATGATAAAAAAAAAAAGTAGCCCCCAAATAATTTTGGCAATTCAATTAGCCTAGTTTAAGTTCTAGAGAAACTGAGGAAGAAAGAAGAAATAAAGAGAGTTAAAAATGAAGCTCGAATGTTAGAAAGGAGAAAACAAACAAAAAAAAACCCAATACAGAATTAAAAAGAGGTTTCATACAAGCTCGATATGGATGTCAAAATTTCTATTACTTTTCTGCTTATTTGCCCAGCAGATATTCTCAGTGTCTTTCTGTTTGCAATCTGTAAGGGAGGAGATTGGCTCAGTCTACTTTTGCTGCTTCTCTTCTTGCTTTTCAAGATTGCTTTGCTTCCTTTCTTTAGCAATTTTTATTTCTTTCTTTACTTTTTAGTTTAATGTCTTTCAATAAAAAGACCATTAAGGATTTCATTTGTACAGATCACTATTTTGTTTATTAAACAAAAAGAAAACAAACTCAAAGATTCCCTGGAAGGTACAAATAAATATAGCGAGGAAGAGGAAGCAAGTGATGGAGTAAAAGGGAAGTGAAGTGAGAGATTTCATGTGTGAATGTGCCTGTAATTTAACGTCTAAAACATTCTCTTGGATAACAGGAGGAAACTTGTGTTACAGATCCTGCTCATGTTCGTACCAATTAGTTAGATATTGACTGGAATAATAACAGTATTTCCTTGCTATAAGTTGTCTTGCCATACTTGCATTTTCCTCATTTCAAGAGGCAGCATAATTAAAGGAAAAAATCAGCACTGCACCATTGTGACAATTATTATTAATATTACTACTCTTACTTGTACCTACTGAATTCAACAGTGCCCTTCAGCATCTCTATCACTTCATGGGTATGTGTGAAGTAGTTGCTGTAGTCTTTCTCCCTCAGGAGTAAGAGACAATTTCTCATTCATATTGGTTAAACCAAACAAGCTAATTAGCATGAAGTGTATCATGAGAAAAAATCATTCTCAGCTTTATGCTTATATCTTCATAAATCTTGTCTCCTTGTTTAGGTCTCATTATTGAGCAAAAGAGATAATAATATATCTCTTTGGGAGGTTTCAAGAGCATTTCTCCACTAGTCCACCTAATTTAAAGGGACTTTATGTTAAGAGCAATGTGTAAGCAAATCTCTTCTGTTGAACTATATTTTAAACAAAATCTTCAAAAAAGACTACTGACTACACAGTTCATTTTAATGAATGCCATAATCATCCCATAAGTTGCAACTCTTTTTAAGCAGAAGTATTTTATGATGTCATATTCATGAAACAGAAATTTGATGGTGCCATGAAATGCGAACACTTTCTCTGACTCATGAAAGCCACATTCCTTAAATTCTTGCCTTACTCCAGACAACTGATATGAGATACTAGGAGTCAATATACTTTCAAGACAGATGGAGTCAGTGGCTCTGTATACATTAGAAAGTAATGTACATGACTGTAAATAGGCTAAAGACCTGAAATGCAAACTATATATATTGCAGGAGCTTCTGACTTTGAATTATCTATAGGTGGGTCCCATAGACGTAATATATATTTAAACCTAGAATGCATCAGTTTTGCTCTTTCACTTTCATCTGAAAGGGATCCAGCTCATACATACCGAAAATGCACCACAGTACAAAGGTAAGTGTTGAGGGATTCTGGGAGATTCACTTTAAAAATGTGTGGCTGTCTTTCATTGAATTATCTGTGTAGAAGTATCCATAGCGGCCAGAAGCCGCTACAGAAGCCATTCCATGCTTCTGAGCTACATTTATATACCTTTAATTATTACTTGATATAAAGATCTGTCTGCACCTCTCAACCATTTGACCATTGTAACAATAGGACTGTTCCTTTTTTTTTGTCTGTCATGATACCTTTACATCTGAACAGACTCAATCTAAACAAAAAATGCTAAATGCTGAAATACTGCGTGGTCACAATGAAGGCAAACTATATTTTTTGCAGCTGCTTTGTCTTGGTTCTGTAACTCCAAAAAGCACTGGTAGTGGAAACTTCAACCACTGTCTATTAGTACAGACTTTGTTTCCTCCATAATTGAGAGCCTTAGAAAAAAAAAACTGCCCCTAGCAGGGCAGTCTCCTTAAGAGAATAAAAGAATATGTCAAAGTTGCAAGACTGCATTTTTTATCTTAAGTATATGTCAGTTTTGTTGACTGTTCAAAGTACATTCACCAAATCTTCAAAAGATAGTCTTCCAATGTGTTTAATAGTCTATGAGGACAGGGTGACTCATACATTGCAAAAACGGTCTCATAATAACTGCTTTTCTTTTTCTCAAGCAGATGTGATGTTACATAAAGGGTGACAAGTTCATTTGATCCCATGAGAGCACAAAAAAATCCCAAAGCTCACAAAAATTGTCTCTAAGTATATAATTTCTACTTCCCAGAATCTGTCAGTTACGGTTCAAGCCTCTCTATTTATTTTAATAATTTTCAATATAGATTACACCTTTATACGTTGTTGAGAATTTGATTTAATCCTTATCATTTACAGGAAAGACACCAACAGACAACTTTTGAGCTGTATGTTTCAATTGAAGTATTATATAATGTATGTTTTTATTGATGATCTAGTGGAAAAGTTAAGAACAGTCAAAAATGTGATGCATAAGGTACTACTGAACAGATGCATAACAGAAAGATGATTTTTAACTCAAAGTCTGTGTACAAATCACAACTGAAAGCCAGAACAGATTGATATAATGTAAAACATATGACATTTAACAACAAACATAACAAATGTCTAAAATTATGTGAGGTAAGAACTACCCAGCAATGCTAGAGCTCCTTAAGGAAAAAAAAAACAAAACAAAACAAAGAAAAATGATAGGTCTGATAACCCTTAACAAAAAAAAAGGATTTTTTTCTTTATGATTTCTGTAGCCATCCACATGTTTAAAGGAAAAGTACGTAACAAAACTAGCTTTGTGTTTTGCTGCTTGGAGAGAAAAAACAGAAGACTTGAACTTGGCACCAAATTACCTTACACTTGATATCTTGCTTGGAAGAATTTGCAGGGATTACCTTCATTCTGCAAAAGGTAATTAATCTCTTTTTACATGCTGATTAATTCTGTTTGAGAGGAAGACAATGTATAAGAAATACAGTGCTGAGAAAAATACTTTTAGAGGGGTATTTTCAGAGCATCACCATATTTTAGAAAGATCACGACATCACTATGTCACTACAATGTATAGTCAAATTTTGTATAGATTTTACCTGTATTTTCTAATACTGTATTTGCTTAGCCAAGAAGTTTACATAAGACTGTGAGCAATACAGTCAAGAGAGGCAAAGGTGTGTTTAGTTGTGTGTAGGAATCATATGGGTACTATAACTTGAAAGAATACATACATACATGCATATATACATCTGTGTACATGACACACATGTTCAGTCACAATGCAGGCACAAACAAGCATATTAATCATGGCAATATTTATAATTGCTATTTAATATCAATGATTTCTGACCCTCTTTTGGAGTCCTTAATAGTTAGAACGATAGAGCCAAATTGTAGTGTCCAAAGTCTACCGTAGCTTCCTGCTTCCTTGTCCCTGGCATATTCATTCCGTATTGTCTATTCCAGAGATATGAGGCATCCAGTCTAAACTCCATCTGTGAAACAGAAGGTTGTCATGCCTTTGACAGGAAAAGTCTCATCTGCTCATATCATCACAATTGTGGTCCTCATTCTCTGCATGATATGTTGAGTGGAATCATACAGCTTGGGAGTCTGACTATTCATTACCAGATGAAGGAGCAGAAATAACAAATTAAAAATATATATAATATTATATGTTGCCATCCTCATATTTTTTGTGTTTTCTCCTACACCATTAACTTTTAGCGAACAATGGTAAAGCAAAATCATAGCTACTTCAAGAGATGAAATAAATAATACCTTAATACAAGTCTTAATTCAACATTTCTCAAAACATTCAGAAAACAAATCTACAAAAAAAATGTAGAAATTGAAATTCAGAGGTGATGCAGCATAAGCGAAGTCAAATTTTCCCCGCCCCCAAAAATTATAAACCTATTAATCTCTGGAATTTTTGTTTTTAAAATATCTTTAGTGGGGTTTTAAATTATAATTTGCGCAACGACAGTGTCTCTTAGCCAAATCTGAATCAGGATCTTGCTTTTCAAGCATCGTACATAATAATAAACAATCTTTATACTGAATATCTGATAATCTAAAAAGACGAACTGGTAAGAGGAATAAAATTACTCCCATTATTCGGATGGGGTCTTTGGCCACCAAGACATCAAGTAGCTTGGTCAAAATCACATGAATAAGTTGGAAAAAGTGTCAGAATATGAAGTCTCCTCCTTCTGAGTCACAACTCTGTCAATGAAAAACATTAATTTTTCTCCAGATATCCATTATTTAATATTTTGCATTAGGCCTTAAGTGTTTCAGTTCCAGCTTCATGTGTTAGTGAGTCTCTTTGATATTACTGTTGTAAGTCATTTGTGTATGAAGGATAACTGTTATGGATGCCTTTCATAAGTATTTAATATATATACTTCAGAGATAAAGAATGTAAAAATATAAAGAGAAAAGAAATAAAATCATTGAATCGTTTTTCTGTAACTTCTGAGGGACTTTGATATAAACTATAGTACAAATTATTACCTATAGAAAAGATTTTAGTACAGACAAACACAAAATTGATTATCATTTCTAAGCACGGATAGATTTCTCATAGAAAAACCCTACTATTGAGGTGAAACAAAAACAAAGGAAATTTATCTGTGCACCTGGAGGATGGAAGTTTTCAGGATAATGTCTTTAAATTAAGATCCAGACCTTTTAATATTTCTTACGTTACTTTAAAATAGAATATACTCAGACAGCCAGAGTTGATATAAAAGGACATACATTTTATATTGCTCAGTAGGTATTTTATTAGTTTCATTGATTAGTGTTTTGAAGTTTGTATATAACTATACATTTATTTAAACCACAGTCTTAATTGAGAATAAATGAATTAAGTTATGTGCAACAGAAATTACAGAATCACAGTTGGAAAGGACCCAGACGGATCATCGAGTCCAGCTCTTAAGTGAATGGCCCATACAGGGATTGAACCCACATCCTTGGCATCATTAGCACCGTGCTCCAACCAGCTGAGCTAATCTCAGGGTTAACCCACATGACCAAAAATTATTATTCTGATTTAACAGAAAACCCAAACCAAGAGATACTCTTGATCCTGGATTCCTTGAAAAAGTACACCTGATGGGAACAGGTTCAGAATAATAGTGTTTTGTAAAAAGATGTCATTTTTTCAGTCAAATGGTATCATCGAGTAAGTGTACAATAGCACATACAACAAATTAAAAAAGGACAGTTTGGTGTGAATCTGTCCTGAGAAAATGCTGTGAGCAGAATAAAAAAAAAATATTATAAATTCAAACATTGTTGCGAAACACAAATGTTATCTTTTGGTCAGCTGTTATTAAAGAAGTATCTATCTAGGAGTTGGGACATATCTTTTTACTTGAAAATAAGTGCAAGCAAAGCAGGAACAACTGAATGAAACCACATTCAGCCTTCAGGCCCTCATCTGAGAAAGCTTCTCAGCTCATGTGTGTTTATTCTGACTGAATTCTAGTGTCAGCTTAAAATTAAGCTCCAATTTATTTCCCAATGACTTCGTTTTTAAATGGTAGTTTGCTGCAATGAGACCCAAGCGCACAGAAGGAAACCTTAACAATCGAGCAGTGAAATAAAGGCATAGACTTGGAAACTAAATGTTCAGAGGGCAAAAACTGAAATAATGAGATGAATTTGTGGTGTGAAGAAGTGTGTACAGAAAGGGGAAGGTTATTGTCATTAAATATACTATAATTTCTTGCATCTGATGATTAATACATTATGTGATTCTTGCATGCCAAGCTTGTTTAAATTATGCTACCGTAAGCCGAAGATAAAATATAAAGAACCTATGAAACAACATAAAATATCTCTGACTGTTGCACATTTCAGGAGACACCACCCACAAAGCATGGTAACTAGGGCACATAAACATTTGCATTGACGTCTCTAGCTTTTTTTTTTAGTTTTCCTCCACTAGTAGTTTGGGATTTCATTGTACTTCAGGAATGACTTTGGTCTTTTCAAAAATCTTGTCTGTGCTCCTGGCCTAAAGGATCTATGTGCAACACATTTCACAAAATATAATTAGATAGTAAACGTGATCGCTTCCACAGTGTGATTCAGAATGCTTTTCTTGTTCTGAAAAATGATATGCTTCTTAATGAATGTTAATTGTATTTTCTCATGTGAGAGACCACTTGGAAATACAGCTGCCCTTTGCCTGTATAGAATTTCACTTACATTTATATCTTGAAGAGCTACTTATACAGTTTAACATATAATTGTGAACATCTGTTGCTCACTGATGGAGACTGTTTGAAACAGAATAATTTCATATTGTGAACTTTTTCCCAAATTAAATTATGAATGCAATAAAGTTCATGTTGCATATATTTACTAAGTGAAAACAATTGCAATTCTCTCTTAATGTATTCCCCCTGTGTTTTGTGAAAAGCTCTAGTGCTTTGATTCTGCAGTCTGTCAGTCTATAAATTTATGATTTCATTAAAACAGGATATGTCTTCTTGTTTTTCTTTAAATGTATTTTATGACTGTCCCCTTTTTACTTAGTCTTCTTCTTAGAATTAGTCATTCTAACATAGCATGTCTACTTCCTTTTTTGCCTTCGCTTGTCTTTTTCTCCATAAGATTCAGCTCAACAAAGATTTATTAACTCCTCTACTTTAATTTTATTTGAGATACACATAATGAAGTTATAACAGAGCAATAATCATTGAAACCTTACTGGAAATCATGCAAGTATTTAATTTCTGTAACCTCATGTCCTGTTTTTATTCTTTTTTCAGAAAAATAGAACAACAGCTATATACCGGAATTTTAATTTGCTTCTCCATTTGAAATGTTAGCAAAAGATCCTTCTTGGCTCCTCCATTCCTGTAATGTACTCATACATTTTTTTAAAAGTATTTCATTCTTATTTTGATCACTGAAGCTAATGCATGCACAAGCTCACAAGCTGGGAGGCTTAGACGGACTGAACTCTTTGTCCTCAATACGGACAAAAAGCCATGTCTGGGCAGTCTCACTTACATTAATTATTCTATTGTTCCACCCTAGTTTCAATTACTGTTTTTTACTGCTTCAGCTGGTTTTAGGGGATTGCTTATACCTCTACTAGATTTGTTATTGGTCAAGGACATATGGGATAGAAATTCTGCCTGAATTCACCCTCTTCACTTAGCTAGGAAGGTCATTAGCATCCTGTCACTCACAAAACGCAGAGTAGCTCTGCCACTACCACCAGCAAATCCTAGTTATCACCTAACAGTCTTCCCAATATCTGGTGTAGATTCCAACAACACAGTATAGAATGGGACAGATAACTTCTTCATCAGAGCAGGATTCTCAGAAAAATCTTTATAGTCTCTGTCCCAGATGAGTAAAATTTTACCTAAGTGGGTGTTTCCATGTAAAAAAACATTCTCAACTCCACAAGACAGATGATTAGTAACTCACTGGTCAGTCAGCTATATTCCTAAAATGAAATTAATGGATTTTGTTTGCCTAATTGAAAGTTAATATCATTACACTATCTTTTTAATTTTTGGGGTTTTTTGTTCCCAGAGAAGTTATATGTGATTTTGTATTTTGGAAGACACAACAATTTTTGAGTTTATTGATAGGAACCAGTAAAAATCTGGTTAATGGAAACCCATTATTTTTGTTATAATGATAAATCAATAATCAAGATGTAGTAATAATAATAATAATAATAATTATTATTATTATTATTATTATTATTATTATTATTGTCATTATTATATTATTCTCATCATTAATTATTAAAATGTAGAATTCCATTGCCCAGACCACGTTCTCCCCCTTCTTTTGAAGTTTTGATAGACAGGGTTTGCACAGTCAAGCTTTGGTAATGGGGAGAAAACTTCCTCCACGTCTGGCTGAGCCAGTCACTGGTAGGTCCAAAGATGGATGCTGGTCAATGATTGGCCAATCAGAAATGGTGTTAAGGCCTCTATGAAAACCTATTTAAGAAAAAGAATTGAGAAAGAAAAAAAAGTAAAAATATCATTGTGTAGTTATAATTGTGGCCAGAGAAAATGAGTGGTGAGAATCACCCAGGTCGGTGGAGAAGAAGGGGCAGGAGGTGCTCCAGGCACTGGAGCTGAGATTCCCCTGCAGCCCATGGTGAAGCCCAAGATGAGGCAGCTGTGACGGGGTGGCAGAGATCAACCTGCAGGCCATGGAGGAGACGCACACCAGATGGATGCCTGAGAGGAGGCTGTGAACCCATGAGAGGCCTGTGCTGGAGCAGGGTCCTGACAGGGGCCTGCAGACCCATGGAGAGAGGAGCCCACACTGGATCAGATTTCCTGGTAGGACTTGTGACCCTGTGGGCGACCCACGCTGAAACAGCCTGTCCTTGAAGGACCGCACCCTGTGGAAGAGTGACCAACGTTGCAGTGGTTTGTTGCCCGTGGGATGGACTCGCATTAGAGAAGCTGATGGAGAACTGTCTGCTGTGAGAGGGCTCCCGTGCTGGAGCAGGGGAAGGATTCTTGGCCCTGGGCAGCAGAAGATACAATGCGTGATGAACTGACAACGACCCCCATTCCCTGTCTCCCTGTATTGCTGGGAGAGGAAGTAGATCTGGGAATGAGGGAGAGCTGGGTGGAAGACGTTTTTAAGTTTTGGATTTGGTATTTTTTCCTCATTATCCTGACCTGATTTTGTTTGTAATAAATTCAGTTAATAACGCTAATTCTAGCTTGTTTTGCCTCTCGTGGTATTCAGTGAGTGATCTCTATTCTTATCTCAACCCTTGAACCCTTTGTTATATTTTCTCTTCCCTGTCCAGCTGCAGAGAGGAGTAAGAGAGAGGCTTTGGTGGGTGCTTGGTATCCAGCCAGGGTCAACCCAGTACATGAGTAAACAGCTTATTTCATCCAAGACAAAGGCAAAAGCAAGGATGTTGAAAAATAAGGATTTTGGCAAGATATTATTTTGGCATATTAGGATGCAAGAAGAATGTAGAAGACCAGATGTCTCTTCTCTTTAAAGAATCCAAGTGCAGAGGCTGGCAGTCAGTTCAGGGATCTGATTCCTAGCTGGCATAACCAAAAGAGAAAGAAGAAAAATGGATAGACGTTTTGAGGGCAACGCTTCAAAAGGAATAGACCGTCTTTTGCCCTAAGAAGGATAAAAAAACATAGGAGGTTTCTCTCTGAATCTTTTTTGCTATTAAATGCAAAAGATATGCTTTTTTATCTATTGAACTGAAAGTAAAACTCTGTTTAAAAAATTTACCTGAGGATTTTTGGTACATTTGCTGTATCTTGTGGTGTCAGCCACAGCAGCATGCAAACTTGGGCAATGAAGGAGAAAGAACAGAGACTAATGTAAACAGCTATATTTCTGAGCCAAAGAGTTTGAATTATCACTGCTTGGTACATTGCATACCAGATAAGATTTTTTTTTTTTTCTTCCCTGTAGAAGGACCTGATACTGAAAAGCGCAAAATGGGTAACATTCTAGTGTGTACAGGCACTTTAGGAAAATCAAATTATTTGCTTTATTGTCATCTTTTAGAATTGCATTTTTTAAATGTTGTCTGCGTTTTATATTTGGAAGTCTTGAAATTATTAAGTCCACTAAAACATTGAAAGGGTAGTAAATGTCAGCACAAAATCCTATTCACAAAGACACGTGGAATAACTTCTAAACTGCCCTGGGCAAACTCTTGACTCAAGAACACTTCTAATGCTTGTGTAATTAGTGTCAGACATGCTAAATTATGTAGGATTAACCATTTTGTATGAAATTAAATATAAGTTTAAGTTTTTATCTCATTCAAGTGCAAAAAGAGTAGGCGTGCTTTCCTGTCTGTTGATCTGGATTTCACACAGTTCACTTTAGAATGGCTGTTGATTTTGTCATATTTACATTATAACATCTTCCACAATTTCTGCATAGTCATCAAAGCTTTATCTATACCCTGGACAAATGTATAATCTAGGAGAATGACATTTCTGTATTTTATTACTAACTTTCATACTTATCCTTGAAAAGAAAGATTAAATCATATTTGTCATTTTATTTTCCACACTACTTACATGATAAAAGCTATTTAATAGATTTTATGAGGACAGAGAGCAGTATGACAACCATTTAGCTTGATCCTGAATAAGAAAGACTACAGGATTTAGTGAGGTTACACACTTAAATAAGTAATCTTGTGCTACCGCATTTTTTCACAGGGCTTTCAGAAATTAAAGTGATAAAGGACAATAATTTTGTATGCGGTTCCCACGACTAGTTCAATAATAACAAAAATAGCAAAAAAAATTGGAATTTAAAACATATACAGCGCTTAATCTAAACTATAGAACATTATACCTTAGTCAACACATGTAATAAAATGAGAATTGTCTCTCCATTTAGATAATGGTCAAGATCCTTCTAGTCTGATAAACAAATACTATCTTTCTTTGTCTCAAATAATGAGGCAATGGCTGTATGGAAGCAGCAGTAGGGCAGCTGCTCCTGAGGGAGGAGTGCGAGGATGGGAGGGTGGCCCAGGGCAGGCAGGGCAGCGCCACCGTAAGAGAGGCAGGGCAGAGCAGGATGGCCACAGCCGTGCATCCTGCCAAGGCACAACCAGCACCAGGCAATGGGAGGTGATGAGTGAGGACGAGGATCAGTCTGGGGACTGGAGTCAGTACATCAGGATGGGCAGGAGCAGGGCTGAGCTTAGGAACATCCACGGCAGGGCTCAGGCAGGGACGTGACATTCAGATCTGAGCTTAACTCGAGCCTCTGAACAGAGGGACTGGGGTATGTGTATGGAAGCGCATGTGTGTGTTTAGGGCAGTGTTCAGGGGAGGCTAACTAGGACTAATAGCCTCCCCCAAATATTAAGGCCCATCTGTGCACTCAGAGCCCTGATTCCTCAGAGTATTTTTGTAGGTGTCTTCTAAAGTCAGATTTTGCGTATCTTTTATGAAGTGTGGACATTAGAACTGGATCTTGTATTCCAATGTTATCCCATTAATTCCGTATTAGTTTAAGTTATCCCTCTATTAATATAGAAAAATAAAATATTCAGCCTCAAAGCTATTATGAAAGGTGTTTCATAGTGTTCAGTACCTATGTATGAATTTCTAATATTTTTCTGATGCATAGATTTAAGGCTACAGGATCTATCCTCTAGGTGTGAAATTTGTGTTCCTGATTGTATCATTCTTTAATAACTTTGCTAAAATACATTTGACCCTTTTATTTATTTAAACCCCTTTCATCTAACATCATGCTTCTTATTTACAAACATAATATATTGTCTGTGGTTTATTTATTTTAATTTTAATATGCCTTGAGTTTTTTTTCAGGGATTCATACTTAGCGTTGTATTTATTTGGTACAAGAAATAAAACAAATTATGCTAGTTTTATGACTTGCTGGTAACCTAAGATAAGGAGAGGTTTTAGTACTTATCTGATCTGCAAACAGTTCTTTTTCCACTGGCAGAGGCAGTCTACCTGCTGGAAGATAAAGCTGATGGAATTTGTGTCCTCAATTCAGCTCTAAGACTTAAAATCAATTCAGTTAGGGAAGAGTGATAAAGTCATTCTAGTAAAGGTAAGATACCATGGATTTCCACGTATACTTGATCAAGCCCCTAGCTGCTTCTGCCTCACAGGGGTCCACAACATGCGTATCTTCCATAAATATGTGCAAATATTGTTGACTATTAGTTACCTCTTCTGTAAGAAAAGCATGTTCTTCTGTTTAGAGCTAACACTTCTCTCACTTTTGTCCCATGCAACTGTGCTTATTTTTACCAGCTTCTGCAAGACATCTTTTTGACTAAAGCCTAATTGAAATCAACTTACCAAAAAATCAGGTGCCTTTAGACTCAGTACCTCTAACACTTTCAGAATAATAAATAATTATATGTTTCCAGACCAATTATTCCAAGTGAGTACAACATTATCTAATTATCAGACATCAAACATATATGCTTGCTACTTGATTTTTCCAAGGGCACTCAAGCATGACAACGGCAACACACATAGACAGGTTCAGTGGACTAATTAGCAACTGGTAATGAAAAGAAAATATTGTCAAGGACTCTTTTGTACACAAGCTCATTCGTTGGTGAGTGGAAAGACACACTGTTTCTATTATAATATTAGTTTCTCTTAGAAAGTATAATAATGTAATAAAAAATAATTCAGAAGGTAGTTAAGAAACCCCTTGCTAGATTTGCCAAAATTCTTCATGCAATAAATATCCCCTGCTTCTGAATTTTATATCTTTTTCCAGATTGAAAAGAAAAAGAATAAGAAAGAGTAAGAATCCTACTGAAGTAATATGATAATTAGGGCTGGTGAAATACGTAAACAATGTTATGTTTAGCAAAAAATATGCTTTATTTTTAAAAGAAAGATTATGAACTAATTTTATACTTCTCTTCCATACTAATAGGATGCTTTGCACATAACATGAAACAAAGGTTGAGATGCAATTTATTTTTATAAGATTTGTTTTGTTGGTTATATCTTATTGCTATATAATTTCTCACACAATACCGATTCTCTGACAAATCTAAAACTCTAAAAATTCTTAGTAAGCTCTTGTGTGAATGTCTCTGCTGGAAAGCATTCCTTTTATTTCTTTTCTCCTATAGTGATGATACATTAGCAAGAACCAAGCTCACAAGTCAGTTGTCTCAACTTTTAACAAAACAGGTTCCATTTCAAAATATTACTTCACTATCCCAAGACTCTGTACGTTTGCAAACTCATATTCAGCCAAGTTGCATTAATAATATTGATACAAATGATACAACTGGGTTCTGCTTCATAACAATTTTCTGAACAAACTGAAATTCTACTGTCCGTAAACTCTAAAGTATAGAAAAAATATTTTCATTTTTATGTTGTTATGTACTTTATCTCCATGTACATCTTAGAGATGATTCGGGTTTTGTAAATTTATTTCTTACTAAACAAAAGACAATACAAAAATGCTGCCGACAACTGCACAGAATTGTAAAAGGAACCTGAAGGTACCTTGTACCTTTCCAACAAGACAAACTGTAGTAAATGTTAGTGAAGAACGAACCTTCGACAGACAATAGTTTGTGTGTCAAACTGTGTGTATGAGGAATGTATAGCCACAGGCAAGTCAGTGTCAGCAATGGCACCTGGGGACAACAATGTATCGCAAAGAAAGAAATCTGAAAGAGACTAAGGCCCAAATTGTGTACTTGTGGCTTAGAGGCAGCAGTCAGCCAACAGGAGTGTTTAATTCCTTTTCACATGGGGCAGAAGAAGATGAAAGACTCCACAACCATTTTCTCTTTCTGAAAGAATCCCTGATAACAAAGGGAACAAGCAAGAGGAAAGAAAACAGATGTCTTTCTACCATGCTCGATAAATTTGCGGTATGTTATACACCGTCACCAGGATACTGGTAGTCAGGTTTTTGAATGCAAATCTTGCAACTAAAATGTAAGCAGATAGTCTCCCTTAAAAATAAAAATCAACAAAAGCACAATAGAAGTGTTCTAAATTCCACTAGTTGCCAGCATGTTATCTGTCATTTTCCACACACCCTTTTTCTAGTGGGAATCATTACATGTTCTGAAAAGAATACATTAAAATCAAAAATTGTCTGAGGCTATCCTTCATATAATGATATATACATGTATTTCTGTTCTCATAATAGTCAAAAAGGTTTGGAGAAACCCCAGGTAAACATGTCCTGAATTATAGGAAAGCTATTTCATTCTTTTAGTAGGTTTGGCTCACTGTTGATGAGAGCAGCTGTAGAGGTGGCCTGGTTAGAAGGTGAAACTTACTGTGCAAAAGAACATGGCTGTTGAAAAGTATTGACGAGAAAGGACTGACAGAGAAAGGACTCCCAGGCTGAAACTGCCAGCCTGAGAACTAGGCCTAGGAATGACAAATGTCCTTGAAGTACAGCTTGGTACACAGAGACTTGACACATCCTGAGATACCACTGACAAACACAAAAACAAGGCACTGTAACAGCGTGCTATTGGCTGAAAAGGTGGAAAACTGTCTGGAAAAATAAAGTTACTCTGAAAGAACAGAAAATGTCATCATCTACTGGCTGTTAAGGTTAAAAAAAATCAAAATTTAATGCATCTTTGTCTGCTGTAAGTAGTATGTCCTATGGCCTCTTATATCTCTATAACAGGGCATTTATTTTTATCTAAAATGGAGCCTTTCTCTCTGAGAGCTCCCCACACTACACCTACTTTTCCTTTCTTAAACAGATTGAATTCTCCACATCAACTTTTAATGAAATCTTGGACTTCCAGTGAGAAGTCTTCTCTGACTTCAGCCTCTGAGACACAGATCATCATTGAAGTGAGATTCTGTCTGTTACCTTGTTTCACCCCATTTTTGGGGTTCATTTGGTCTGCCCTCATACCTCTTGGATGGTTGGATCCCCATCTGGAATCAGTTTGTCCTTCCCTTTGGGATTGTTTTTCCTCTTCTGAAATCTGTCTAATTCACTTGATAGTGACGAGATATTTATCTCCCAATTTGTACTCTATTATACCTGTTGTTAAATTGTTGATAAATTGCTTCAGTAATTATAAGTTTATGTAAGAGTATATGTCTACTTGGCTGTTGCTGTTATTGCTTGTTGCTACATGATTGATTACTGTTATTACTGATTGTTGACATATTTTTGATTGATCCTATATCAGTGAATGCTGATAATAATTTGTAATAGTTTGAGATATATATACTCAATTTGTTAATCATAGGTATACCTGTTAATGGTAAGCTTTGTGATAGTTTACACGGTAATGGTGATTCATGTGGTATTTGTGGCAATCTATAATATAGTAGAGAAATTTAAAGGATAAAGTCCCTGTGTCCTCGTGTATTACAGAATTCTACTAACCCTCCGTTGTGATCTTTATACATCTGAAGAGCAGTAAGACTTTAGATTTTGACAATCATTAAACTCAATGGATACAAGCTTCTTTGTCAAATGTACAGACTAAAGTGAAATGAATGAATGTTTAGACAGCATAAATTCAAACATTCACTAGTAACTATTGAAAAAGAGATGTGTTTTCTTTTTCTTTGAGTTGTCAAAAGTTTGAGGGTGTATCAATAGTTTCATAACATCAATAAATATAAGTAATTTGAATACAATGCTTGGGTTTTCAAAGACAGGAGAGGGGAGGGGGGATGTTAATTGAATAAGTACTGGAAAGGATTAACTATGGATAGGATGGAGAGAAGATTAGCTATTATCCTATACAGACATCTACATCTAATGTAGTAAAAAAAGACAGGATACACCAAGTAAGCACGGAAAAAGGATGTTTTTCCTCAGTCCTAAATTGAAATGTAAGCCAATATTTATTAAAACCTGTAGCTAAGTAAATCACATATTACATAAGCTCTCAAATGAGAAATCTAAAAATATTTCTTACAAAATAAGATTTCAGAAAACAAGGTGAATATAATTTTTAAAAGAAATTTAAAACATGTTGTTGAGGTCAATTTTTATGAGTTATCTAGACTGTGGTACTTATGTCTGAAAAGAGAAAGTTTCATTAAGTCTTAATCATTTAAAATAAGTAAAAGTGACAAAACTGGTTCAATTGTGCAGCAAAGAAGATATCATAGACTACCACCAGCTCTGAGACAATGTCACATTCAGTACCTTAATGTAACCAAAAATTATCTACATCATGAATAAAAAGGCAGGACAAAAATTTCCGATAGATATTTAGAGCAAACTTTAACTTATACATTTACATATCTGTGTTTGATTATATTTCTCGTTAAATCTGTGGGTTTTATGGTTTTGCTCTTGTTACAGAGTTTTTTTACAGTAACTACGTATGTGTGGCTTGACAACACAGTACTCTCTAAAAGGCCTCCATCATTCTTTCATGTTTACAAGAGGGTTCTAAAGGACTTTTTGCACTTCTCTTCATATAAGGTTATGTTATTCTACAGATCATACACTATTTATCTGACACTACTTCCACTTAAGTAAAACCAAATAGATGAGGCAAAAAAAAATCACAGGAATCTATGATAAGGTTAACCACGAGAGGGTGAAGGGAAGGTGGTGGTTGCAGCCTTTCTGGATTTTAGCAAAACTTTTAATACTGTCCCTCTGTACAGGTTTGGACTGGGATAGAATTTATGTTTTTTCACAACAGCTACTATGGGGATGTGTTTTGTATTTGTGCAGAAACATTGATAACACAGGGATGTTACAGCAGTTGCTGAGCAGTGCTTGCACTGAGTCAACATCTTTTCTGTGTCTCACTCCATCCCATCAGAAGTAGGCTGAGGGTGCACAACGGGTTGGGAGGGGGCACGCTGACCCCAACTGACCCAAGGGGTACTCCATATCATATGACACCATGCTGAGCAATAAGTCTAGTACAGAGGCTGGCAGGGTGGACGTGCTTCAGCGACCGGGTCTGCATTGGCCAGTTGGTGGTGAGCGACTGTTTTCATTTACATCACGAAACACATGACCAATGAGCAAGCTACTGCAGGGAATGCTTTCCAACACTGTCTTGGTGGTGAGGGAAAGCAAAAGTGGAGTCTTTCTCAGAGTTCACTATGATTTCACTTCATTTCAGGGCTGCAACAGGCAATACGAATTAATTGAACGTCATAAGTCCATGGGGCCTCGTGGGTTTCATCCCAAAGTACTGAATGACCTAGTCAACGTTATGGCAAATCTCTTGATCATTTACCAGTGGTCTTAGGAGGCTGGGGACATCCCCACTAATTGAAAACTAGTCAACGTTGTTCCAATTAACAAAAACATCACAAGAATATTTCTTGATCTTGACTTTGGTAAGGCTTTGACACAGTCTCACACAAAATCATTGTTGCTATTGGTTTGATGGATGGACTTCTTAATGGATGGAACTGGCTGAATGGCTGCATCCAGTGTTGCAGTTCCTGGCTCTATGTCTAAATGGAGATCAATAGTAAGTGGTGTCCCTCAGGGTTTTTTGTCAGGACTGATACTTTTGAATATATTCATCAATGACATAAAGGGATTAAATACTGCCTCAGCAGGTTTTTGGATGACACTAAGATGAGTGATGTAGTTGATAGGCTAGAAGGAAGCGATGCAATCCAGAAGGAACCTTCACAGACTTGAGGAGTGGTATAATGAGAACCTCTCGAGTTCAACAAAGCAAAGTGCAAGACCCTTTTTCTGGATTGGGCATATCCCCAATATAACAATGGACTGGGGGATGGATGGATTAGGAGCAGCCATGCTGAGAAGGAGTTGGGTATAGTGGGAGATGAAAAATTATATGTCAGCTGACAAGGCAGACTTGCAGGCCAGAAAGCCAAATCATACCCTTAGCTCATGAGAAGAACTGTGGCAGCCGGGTGAGGGAGGCAAGTCTTTTCCTCTATTCTGCTCTGGAGACATGCCACCTGGAGCGCTGCATCCAACTTTGGGGCACTCAGGACATAAAAACATGGATCTGTTAAAGTGGACCCATATTAAGGCCATGACAATAACGAGAAGGATGGAATACCTCTCCTGTGAGGAAAGGCTGAGAGGTTTGGGGTTGTTTAGCATGGAGTACAGAAAGTGGGGGGAGACCTTATTTTGGCCTTTCAATATTTAAAGGTGAATACTAGAAAGACAATTTTATTTTTTTTCTTTTAATAATGGCCACCTGTGATCGGACAAAAGCTAACAGATTAAAACTAAAAGGGTTGTAAGGCACTGCACCAGGTTGCCCAGAGAGGCTGTGAATTCACCATCATTAGAAATTTTCTAGGCCAAGCTGGATGGGACTTTGAGAAATTTGATCTAGTGGAAGGTGTCCCTGCCCATGCAGGGAGTTTGGAACTATATGGTTTTTAAAGGTCCTTTTCAATCCAAACCATTCTATGATTCTACAGTTCTAAGACCTAGAAACATTAAGCTCATTCTTTTTGCCCTTTCCACAGTATAATAGATTCCATCTCCATTCTCTTTCTCTGTGTTGTAAAACACAGTATAAAATACAAGTCAGAGTTATAGATTTCACTGGGCAGACATTCTAAAACTACCTTCTGTGAATTTACTTTTGGTGTCAATGGTTCATGTTAGCAATTTAACTATATATAGTGTATCTGTTATCACCTCATGTGATGTTTCAAGTATAGTTGAAAAGATTACACGAGAATACTCCAGAACTGCCACTTTGACTGGTACTTGGAGCATTACTGTACTGCAGTTTTCACAAATACTATTATTTACATTGATACATCGCTACCTAAAATACCCATTCTTCTCATAATGTGTTGTAAGAGTGTATAACAAAGCTTTGCTTCTATCTAAGAAGAAATTTCAGTGTAAGATGCTAGCTGAAAGCCACTGTATCAATCAAACTCTGAGACAGAAAAAAAAGAAAAAACAAGCCAAGATAATATGTAGAATCTCTTATTTAACTCTAGCGTATGCTACAATAAATTTCTAACCTCACTTGCATTAGTTGAACTATCCATTATAATTAATTTACAGTTAAAAAATTACTTCAAAGATATGCGTACAGCAATGTTCAAAATAATTCAAGTTTAATACATAGTTTAACTTTTCTGAACCATGTTTACTGCAGAAATACAATCCATCTTCCCAGTCTGCTATGAAGATCATACAAATAGATATTTTTTTTTAAGACATCAAGTCCTTAAAAGGAATTTCAATAACTTTATGCAATTAATTTTTACATTATTTTTCAAATACAAATCTATTTTATAATCTATGTTAATGAATTATTTCACATGTTGTGGTATCAGAAATTAGCATGTAGTAACTACAGAAGGTTAATACATTATTTTACTAGCTTGGGCTGGAATACAGCAAATTTTATTCATCGCAGATTGTATGCTGCTATGTTTTTGATTTGTGACCAAGAGAGTGTTGATAACACACTGGTCTTTTAGTTGTTGAACAGTGCTTGCTTTAAGTCAAGGACTTTTCATCCTCTCATTCTGCCTGGCCAGTGAGTAGTCTGGGGATGCACGAGAAGCTGAGAGGAGACATAGCTGGGACAGCTGACCTAAATTGACCTAAGAGATACCCCATACCATATTATGCCATTCTCAGCAATAAAAGATGGTGGAGAAAAGGAGGAAGGAGGTGATGTTCTGAATTACAACATCTGATTGACCAGATCTGTTTGCCCCTGCTACATGTGGTGAGTTTTGCTTTCCTTGAAATGGCAGATCGTCTGCCTGGCGATGGTAAGCAGTGAATGAATTACTTATTTTGTTTCTCTTTCATGCACAGTTTTTGCTTAATCCTTTAAACTGTTCTTATCTCAGCCTTCACCATGCTGATTCTTTTCCCCATTGCATCGTGAGGAAAGTGAGCAAGTGGCTGTGTGGTGCTGAGCTGCCTACTGGGGTTAAGCTACAACAGTCCTTCATGGAACCCAATGTGAGTCTTGAAGGGTTTGTGATAAGGACAGATTTCAGTGTGATAGACTGAATTTATAGCTGCTGTAACTGTTCAGCTATTAACTGCCAGTCTCCCGTGCTTGCCATGGGGCTTGCTTGCCTTATTGTATATAAAACTCTAGTGCTTGTTAGTGGCTACTTTCGCTGTTTCCTGTATTGCTTATCGTCTTACTGTGCTATGCCTGGGAACACTTTGCTAACAGCAACAATAATCTGCCTTGGTTAGCAGATGGACACGGCATTTTTGCTCTTCCTGCGCTGCTGTACTGGTCAGGCTGGAACTTGAATGAGAACTCCAGTCAAACGGACTATGACCTGTGGATAAGTCTGCATGGAAACAGGGATAACTCATAGGCATTTGTGTCCATCAATAAGGCCATTTCAGAGCATTCCAATGTCCAGAGTAATAGTGTTTGTCTTCTCAAGTAGCTGCTAGGCATGAGGAAACTCTACTTTTCCTAAAAAAAAAATCTGTCTGCAACAGGAAGCAGCGAACAAATTCCTGACATGGCTTTTCTCGAGCATGCAGCTCTTGCTTTAATGAGCTTAAGCAATCAGGGAGTGTTCAAGCAGCTCTGTGGTGCTTAGCTGCCTGCTGGGGTTAACTTACAACAATTAACAAACAAACTTTTAAGTTAGAATACTTCTTGATTTTCTGTTTTCCTATTATTGTTCAAATTTGTTGCTTTGTTGATAGAAATGGGCTTTCACTCTCTTCACATCCAACTTTTGATAAAATTGCAATGAAACAGTGACCCTGCGTTAAAGAGACGAGTTTGTTGCTATGGTAATGGTTGAATAATTACAAACTAAGAGTCTGAATTCACTGTTAAACTGAAATTATTGATGCTTTATAAGGCGTTCCACCTGTATTTAGGTATCTCAAACTTTTGATCTTATCTTCTGTGAAAACCTAATTATTTGAAATGTTTACCATATATGTCATTAATTTGAACTTGTTTAACAGATGAGTAATAATGGAGGGAAAGAAAGATGCTAGCAATGGCATTTCAAAAAGCCTGCTTAGGCATATTCAGGAAGCTTGTAGTAGAGCAGACATCTGAATTCTTAGGCTTGTAGTCTAAGGCCAACTCTATTAAAGTGGAATGGTTTAGCATCCCAAACAAATTAATAAAGGATAAATATCTGAGTTTGTTATCCTGTTACCACTTTCCCTGTGGCATTTTTCAAGATTCTGAGGACAAAAATGGATATAGAATTCCATTGTAACTGATCAAACAAATATATAATTCTTCATAAGTTATTTCAGGTGTCCATGTCTTTAGTTTCATTTGTGTTTTGTTAATAAATACATTTTAAAACAACAAATAAAAGTTGTCTAAAACTTTTAAAAATTCTCTGTGAGAGCAATGTAAGTAGATTTAAATTATTTCAGATCATGTGAATACAGAAAGAAAGTTAAAAATATTTGAGGAAGCTGTGTCTATCAGGTGCCAAAAAAGTGAATAAATGAACATTACATGTAAAACCTCCTCATTTCTTTGTTATCATTACACTGTACATAAACTGATCTGCATACCAGGGAGCATTAGATGAAATGCAACTTTCAGTATTATGAGACAATCAGACTTAATAGAACGTAACATGATACAAAATACTTTGTTCTTTTGTATCAGCTGTGTTTTAACCGTATCAGAAAGTCAGGTCAAAACTACTATTCAATAATTTGAAATGCATATAGCATAAAATAAAATACAAATGTCCCTTTAGGGACCTAGAATTAATGCTTTCAAATAGAACATTAAAGACAGTGAAATGATGCCTTTAAATTCAAAGGCTCAGGAGCAGTAACACTGATTTCAGTTCCTCAGTATTTCAAAGAACATAATTCATACTAACTTCAACAACTATGTTCACAGGTGAGAAAGGCTTTTTAAAACTGTTGTGGGATCTTCTTGCTTTTTCCATTAATAGTGCAGGACAATCAAATTTCTCAATCATTGTATGTCAGATGGTGAAAGAATACTGGTGTTTTTAACATTGGTATGTGGAAAATAGAAGCCATCTGAATTAAATAAGGCAAAACTCAAGACGCACCACGAAAGTCTATTTGTAATCTGTTATCTCCTCCATAACTGCAGCGTGTATGACTGGTATATGTAAAGGCACAATATACTTTTCAAGGTCATTGGTGATTTTATTGCACACTCAGTATGTGAAAAAAATTAAGAAAATATGCTATAATTCTTTCTATTTTGGCTATATATATATTTTCCACAAATAAGCTTCAATTTTCTTGATTTTTTTGCCTTATGAGAAATCAATACAGCAGTTGTCATAGGCGAATTAAAAAATTGTCTTCTTCTAATGTTGCGCCATGTTTATTTTTAAAAATCAAAAAAACTCACCTTCCCTGTTATGATTGCTACCCCAGTTATTCACAAATACTGAGGAAACCCAGTGTTTGGTCAGATCCTATTACAGTACATATTCTATAAATACAATTTTTAAAAATAGTCTCATCCTCAAGTCGTTAATAAATTTATAGAACTGTTTTATAGAGGCAAATGTCTACGGAACACTTGCATGTGCAATTGATCTGTTTTGTTCAAAGTGCTTTGCAAACAGAGAACTTGAATGATGGTTGGGTTACTCAGGCTGCTTCCCTACAGCTGTACTGAGCTGTGTATATTGTTTGTCTTAACACCTAATTTTTCACTTTTAAGATAATACTGACTCAAATGTTCAATGTTATTTTGACATGGACTCCTGAAGATTAAATGTGCTTTCTGTGGTTACTGATATGCTTCACCCTGGCAGAATGCAAATCACTTAACTGCTGTTTTAAATATCTTATTCTAGGCTCTGGTTGCCAATATGACATTAACTAGGGATTTGTCTGTTTAAAAGGTTCTCCTCTCATTTAGGCATCATGAAAGAACTGAAAGGCTGGTCCTTATGGGAGTTTAGGTTTTTTAATTGAAAACTTGTTTTCTTTTATTTTTCTATTAATTATTTCTTTGGTTTTATTTTACTTGTATCTTCACAGTTTCCTTATTTATCTACCTTTTCTTTCTACTGTTCTTCTTGTTTATGAGTTTGGCATTAATATTTTTTACATTTAAAATTAAAGTATTGACTGAAAAGGAAGAAAACTTTATTATCTGAAAAACCACTATATTGTGTCCTCTTACAAGAAGCATTTTATTCAAGTCTTACAGATTAATAAAAAAAAAAATCAAGGGAAATAAAACAACTTTGACATTTCTAAGTATCACAAGGGCCATATTTTTTATTTGGTTAATGAGGATATGCTTAATATACGATTCCTAAGATCTTTTCTAGGTTATTCACATGCGTGTATTAGAAAAGTTGATCCCATTAGGAGATATTGTCATCTTTTTGGCAGTAGACTGTTGTCTTCAGAGGAACATAAATTCAAGCTACTAAAAGTTCAGCTTCTACTTACTGTATATTTCTTAGCTGTCACAGAAATGAAACCATCATTGTTTCTGCTCCATATTGAGCAACCTGGTGTAGCTAGAGGTGTCCCTGCCTACTGCAGTGGGCTTGGATCTAAATGCTCTTAAAGGTCCCTTTCAACTCAAACTATTATATGATCCAATGATTCTATATAATGTCATTAACTCCATCATTTCTGTTTTGCAGATTTTAATTTATACTCCAGAAAGCCAAGCACAGTGCACAGAACAGGTGAACAGTAGTCACTGAAGTTCATTATAAATATTATCTGATAATATGTGTGAACATGGACTTAATAACCAATAAATTTGTTTTCCAAGAAGTTAAAATGTCATCAGAAACAGGAATCAATGGGGAGTTTCAGCAGATCTCACTGAAAAGGGAATACTAAGAAAAAAAGCATGCTGAAAATCATCATCATCATCATCATCATCATCATCATCATCACTGGCACCTCCTGCATTTGGGGAAACCCCACAGGGTAGGATGTGTATCCATGTTCCCTCTTTCTTATAACTGCTTTTTCCATTTCTTATAGGCATTTTCCTCCTTAACTCCTTTCTCTCTCTCTCTCTCTCTTCCCCTCTCTCTCATTCTCCCTCCTTTAGTTCCTCCAAGGTAACCTTCATAATTATAGTTCAGGTATGCCATCGGCTACACATTCTGCTAGTAAGCTTTCATATATATGAACCTGTCTTAATATTCTTTCTGTGCTAATAAATGCTCATATAGATAAACCTGTCTCAACATTCTTTCTGCAAAAAGCATATATTTAGTTAGAAAGTCACAATAAGTTTGTGAACTAAAGAAGACAATGTATTGTCATTATTTGTTTCTCACCAACCTTTTAATACAGTTCAAAATGGGCAAGTATTGGTTCTAGCTGCCTCATGTGACTAGGCATTTTAGTTCAGTTTCACGCTTTTAATTTTGTTAGAACAATTTTGTCTATTACACCCCTGAAGCAATAAATCATCCAGCTTCCCTAATTGCCCTTCCTGTCATTTGAGAATTTCAACAGAAATATAAGAAACATCCACCTCTTTTGATCAGATCAAAGATTCCTTTAAAAGCTTGTACACCGACTTATAACCAGAAAAAGACATTTTTCCCCTCTGTATTTTATAAATTATTTGCTTATTTAGCTTTTATGCATTTTTCAGACGACCTTTTCCCTCTTTTACTGTCTAATGAGGTCATACCTTTATAACGTGGAAAAGAAATTTCTTAAAATAAAGCTTATATATCTAATCTATTGATTTGAAAGGATTTTTTACTGTAATTTATGCAGGTATGCTTATATATTCATTTAAAAATATAATTCCATATTTGATTTATATGATGAAAAAAGTTGAGTAAGGAAATAAATTACCTCCTAATTCTGTTAGGTAAAGAATTAATCTCATGATTATCAGTATTAATTAGTACAGGACATGTACTATACCTTCACTTTAGAACATGTATTCTTTTTCAATTAGTTCGCAATCGTTTTAAATATTTGTGGAATATATTTTCTGTTTTTCTTCCCCTCTCCCTTGACTTTTTTACCTGCATTTTTGTATAAGAGACATCTTGTTATGACTAAACAGTGTTCTAAAGCTGCAAAAATTAAATGCAGCAGGGTTTCTAACTGACCTACAGAAATATATATAGAAAAGTTACTTTCTAATGCATTTTTATGGTACCTTAAAACATGTACACTAGGATAATCTAATTTAACAAAACAAAATATATTATGTAAAATTACCTGGGCTTCTTTGGAAGCAAGGATGTTTAGTGGTTTTAGTATCATATTTATGTATATGGTTACGAGATACTACAATAGTTAAAAATTGCTAAGATGCATCTTTTTCTTTTTAAGTACCTAGTAGAAAGATGTAAGGACAATGTATGAATCGCAAGGACATAACACTGAATTGAAAATCTGTCAAAATAAAGGGAGTAAGACACTGTGTAATTTGTCTTGCACAGGTGAAATCCATCCTTTCGGTATCTGAAGATATTTAATAACTGCAGAAAATGAAAGAATTCCCTCTACCACTCTCTGGAAGCACTTGAAGCAGATGAGCAAGCAGAATAAAGGAAAGTCTGAGTATGTCATGGTGAAATGCTATCAAGACTTCGGTCAAAATTAGCTTGAACATTCCCTTTCTGCATTTGAAAATTCATGTTGAGTAGAGATCAATCAACAGTAAGTACAGGGAATATCACACCAAGAGGTATCAAGCTTGGGTTTCTGCAATTCCATTCTATAATAGATCTATTGCCTGCAAACTTGGAGAGCAACTAGCTGCCTGTTTTCAAGACAACCAGGCCAGGCTTCCCACAAGCTGACAGTGCAATTTAGCAACAATATGGATATAATCTTCAGAAAAAGACTAAGCATTTTAATACTTATCTCAGGACATATTTGAGTCTGAATTGTTTTCTTTCTTTTCTTTTATTATTTTTTTCCTCCTGACACAGTTTTTTGTTTTATGATGTTTTTGTTTCCCGAGGTTCAATGTTAGACAAAATAGAAACATAAAACACAAACCCACTACCATTTCTTTTTTGTTAAATGAATTATTGTCATTTAAAAACCAAGTAATAATCCACAATGGCACTGAGTCATCAATAATCATTCATTCCTTCACTAGCTCTTAAGGAGGACCCATTTCCCACTAAAGTTAATGACTAAGCTGCAGCTGTTTTCAATGAAAATAAAAGCAGGTGTCTTTAGCTCCCAGGTTGTCATACGTATTGAAAATGCTGAATGAAAAAAGATATTTCAATCAGAAAAAGAAAAATCTACCCATTAAATATCATCCAAAAAGTATACTGGACATCTATCTATCAAAAAACAAACAAATAAACAAACAAACAAACAAAAACCCCTCCAAACCAAAAAACACCCCTGAAAAACCAAAACAAAAACACCCTTTATGATCATCTTTGTCCTGTCTTACTTCAATACAGCTTTTCCCATTTCCTTTTTTCTGCTGATTAATTAAGACATAGGGATTAAATGACCATTTTTCTTACTAAAAGAGTCTTGAAATTATTTTTTAAGCCCCTAAGTCTTTTGAATTTTGTCATATGAAAACTTCTATTAAAATACACCAAGAATTAATAGGAAGTGACACACTTGTAACAAAACTTTCAGATGTTTTATTTTCTTGCTTCACATTTATAACTATTTTGCAAAAGAGGCATCATAGATATGGTATATCTATGATATATCTACAGATACTGAATATTTATGTATATATATAATACTGTATATTGTTACATATAATACACAGTTATTTATTTTATAACTATTATTGACTCTAGTAGATCAAATTAAGCAATAACTAAGCTTGACAGAAGCATAAGCATAGTAAATATTTTGTTTCACCTGTCATTTGCTTGAATGAATGTTCAGCATAACTTTTCCACTCCACAGTTTCAGTATGCTTACTAAATAAATTCTTTTAATAGATAAAAAAATAATATGAAAATGCAAGAAATTGCCTCTTTCATGTATCTCAGAAATGTTAAAATAGTTCATTTTGTGATGCTTATTTTTGATGTTGCTGAATATATATAGCAAGAAAATAACTACTTTAGCAAGCATCAGATCAAATCTTTTACTTCCAATATCTTCTATCATTAGACAGTGTAAAGCACAAAAAAAAATTCATATAAATGCAGTCAATATGTACATATGCACTGTAAAGCAGTAACAGAAATGTTTCTTCTTTCAGATCTTTACAAATTAATTTTCTTTCAAAACATCATCATATGATTTAAAAAAAGAAAATATGAATGGTGAATCCTTTCATTTAGAAAAAACAGGGCACTCCTAGAAGCTGAAGTGAGAATCCAAGAACGTTAGAAGGAATAAAAGCAGAAGATGCATGTGAGAAATGAAGGATACAGACGATTTCTGGTAACTCTCCTAGTTGAATGTAATGGTGGTAGTTTCCACCACAGCATTTTAATCATGTACTATTATTTTTGAACAACTATAGCAATAGTGTTCTGTCAGGCAGTTCTATTTTCCATTACTGCAGTCTCTCCTGGACATTTCATGATCATCTGTGAAATCAGTTGTGTCTGAAAGAAAGCTGTCTGCAGTAAATTTATTTATTGAAAGGTCGTGGCAAGATTTTCTTCAAAATAAGAAGGATCAAACCAGCAAAAAAAAACCCAAAAAATCTCCCAAACCAGCAGCCACTGCCAGACTTCTTGCTGCTTTTAGATGTAAAGCTCAAATCCTCTTTCTTTCAACAAACAGGCTAACAAAAATAAAACTTGCAGGTTTTCCAGGCATTGCCACTGACTTGTTTGACTGACTTGTTCTGATGCTGTGGAAAGTAACCTGCCGTTTCCTCCAGATATACAGACCAAAGAATACTTGCTATGTTTATTCTCAGTTTAGAAGACCTAGGCTCCTTCAGGACTATGTATGGGGAAGAAAACAACCTGCATTTCCTATCTCAGCCCATTTCTGTGAACAAAAGTTATAGCATAACATATCAAAACACTTTGAAAGACTGATTTTTTTTTTCTTTTTTTCTCTATGTGTTATCATTTTTCCAAGATAGTGAGAGGGAGCAATCTGATTTTTCTTTATGCCTCAACATGTGTCACACACGAGGTGAAAAGTTACTCCAGGGGCTGAACACGTGCTGGGAGCCCTGTCCCCAGGGAGGCTTCGCCCGGCAGCCGATCAGGGCACAGAAAGCTGCCGCGATCCGGCTGCAAGCGACCACTCCTTGCCGGCGGGGCAGATCCCCGGATGGCCGGGAAAAAATGCCCCGGAAATCGGGCTATGGGAGGGGCTCTATAAAGCAGTGAACTGCACCCCAGTGTGCGGTCATTTTGTTTGGGTTTCTTGGAGGGAGCGGGGGCTCGCCCAGAGGCTCAGCTTGGCCCTCCTCCTGCTCACCTCGCCTTTTTCTCCCTGCGGTCCCGCTTCTTCCCTGGCTGCCTTCCCTGTCCGCACCTGCCCTGCCCTGCTCCGCCGCTTCCCCGAGGCAGCTCGACCCCAGGGCCCCGCAGCGCTCCGCNACTTTCCTGGGAAATTCTTTCAGTGTTGACAACCTTTTCAGGGAAGACATTTTCCCTAATATCCATTCTAAACCTCCACTGGGGCAACTTGAGGCCATTTTCTCTCATCCTATTACTTGTTACAGGAGAGAAGAGACTGACCCCGCCTCGCTACCACTTCCTTGCAGCAGGTGCATATGCTTTTTATTTGCAGTGAGTTTTGGCCTTTTTTCTTTAGCTTTTCTTGGACATTTCAGTCTAATATCAAGTTATAATTTGGCTTTGACCAAGTTATAACCTGTCAGTACTATATTACTGCAATCCATTTGTCTTTAAAATTTCTTTTTATTAAGAACTTGCATAGGACTGAGGACGTTGAACTGCTGTGGAAAATGGTTCAAAGGATTATATATGAAAGAGGCCAATATCGGTGTGATAAGGCAGGAGAGAAATGCTCATCAGTTAGAGATAGATTGCACCAGAGAGATTGAAATATGGATGACAAACTGCATATGCAGAACAAGATCCTTCACTGCTCCCCTTACAAGTAACCAAAAATCCTTAAAATGCCTTTTTTTTTTTTTTGCCTTTGATAGGCTCAGCACTTTGTATCTGAGAAATTAGTTTGACAAGGCATTTAAGTTTACATATGCCAGATGATGCTAAGTGGGCAATGAATGTTATTTCTGTCTTGGTTCATGTATTTTTAAAATATACTTTATTAAACACATCTACCTTTAAAATGGAAAATACATAATTTATAAATGTATGTACTTATAATGTGAGAGTAGTAGGGCAATCTTCAACACATGAGAAATATTTATTCTCTCTGCAACACAAAATTACACTTCTCCATGGAGGGCTCTTCCCTTGCAGGTGCATGCCATTGGCTGTCAGGACCAGTGCTTGGGCAGGATATACAGAATTCCTGTTATGGAGGGTCTGACTGTTAACGTTACTATTTTCTATACTGGTACTGACCATGCACCTAATGATAGATGGAGACAACTGCTCCTCACTCCAGGGAGATAATGTCGTGCAAGCACTCCACCCACACACTTCTGGTTAATCTCTGACTTCAGTTTAGAAGAAAGAAAAGAGAGCATGATGACATATTAATCTCTTAATCTACAAAATATTTTCTTAATTCATGTTTCATAAGTCTACTAATCCAAAGTAAACTAAACAAAAAAGCATTGTTTATAACTTTCTTGAAAATGCTATACTACAGATCCTTCTTATTGAAGGTGGAAACAGACTCAGAGGAGTCCATCAAAAGGATGAGGGGCAAAACCTCAGTTCTAACAGAGTTTCTCATTAGACCTTAGAGAAAAAGTACCTACCACAATTAGACTTGTCAAACATAGGCTGCCCTGCAAGGCTGTAGAAACCATGGCCTTGGGGAGATAGACAGTCTGACCTAAAGTACTCCCCTCTTTGAGTGGTGGATTGGACAAGATGACCTTTAGTATCTTTGACAACAGATATCTTTCATTCTCTGAACATACTTATATTGTGGTCATTGCCATAGCACCTGAATGCAAAAAGCGTTTGCAATTCAGTGATAAAATATAAATTTTACACATGTATACTTATATTTTAAAACATGACATAGTCTAGAGAAGTGATAATAAGATACAAGACACATTCAAATAGATCTTTATGACAGAAAAATTTCTTTTAATCAGTAGAACTTAGGTTCTTGTTTCACAGTCCTGCTTTCTTGACAGAGACCTCAATTTTTCCTAAATGCATGTTCTCAAAAAATAATTTAAATCAGCCTAAAACTAACTCCTTTAATAATATACATAATGCCAGGAAAGTCTTGATCTCTGTTAAAATAATTATACATTTTATCCCAGTAATGGAAACTGCCTGGGCTGATAAATTCATTTTACAGCATTAGCAGGTCTGAAAGCCTTTAGATCCAGGTTTGTACTTCGTCTAGTTTTTTGTGTCACACATACAGAAAGTATATTTCTGAGTCCTGATAGCTTTGGAAAATCTTAGAATATAGGAAATAGGAAACACTGACTTCTTTAAAGCAATTATTAGGAGGAATTGCAGAGCATGAAATTAAGAAAAAAAAAAGATTAACATCTGGAAGGCAATTAGGCCTCTCTGTTGGCAAGTGGAGGCTTATTGTCTGGTAATGATGGCCCATACATTTAAATTAAAGATCATCGTGAAAATATTTTAGGTTTCAGTGTTTTAAATGGGCGTATCTGCGAAATGCTGATGTGTGGTCCTTGGGTTCGGACATCGATCCCAACCTTGGTAGAAACTTGGGAGTCTGCAGTGTGTGTACTACAATGTGTGTACTAATGACTGTAGCCAATGCACTCCCTCATTGAAAAAGTAATAATGATTTCTGGTGTGGCACAAAATGGAATTTCTGAAGTCATGACTGGAAAACAACAGATTATCTCCAGAACTGACTCCTCATATAACTCGGCTGTCTGACCAGTTGGGAAAGCAGATTGGAGGTGGTATTTAACAATTGATTATTGGTATCTGAGTGCTAATACAGCCACGCTAACAGCTGCTGTACCAAATATTGCAAATTTAACTGCTACTTTGCAAGCTGCTGCACAGCCATTGGTAGTGGTGGTAGATATAAAAAATGAGTTCTTTATGGTTCCCTTGAAGGAGGAGGATAAAGAAAATTTTCCTTTCACTTGGGAGGGAATACAATACACCTTTAGCAGACTCCCACAGAGGTATAAATATTCACCTATAATTGCTCATGGCACACTTGCTGAACTTTTGCAGAGAGACTCACTCCCACAAGATGTGAAACTGCAACAAAATATATGGATGATATTCTGATTGGAGAAACTTCCCCTGAGAAGGTGGGGGACGAGGCAGCATCAGTATGGCAGGCAGTAAATAAAGTAGAAATCAAAATTCCATCTGGAAAATACCTGGGACCAAGTAAAGAAGGGCAAACCCTGAGTGTGGAAATTGAGCATAAAGAGGCAGTAAAAATTTTAACTGAAGAATTGATAAAATATCAGTCACTGGGACCAGTACACTCACACAACCCTCTTATAGCTGAATGGGGTTTCTATATTTTATTATAGCACCTATATAATTGAAATTACTGTTTTCCCTTGGTATATCTAGAAATTACCTTAATTTTTACGGTAATAAATATGACTCAAATGAAAAAATACAGCTTTACCTCTTAAATCAGACAAAATTTAATTTAACAGAAGTCTGACCAATGTTTGACCTCACGTCAGTATGTTTGTGTAGAATTAGTTGCTTCCCCTCCCTTCTCCTCACCTTTTTATGTTCTTAAACCTGAACTCACTTAGGGAAGGGTAAGATTTCCAAGTAGGTGAATATTTACAAGAATAGATCTGGATTTTTCTTCACTTAAGGAATTCTTACTTCTGCATTTCATATTTCTTGTCTAGGATTTTATTCTGGAATTATATTACGTACATAGGAAGCAAATTATAGTTATAATAATATAGTGAGTAATGTATGGAAGGTCAACAGACAGCTTGTATTTTTACCCTTTCCATTTTGTTAATTGATCTATTTGAACAATATGCCTTTTTTTTCTTACATGAAACTTTTTTTTTTTTTCCAAATCTCAGATAACCAAACTGGAATAATAATTAACAGGTGCTTCGGTATTACCTATTTTGTGATTCAGATTTTATCCAGAACTTTGTATTCACTGCATGAGGCTTTTATGCCTGTTTAAAGTACCCATTGCTCTTCTTTTGGATCCATTTCACTTCTTAATGGACCAATGCATAAACAGAGCATTTCTATTGAAATGACAAAAAGGCTTAGCTTTAGCACTTAACAAACTATAATTAAAATGACACAGTATAGTCTCCTGAACTTTGTTAAACCAGTTAGTGAAGTGTACACTTACATTTTCTTCTCAAAACAGTGAAATAAAGTCATGAACCCATCATTGGTTGATCAAGAGTTCCAAATGATACCTTAGCTCGAATGAAATAAATTACTAAATTCCCATTGATTTCTTTAGTGTTAAGATATCCTACAATAACAAATGAGAAAAAATAGTCCACTAAGCTTAACATTTGGCATTAAACTTTTGATTTTGCTCTTGCTAAAGCTAGTGAATAACTCTTAACTTGCATAGAATTAGATTTGGAACTGAGATAAATATGGAGGATACAAGCAGTATGATCTAATTACTACCTACCTGTCCTATCTGAAAACAAAATGAAAAACCTCACAAAAAGTTCTTACAGAATAAACCATTATATTTTATCTATAAATGTCTTCTGAAAATGTGTTTTACAGTAGTTTAATATCATGAGTCGTAGTGTAGCCCCATTAATTATGCTGTGAAGCAGCAAGAAGGTGAAAAGTCTGTATTGGTCTGGTGTGACAGAAATTACATTTTTAATAGTTACATAGAAGATAAAATAAAGTAGAAAAAGTCCTCACTGTTTTCAGGTGTCCTACAAGAGCCAATAGTTTAAAAAAATATCCAAACTATGAATTCAAACAACCCATAGAAGTTATGAAGACCTCCTCCAATCCTTGCATTTTTTATTAACTGTGTGTGAGAGTAATTTGGTAATCCAAGACATCTGGCAACCCAACAGGCGTGTACAAATCTCATCTGCAGGTAGAAATGCTTCTCTGCTTGCAAATGACAATATACAGTAAATTGTGGTATAAACACGTAATTATGTTATTATTTTTTTGCCTTGTATGTGAGCGGGTACAAAGAATAAACTTCACCTGATTTCTTATTCCTTTTCCACAAAATCAATTCTTAAATCCCAGAACACCAAGTGATGGCACTTGAGAAAGCACTTGAGAAAGGAATGGCATGCTTTACTTTTACTCCATGTTCCATTTTCTTTGGTGTTTTCATTATCCTTTGAGAGTATTCAGTATCACCAAAACCCAGGTCAAACATACCCAAACCACCTGTGTTGCATTGAAATCTGGATGGTAAGGAGAGTCGTAGAATCAGAGAATGGTTTGGAGTGGAAGGGACCTTAATGATCATCTAAGTCCAACCCCCTACCTTGGGCAGGGACACCTTCCACTAGACAAGGTTTGTCAGAGCCCCATCCTACCTGGCCTTGAACACTTCCAGAGATGGGGGATCCACAGCTTCTCTAGGGCAACCTGTGCCATAGACCCTCAAGGGGTCACCCTCACCACCCTCAAGGTAAAGAATTTCTTCCTAACATCTAACCTCAATCCCTCCTTTTTTAGTTTAAAACAGTGCCCCTTTGTCCTATCACTATCTGCCCATGTAAAAAGCCTGTCTGCCTGTTTTTTTTCCTAGGCCCCCATTAGGTACTGGAAGGCTGCTATGAGGTATCGCCAAAGCCTTCTCTTCTCCAGGCCCAACTCTCTCAGCCTGTCTTCTTAGGAGACATGCTCCAACACTCTGATGATCTTCATGTCCTTCCTCTGGACTTTTTCCAACAGGTCCACATCTTTGCTGTCCTGAAGAATCTAGAGACATTACTCCAGGTGGGATCTCATGAGGGCAGAGTAGAGGGAAAGAATCATGTCCCTTGACCTGCTCTCTTGATGGATCCCAGGATGCAGTTGGCCTCCTGGGGTGCGAGCATATGCTGTTGGCTCATGCCCAGCTTTTCATCCATGAAAACCCCAAAGTCTTTCTCTGCAGGACCGCTCTTAATGAGTTCTTCTCCCAGTCTTTACTCATTTATGGGATTGCCCCGACCCAGGTGCGGCACCTCGCACTTGGACTTGTTGAACTTCATGGGCTTCTTCTGGACCCACTTCTCAAGTTTGTCCAGGTCTCCTTGGATGGCATGCTTTCCTTCTGTTGTGTCAACTGCACTGCTCATCTTTGTGTCATCTGCAGACTTGCAGAAAGTGCACTTCATCTCACTGTCTATGTAATTGACAAAAAACTTAAAGAGCACTGATCTCAAGGCACCACTTCTCCCTGGCCTCCAGCTGGACGTAGAACCATTGACCCCATNCCACTTCTCAAGTTTGTCCAGGTCTCCTTGGATGGCATGCTTTCCTTCTGTTGTGTCAACTGCACTGCTCATCTTTGTGTCATCTGCAGACTTGCAGAAAGTGCACTTCATCTCACTGTCTATGTAATTGACAAAAAACTTAAAGAGCACTGATCTCAAGGCACCACTTCTCCCTGGCCTCCAGCTGGACGTAGAACCATTGACCCCATCTCTCTGGCTGCATCCATCCAGCCAATTCCTTATCCAAAAAGTAGTCTACCCTTCAAATTCATGTCTCTCCAATTTGGAGAGAGTAAATCATATGAGGAATGGCTGAGGGAGCAGGGCTTGTTTAGCCTGGAGAAAAGGAGGCTCAGGGAGACTTTATCACTCCCTATAACAGCCTGAAAGGAGGTTGTAGCCAGGTAGAGGTTGGCCTCTTCTCACAGGAACCAGCAATAGGAAGAGAGGAAATGGTCTCAAGCTGCAACAGGGGAGGTTCAGGTTGGACATCAGGAAGAATTTCTTCACTAAAAGTGTGGCCAAGCATTGGAACAAACTTCCCGAGGAAGTGGTAGAGTCACCACCCCAGAGATTTTCAGGAAACAACTGAATGTGGCACTTAGTGCCCTGGATTAGTTGACAAGGTTGTGTTAAGTCAAAGGTCTTGTCAAAGGTTGGAGGTCTTCAAAAATGTTAATGGTTCCATGATTCTACAAATGATTGCACACAGTTTTGTGTCATCCACTTTCTGCTCCTATTTCTTCACAGTTCAAGGAAGAACGTGGTGGGTTTTGTCCTTTTGGGAAGTTTTATTAACTTTTTATTTGAAGGACATTTTCTTTACACAGCACAGGTGGAGTCGGACTAATGTCACCAATATTCTGAGAATCTTTTGGTTAGTAAAAACAATAGTTACACAACAAATGATTATTCATTAGAATGCCTGCTGTAATCATACTCATGTATCTGCTTAAGAACCCTAGCTCCTAGAGCAATACAAGTAACATATCTCAAATAACGGTATTAATACCAAATGCATCATGAATCTTTGAATAGGACCCAAAAGCAGCGTGAAAATATGATGGAGTTCATGTGGATATTGGTATCAAGGATAGGAAAGTAATCAGTTTGTCCCATTTCTATTTTCTACTTTCATTAGTTTTACACTCATAGACTAAGGCTAATACTTTCTGCTTGCATCTTGCAAAGCACTGTCAATGTCTCCAAATATTTCCGGAAGAGAAGAGAGCTTTGCGAGAAAGGAAAAACAAAAGAAATAATTTCATTGTTCTTGATAGTTAAAAAGGAGATTCTGCAATATACATTCTATATGATGAATACATTATTGTATACATTCTTACAAGGGTTTTATGAGATAGAATGTACTTATTCGATACCTGTTGATGTAAGTTAATAATGTGCTATGTTCTGCAAATCCTATTTCAGTATGATTTTCTCTTTTTATATTATGTTTATCAAATAAACTTTAAACCATTATCAAAAATAGGCAGTATTCCTGCCTTTCAAAAATATATTTTAAAATAACTATGCTTCATATGCTAAAACTATCTGATATCTTAAAAATCTATAAAACCCTTTCTGCTGCACTTTAAACCTATTTCTTTTCTGCTCATTTACAACTTGTTTGATTATTTACTGTGTAAATTGTGTACATTTTAACCAGTCAATCAAGCGTCTTCATTGATCTCAAATAATTGAAAGCAGATTATAGGAAAAAAAATAAACACAAATTAATCAGCTGGCACAGATCTGTCGTTTTCCATGTTCTTTATCTTTCCTTTGAACGTCACTCTAATTTGTTTAGATTGATAACTGTATGAAATGTTTGTCTAAAGCCCACTGAAGAAGAGACTTTACTCCGGAGTGATTGGGCCATTCATCAATCCCACGATCAACTTTGAAGATATTTTCATCACATTTAGTGATCCAAAACCTGAGTGTCATAATGCTCTCCAGGCTGTTGCAAAAAAAGTGCAATGTTTTTAAAATACCAGTGCGACTATTGCCATCTTTCACTGATGACAAAAGTTTAGATGAAAGTACCCGAAAAGAAAATGACTAGTTATACTCCGCTGTGAGAGTCATAGTGATAAATGCAATAAGATCTGACAGTTTAGATTTAATCAGTATGTTTTAACAGAGGAAGATCATTTTATGTTGAGAGTTTAACTATCAGCAGAAACAGAGGGGTAATGAAAGCAGAATTCCATCACTAGCAGTGTGCAGAGGTTTTGGCAATGAGGACTGCAAATAACAATTCAGATTAGATTTGAGTGGTGGCAAGCCTTGCTAACTTAGATGAGAACAAGCTTAGAAAACACTGTAACCTCAATATAACTGGTTCAGTACTGAATGTATTTTATATTTTCTTTACTTGTTACTGTGAAGTTTTCTAGTATCTGTGACTGCCTGTGCTTTTTCAATGTGTGTAATATGTAAAGTATGATATATTCTGTGATTTTTCAGGGAAGAAATATGATGTTAAGATTGCCCAGTCTTATTTCATTCTGCTTTTGTATTTGCATAATTTACTGTTTAGTAGTTTATTAAATTTGCTTATTGCTTTCATGATTTTCCTTCATGTTTCCCTGTTAAAACCTCACATCTTGATGTCATGCTTTATTTTTGATGCAAAAGTGTTCTGTCAAAATACCTAATCAATCAATCAACAAGTAATTAAGCAGTAAGAAGTATATTCCTTATGGAATTGGTTATGTGGCTTTTGTTTTGTGTTTGTTTTTTTTTTTTTTAAGTAGGAAATTTTTGCTTATTTGAGGTACTATATAGGAATAAAATTTATCCTGTAGAAATTAACAGGGTCCTACTCTTTCTGACTGCTAAAGCAGTGTAGTGTAAGCTTTCAAAGGCAAGTAGTGACTAGTCACACACAAACAATGAAGTTGCTCCAGGAATATATTTTATCACCATTAGGATTAATTCCACTGGCACTGAAGTCAAAGGGGGTTTTACCTCCTAGAGTGAATGATTAATTAGGAATTGCTGATAATGAAACTGTGAGTCTCAAGAAAAAGACAAGAAAGAAAAACTTCCCATGTATGGGAAAAAAAGCATGATGTAACAATTCAGCAAAATTTGGTTTTGGTGGTGTCAAGCTACTGGCAATCCATCACAGGAGTGATGTTTTCAAAGACTTAAATTCATCCTGATATTTTTGAACTAAGTTAACTTGAAAATTTTCTGTAATTCTTTAGTTAATGTATTAAGATCTGTCACCTTTAACAATGTGTAGTTTTGTCTGGAGTCTAAACTATCTTTGTATAAGGTAATTTTATTTCTTGTCAGAAAGTTAGTTAGGAGCATCTGAAACCTTAATATTATTGACCACGAGGTACCTTTGCCATGTAAGTAAATCTTACATGGCAGATAATTGAGAATAGAAGGCTTAAGATTCAAAACAGACACTTCTGTGTCCAAGATCATTCCTACAAAGTATCCATGCTCACTGAATGACATACCTAGAAGTCTGTTGACTCAGAAAATTTATTTAAAAAGCACTTAATCTAAACTAAGTACTGTAATGTACTGGAAAAAGAAAAAGCATTTTAGGGGATTGATCAGGAAAAAGTGCATATTTATCAAAGTTCTATGTCAGGCTGGCATCTGGGAGGGAATCTTTTGCCAGTAAACATTTCTCAGAACTTAACCCTCTTCTCCACTCTTCTGGAAGAACCAAATTCTGATGTGAGTGCCTTTTTTCATGTCAAATGGTGGAGCTCTCATATTATTTATAAAAATTATTTGGGGACAGTTACAGAAAGAGTCTGAATATACAGTGCGATCATTTCCTTGTTCAGTGGAGATGTGGGAGACTGAGCTCCAACAAATATTTACATATATAAGACTGTGAACATCAAAGTACTTCTTTAAAAAGAGAATTCACCCGTGGGTTCAGGAATGCCACATGTGTCAGACATATCAAGGAGGAGTTACAGTGATATAAATTTCCTCTCTCACCTAAGGTATCCTGTGGTCTTGTGATTTATTTAGTTTGTTATTTAGTTATATATTTATTTACAGTTCTGTTGAGGGGGTTTTTTGGGTGAGATGAGGCTTTGCTTCCAGTGACAGTTCCAAGTCAACACTACAGATGATAGCACTGTCAGTGGCCAGATGTCTACATCACACATTTTTCAAACTAGTCTCTCTTTGCCTCACTCCTTTTTTCTCTATTAGTCATCTTTTCTTGGTTATCTTTCTATCTGTCACCAGCTGTCTGCTTTTAGAAGTGTATTGCACTTTTATCGAGCTACTGAAAATCATAATTGAAAAAAACTCACACTCTACCATAATTACCCTATTTCCTTAATAATCTGATTCTAAATTTAATTTATATGGAAACCAAATTTTCTACCTCTGCAATCTAAACAAGATAGTGAAGCAGAATCACGTTTTACTTCAGTTCTTCAGCTGCTGAGACTAGGCTTCCATTTCATCTTCTGTGAGAGTGAATTTTACACTGAAATGTTGGTCATGCAGAATAACGTTCTAATGTGTGCTGCTTCACGATGAGTTTCTGCTAAGTTTTCCATAGAATGCAGTCACTTTTTGTATCACTTAGAGACCACATGCTCGCTGAGATCTTCTTAGAGGTATTTTGTTAGATAAAAACACATTGAATTGTAACAGTAATGAGTAAGAGGCTAAATGTCTGACATGCTTTCAGTGGTTTGTTTTGCCGAGGTAATATTTTATATAAACTGTAATTTTAATGGAATTTTCCAACTCAGCACTGTGAGGAGTGAGGTATAGTAGCTTAACAGAGAAGTAAATACGTGCATATAGTACTTATTTTAAAGGAAAAACAAAATTTTGAAATGAAAAGGTTTAGGATATTTGGGCAATGATAATGAGAATGGTGCCTCTGATAGGAAAAGGAGTAAACATTCCTGCTAGTCCCCTTCAGTTTTTTCCTTTACAACTCAGTTAAGTGCAAGCCATTTTCAGTTCTTCCATGTTTCTCTTAAAAGATTTAGACATTAATGTGAAGATAGTAAGGTTTCACAGAGACACAGCTTTTGTTATATTGATAGAAGAAGAAGATTTGGAAGCTCTGAAGTTCTCTGCTCATCACATACTTCAGAGTTCTGTCAAATGAGAAAGAACGTACAAGTTACCTGGGTTTCCTGGCATAGAGGTAGACATTGTGTCCTTAGGCATCTACATTTCTTGAAGCTGAACACTACTCTAAAAGCATAACTTTTACAGGTAGATTTAAAAAAAACAAGTCCAAATACACAGCAAATTAGATTAATGTCTTAATAATAATAAAAAAAAGTTTTAAAAATAACACACTCCTGACTTTTGACCTTAGACAGAAAGACATTCTATTTAAAGGTGTCAGCACATTCTATTTGAGTCAGTATAAAATACTGTCAACTGAGGTAGTATTTTCATAGTTGGGGATCAGAGACTTCAGAGAACAATATTGATTTTGATAGACTAAGATCAATTTAAAAGAAAAAATATGGATTCCTAAATTTGCGTACAGTCTTATCTTTCATTTCTGAGTGTTTTAACTAGTTCTACCTCATCTGTCCTTCAGCTCAGATAAGAGAACTGGATTAAAGATTTTTCATTTAGAAAAAGCAATTTTAAATTATGCTAAATTCCTTCTGGCAACAAGCTTAAAAGCTTTATAAATTTCATTTGATAATATGACAATACATCAAATAAGACTTAACATTGACTGTGAGATAATTGCCAAAATGCAATATATTCATTCTACCCATTCAAATTGGTGAACTATATTCTGCTCATTTATACTACAAACATGTGGACAGGAAATTGTTACACATTTTGGCAGCACTATCACGGTAAGAGCTGGAGGAAATTGTGCTCAGTGAATCCTCTTTTCACTCTGGAAGCCAGCTTTCCAGAATAAAGTAGCCTGTCACCAAAAGTCAAACAAAAGTGTTTCAAACATGATTTTTTTCCAAGCCATGTAATTTGTACTTCCTTACTGCAACCGTACTCTTGTTAAAACATCAGGAGTTGATTAAACTTTAATCCTTCCCTTTAAAGTGAAAGAACTTCTTTTTTCCCCAAATCTGATGTGATTCCTCCTGTATGTACTTACCATATTATCACTCCTCATTGTAATAGACAGTGCAGCTGTCCTTGTGGAAGTAATTTTGCAGTGTCAAACTCAAATAGAGGCAGATTTTTTTCAATTACTTTATGAACCAAATTTCAAATCAACTTTCTGTAGGAGCAACAAGCTAATTAATGTTTTTTGGGGTATGTGAGTTGGGGAAATTTACACCTAGTAACTGTTCCAGGGTTTTTTGTATAAACAGAAGAAATGTTGGGGAAATGCATGCTCATCCTTTTTTGCTAGAACTCTTGGAGTTTGAAAATGTAGCTAATTATTTTAAGAATACAGAGTTAATAGTAACCGCTGTAATCCATCTTTATCTAGAACATTTTACATCAGGGATGACTACATTTTATCATGCGTACCCTTGATAGTATGTGAACTTGAGGTACCATACATTCAAAAGACAACATAATTTTGTTTATTATGTGTGTTCACATACTGTGAACTTGTAAAGACTATTACACTACCTAGAAAAAACTGTACCACAATTTCAAAATATGTGTATGTGTTTTCCATCAAACTGGTACAATGAAAATAAATTAAAGCAGATTAGCTGCTGCTTGGTGAACTGCTGTAGCTCAGCTTTCTAGCTAAGCATTTAGACTGATTTAGTGTTTTCATTCTAACACTGATCAGTCAGCAGAAATTGCATACAGCCATTAGAGAATAAAAGTAGTAAAGTAAAAGTAGTACATTTACATCTGCATGCAGGTTTGGAGAAGATTTTATGTGCTTTTAATTTTTATTGATGTATTATAGGTACATTATTAATTTCTCCTGTATCTGGAAAATACTAAAAGTACAGAAAAATCGTAACAATGTATTCATGAAATCCAAATTGCGGAATGGTCTGGAACCAAAAGATTTGGATTGAAATTGGATTTGCTGCATAGGAAAATCACTAGATTTAACCTAACATAAATATTTGTTTCTCCTCCTAAGAAAACAGAGTATGTTCAATATAAATAATAAAAGATGTTGAATAAGTTATAATCCATATTTACTATATGTAACATTTTTAATTTCAGAAAAGATCTTGAAGCTCTACACAATGATATGCAGTAAAAACAGAACACACTCATCTCACTTAGGCTGTGAATCAAAACAAAAATTCACTGGGAGTATACCATGCCTCATAATGATAAAACCATGATACAGCCTTAGGTACATGATTATTTGCATGCTATTTCCCATTCTGTAAAGTGAGTTCTATTGAATAAAACATAGTGTAAAATGTTTTTCAGGCAACAAGAAATTGCGACGTTTCTGGACTGCATATGAAGGAAGCCACTCTGCTTTCAAAGACAGAAACTACTGAAAATACATTATGTTTGCACTTATAAAGGAAACGAGAACATTCTCTCCTTGATATAGAACCTAATAGTTTGGCATCATGCTCTGGTGTCAGGTACTATGTACACAGAAAAGCTTTTAGTATATAACCATTAAATTCTACAATCCTTCAGGCCATAATACAAGAGCTGTAGTACAGAATATAGTTTTAATGTACTTTTTCTTTCTATGTCTACTTATTCAGTCTTATACATCCTCATCTGGAAAACAAACATATGCAAAATATTTTTTTGTCTCTGAGCAGTTCTACTCTGTGGATCATGATTGGAGTGCAGCCAGAAAACTATTCGTAGGCAGACAGGTCTATGGACAGCACTGGTAGTGTCATTTTGAGATCTGTCCTTTAAGGCAATGTTCTTCCAGAGGACATTCTTATGAAACGATGCTTTAGTAAAAACACAGATTTCAACCTCATGGAGCTGAGGAGCATCTGTCCAATACACTGCTGGACAATACACACTTCCAAATTGTATTTTTACCTGTTTATAACAAGTAATTTCAGTATGTTGGAGAAACACTAAAACATTCCTTTTCCTGTTCAGAAATTAGGCCTACACCTAGCATGTTCAGTCATCTTGTGTTATCTGGTTGCGGTTGAGAATCAGTCCCCCTGCATGCATTCAGGATCAACGATAATTTTCTGCTACTTAAATAAGAAGCGAAACCATTTTTTATTGCCTGGGATGCTGTAGCATAGGAAAGAGAGATAAGGAACTCAGTTCTATTTTCTTGTAATCAAAAACTTTGGCAGAAAACAAGCTGCAGCAGCATATTGGGCGTAGACAACTGAGAGCCTCTATTGACTTTCATCTCTTGCTAGTCAAAACAGTAGGCAGAAAAAGGAACAACATATATGCATTGTCAGATGTCAGACTAAGTTTGAAGAACTGCAAGTGAAGATTCCCTTATCTTTGTGTTTATAACCATTATGTTTGATTTGGAAATAATTCTGAATTGATAAATATAGCCACATATTTATTCGCTGTTTTGCAATATCATTTTTTGGAAGTGAAACTTCTTTAAAAAGTCTCTCTAGGAAAAAAATGATACTTGAAACATATAGATTATTCAGTTTATTTACCTAATTTTTAAGCATTTATTTACAGTTCAATACTGCTTGGAGACTGTGGACAAATCTATATAAACATGTGAGATATTAAGGAAGAACAAATTTAGTCTCATCATAAATTTTCAAAGTCAGATAGAGTTCCTTGACATCAGACTCATAAATCAGCAACTGATCCAGAAGTATGATGGTGTTACTTTGGCCAGGAGCTGAGTTCAGTGCAAATGGGCTAAGTATGGTGAGCCAGGGGGAACAGGAAAATGCAAACAAGAACACAGAATAAGGTGCCTTTGTGTGAACCACAGGTCAAGAATTAACCGAAGAGTTAAAACTGAAACTGCTGGAAAGGTAGATCACAGAATCACTATGAACCAACCTGGTTGGTGGCTTGGGCTGACACCTGGTTTGAAAGACCTTCTGAGAAACAGGCTGAAGGAACATGGTTACGTGGGCATGGAACATGGCACAAGGAAGGTGCTCAAGGCGGACCCATTGGGTGTCAGAGCCAGGCAGCTGCCAGAGCCAGACACGGAACGTGTTCAGAGCATGCCCTTGTGGTCACTGGAAAGGTATCAGCAGATAGTGCATGTCTGAGGGGAGTGGGTGGAGGGAAGCTTTTTACTGATACAGACCCTATTGCCTACTTGTCTGCTTAGTAAAAGTCATACTATTTGATGTTCAGATCTTCGACTCTAGCTCAGACAAAATTAATTCTAGTTCATATAAGTGATTTAAAATAGCGTGGCTATTTTTTTTTTCCCATTCTTTGTGGTTTTTGGATTCCTGTGAAATGAGAAGCAGAAATGATGAAATGCTTTGGTATGCAGTATTTTTGTGTTGCTGATATTCTACAGCAACGAGATTCCTCCACAATCAGAAAATGACTTCCAGATTAAAAATACAATAGTTACCAGTTCTCAAACTGTTCTTTTTCAAAAGGAATTGAAATCTCCTTGAAGGTTTTAGAGAACTATATCTTGCATCAGTGAAGAAAAACAAAATTTTATTATAAACATTTCCAGAAACAGACTGAATTTTCATATCCTCAAATGAAGTGGCTTACTTTTGTTAGATTTACACTTGAATATGGGAATATCATACTAAATATAAGCAGCCTTATCACAGCATCAGGACATTTAGAGCTTGATACAGTGCAATATTCCTTGATTTTGAAAGAAAAATAACATCTGCTACATCCTCAAGGGTTTTCTGGGAATTGCCATGTTAGCTTAAAGCATTGTGGTTTCAATTAATTCATATTTCCTAGTTTAAAACAAGAGCAACAACAAATCTCTTTGTTATCTCACATAATTGAATGCTGTGTAACTACACAAATTTCAACTATTCACTTGTGTAAGTGCTGCTTGAAAAACACATATGCTAGAAAATACAAGTCCTCTGCAAGAGACTGTTCTTACAGCATTAAAACTTATCATAGGTTTCAGAAAAAAAAAGTTCAGATAGTTTAACATCCATCACTGAGGTGGCTGCTTTTTGCTTTTTTCAGGTGATTAGTGTCTACCAGAGAAATCTTACGGGTCCACCAGCCTGTTTTGAATAGTGGCAGTAGGAAATATTGTTTAGAAGTACTATTTATTGTTATTGATTCTTGATACTTATATGAGGTCAAAAGCACTTACACCTATCCGGTATTCACAGTGGTTGAATCAGAACACTACAGACTGAATTCAGCTAATTTCACTGGGTTTTCATTTACAGATAATTTAGTTTACCTCAGTTTCAGTGATGTCTGAACACATAGAATTTTTAGTTCTGAGCTATATTTTTTTCTAAAACTTACATTCGAAACTTTAATTCATTTATTTTGTACATACACAAATGTACTTGATCTGTGGTAGCATTTTCCATGTCTTTTCCAGTGGCAACTTACAGTACTCTGAATTTTTCTTCATCTGTCAGGACTTCTATCATCTCCTGCTATAAGATATCAAATAGAAACAATATAAAGATTGTACGGTAATGCAAAGTGGGGACCATGAAAATATTTGGCTCTTGTCAAGGATTATTAGAGTGTAGAATTACCATTTAATGCATTGTCAGAATAACATTATGTCTAAATATGTGTTTTACAGTCTTTGCTTTATCTTATGAAGCCATATTTTGTATGTGGTTAGAACTACCTTTTGCAGCAGAAAACTTGTGTCTGTTCTTGTTTGCATGGACACAGCCCATCTGAAATACATTTGTGCTTTTTGCATTGGGCTGTTTCTCTTCTCTGATGATGAAGAGATGTGAAATCTTTCTTTGTATGCTGGAGTCAGTACAAGATATCTGTTTTTCATCCTCTGCATGCTGCTATCTTTTCTCACTCTTCTTATCTTTTTCAGTTTCATTATGTTAACAAGAGAAATATGGTTATATGTCATTACTTTTGAAAAGAAAGTGAAATCATATTTTTAGTTGAGCTTGTTTATTTGACAAGGTGGGGGGCTTTTTTGGTTTTGTTTGTTTGTTTGTTTGTTTGTTTTTTCCATTCTGCTGTTTGAAATTGTGCTGGGTTCAGCTGTGGTAGAGGCAATTTCCTTCACAGTGGCTGGTATGGGTCTGTGTTTTGGATTTGTGCTGAACACAGTGTTGATAATACAGAGATGTTTTTGTTGTTGCTGAGCAAGGTTTACGTGGAGCCAAGGCTTTTTCTGCTTTTTGTGCTGCCACACTGGTGAGGAAGCTGGGGGTGCCTGGGAGGTTGGGAGGAGACACAGTCAGAATAGGTGACCCAAATTGACCAGAGGGATATTCCAGACCATGTGACATCACACTCTGTATATAAAGTGGGGGGAAGAAGGGGACATTTGGAGTGATGGCGTTTGTCTTCCCAAGTCACAGCTACCTGTGATGGTTCCCTGCTCTCCAAGGATGGCTGAACATCTGCCTGCCCGTGGGAAAGGGTGAATGAATTTTTTGCTTTGCTTTTCTTGTGTGTGTGGCTTTTCCTTTTCCAAGTAAACTGTCCATATCTCAACCCACGGGTTCTTTGTGTTTTACCCTTCTGATTCTCTCCCCAGTCCTACTGGTGGGGTAGCAAGCAAGAGGCTGAACGTGACTTTTACATAAAAGTGAAATCTTTGTTCATAGATTTCTATGTCTCTCTCTCTGTAAGAAAAACTGTCAATCATATATATAACTGGTGATCTTAGAAGGGGCAAACTAAGGTGCAATTATATCCTGGTCTACGATAGGATCTTCCACAAAACAAATAAAAGTTGTTAGCTAAACCAGCAGTAAAACCCTTAAACAAATCCATGACTTCTTCCTGTAATTGTAAGAATTAAGAGAACACACAATAATACACACAGTTCTATAGAGTTTTTTTTCAAATCAGCATGACTATACAGTTCCCTTGGAAAAAACTCTCATTTTACAGAAATATTCTTGGTTAACATTTTACATATATATATATATATATACATACACATAAGAAACTATGTGATGCATAAGGTATATATAGCTTGAAATTGCATAGAATATAATGTATATTTAGTATAAAATTTAGTATGATATGTAAAATATAATTTAAAATCAGTGAAAGATTTTCACAGTGGAGCAAAATACAGAGCTGGATCTAAGCCAAATTGCTGAACTTAAATTTTGAAAGTGGTGTCTGTGCACGAGAAAGATTTGAAATTTATTTTTTAAAAAATTTAGTTTTTAGATATGTTAAGCAGTAAGATGGATATATAGCAACGATTATGATTGAAATATGATCTTTTTCATATTTCAGTGGCTGGATGCAAACAGTACCAAAACCTAACACTTCATCAGACGTACAGTTGAAAACTAGTAACTGATTAGTTTTTTTATATATTCTCTGATAGTCCTTATTTACACTTTATTTTTGCCATACATGTGAACTAAGGGACTAGAATAGTAATTTTTTAAGACCCTGTTTGAGCCTCTGAAATGTTTATATATTTATTTGCTTTCTTTTTCATTACTGTAACTGTTTAAACTAATTTTAGAGTTTGGATACAAAGTCAAAATTATGTTTTCCACAGGAACTGTGAATGGTTGAGAAGCTAGACAAATCTATGCATAGTACACAACCTATGTCAGGTATAGTTTGTAAGAAAGTATAAGCAAATACATATATGTATACACATTGCAATAAGGTGAATTTTCTTTATTCAGGGTATTCCGTTTTTCTATTTATATATAAATATTTACACATAAAAAAAAATTGTAACATACTAATTGTCCTTAAGAATAGTGTTTATCTTAACCACAGAACATGCTTTTAGAACTATAGAATTTTTATTATAGACAACATATAACATTGTATGTTAAAAGAGATTCGATTTTTTTTGTGAGTTTATTAGTTATTTTAAAGACTGCTTTCAGGAACATGACCCTGCCTCGATGCTCTAGAAATAACCGTCTTCAGTTTCACTAGTTTTTGCTACTTGACAGATGATAGAAACACCAAATAATTGAAAGCCAATGAATAGAAAGAATATATAGGCAGACTGTGCTAAGAAAATTTGGGAAAATTAATATGGATAGATTCCAAGACTGAAAAGGAATAAAGTACCCTAGACCTTCACCTTGCTCTAAAGGAAGGAAAAAATTCTCCTTGTTAGTGATGTCACAACTCTCCTGGCAGGATGTCAGGGTGGTGCAGCAAAAACTTCTCAGCCCTGCGCAGCAAACACAAAGAGTTTCAGGAGTTGCACATGGGCAGTGTTTGCATAACACCACCTAGCAGTGCAGCAGATACTAGGAAAGCCTTTGGGCAATATTTTAAACTGGTTTATCGAGGCTTGTCTCTGTTGGTTTGGACTGTGAATATACAATACTGGTAACTATACTAATGAGTCAGACCATAAGGCTGTTAAAACTTTAATTGGACTAACAGTAAATTATTGGTTTCACATATGAGGCATTTTCCTGTTTGTTTGTAGCAGGACTTTTGAGTTTAACATTTTACATAAATTGAAGGACATAAGTATTATCTTCAGATTACAGAGTAAATACGTTCAGTTGAGGTACATTATGAAATAAAAATAGTAGACTTTCTTCTGCTGTTGTTTTTCAAAGATATGTGTTGAATTTTAGCCACTTCCTGCAAGGATTGCTCCATAAAACTAACTAGCTCTGACTAGATGTATCTATGAGTTGGGTAAGTCTTTTAATGTTATTTGAACGCCTTCAGGAAATGCACCAGGGTATGAATGCATAGTAGCAAAGAAATGCCATTTTATAAGTTTTGGAAAGATTAAATGCCAGGAGTTTCATTAAGCAGAGAAAGGATCCCAGAGGAACAGAAACCCATTTGTTTAAACAAAACTAGAAGGTGAACTGTCAGATTTGCCAGCTAAGCATTTGCACCTGGCTGACAATATGTTGATACAGATGGTATCTAATGCAACATTTGGCCATGTTCTACATTGGCTGGAATGAAATATTTTTCTTTGGGACATCAAGTTAATATTTTAGCTTCATTATATTTAGGATAAAACTCACGATGTTAAATAAATAAATTGACAGGAAGGATATATCTATGCACATCTTGCCTTTACTTGGGGCCACAAAGAATCTATCCAGTCATGAAAATGCAGATATTTGACTAAGGTTACCAAGGATGAGTATTTAACATATGAAGAAAGCCTTTGTTTTCCATGATATTTATTTATTAAATTATTATAAAATAGAAAAAAACAGCAGACCTGTTTGTTTGTTTAATTTTCTAGGTCTGTCTGGGATGGAGTTAATTTTCTTCATAGCAGCCTGTGTAGTGCTGTGTTTATGACAAAATGGTCTTGGTAACAAACCAGTGTTTTATCCATTGCTGAACTGTTTGCACAGCACCAAGGCTTTCTGCATCTTGCTGTGTCTTGCCTTCTTCCCTTGCCCGTCTCCAGTGAGTAGGCTGAGGGGGGAATAAATTGGGAGGGGACACACCTGTGAAAAGGGACCCCATTTGACCACAGGGATAATTAACACCACATGACTCCACACTGAGGGTACTGCTTTTCCTAGATGACCTTTGCTCAGACACTGACTGGGCATCAGTCTGTGGGTGGCAGGTGGTGAGTGGTTGCCTTTGCATCTCTTTTTTTTTTCCTTACTTATAAAACTTTCTTAATCTTGATCTGTTTCTCTTTCTTGATTTTTGCCGTTTTGATTCTCACCCTTTGTCGTGCTAGGCTGGTTGGTACTTAGTTGTCAGGGTTCAACCCACCACACTAACCAGACCTTTACATATTTGCTGTACACAAATGCAAGATATTTATGCCATTTTTCTATTTTTTTTTTGTTTTGTTTTAATAAATTTGGAGGGTTTTTCAAATTTTATTTTAATTTTGCTGTGGTGTTCTTACCTTTAAGCTTATCATAATTTAACACATCTTCCTCTCAGCTGTAATTGTTCCATTTCTCTGAGGCCCTAAATCCGATAGATAAAACTATCTGCCATTTACTATGCAGTTATTTACACTGAATAAATTATTTCAAATTTCTTAAATGTCACCTATGTATGGCAACTACTTAGTGGTCCTACTTCAAAGTGATTTAGCTTCCTCTTCCTAATGCAGCTTCTTCCCCTGAAGTAAACTGAGTGGATGTCTAAGATACAGTTCCAATTGCTTGACAACTGTTTGATATGTCAGATGTAAGATGAATGTTATTTTGAACATCAATTCCCACGTCAACAGACAAGAATGTCAATAGATTAAGTCTCAGTTTTTCAACATATAAATAAAATTATGTAATAAGTGCTCATTTTCTTTTCTAGGATTTATTCTGGTTTGACAGGTAAGACTGTGAATATTCAATTATTTTAGCAATAAATTCTTGGCTTGATATATAAAGTTAGTTTTCACTTGCCCATAAACACGATTTTGAGTAAAGCAAACAGACTAGCTTAAAATACTGCTAAAGTGATTTGCACCAGGAGGTGTGCTTGTGTGCGACACATCCGAAAAAGGGGCTCGTAATATTTGCTCATTACCTCTTTCTTGACAGCTCATTTCTACTTGATTTTTCTTCTGATTTTCATTAAAATGGAAAGTTTGGATTCATTCACTGAGACAATGTCACAGTGTGGGAGCTAAAAAGATTTTTTCAGTGGTTGAAAATATTGATAAGGTGTACATACTGAGCTTTTACATGTGCATGTCTGTGTAAATCACATCTCTTTTATATCACCCTCTTCTATACTGCTGTTGTATTCCTACTGTTTCATCTGCAAGACTATTTTTTTGAAGCCTATTGTATTTTAAAGCCATGAAGTATACTATCAAAGTTAATCCAGATACTTCTCTGCATCATTCAGAAAACTAGGTAAGGAGTGAGAAGACACATAAACTACCTGCTTTAGATGTGTCAAGTGCTATCTCTATGGAACTAATGAGCTAGCTAAATGCATTAGACATTACAAATCTGAAGAAAAACCTTGAAGACATATTCAGAATTTATGTTTATTTCAGGATATTTCCGGAGCTGAGGAACAGTTGCGTTACAATTGGAAAGAAAATTGGCAGAAAGCTGGGAGCACTTCAAAGGACTTCTGCACTCAGAGAAGCTATAGCAGGAAGAATTAAAGTTTTGTTTTCAATTTCTTTACAAAATAGGTTTATACAAAAGGAAATATCTGTGTAGCAGAAGTATAACTCCTCTCTGAACACAGTCAGTACAGCAGCTGATTCAGGAATCATCCTTCTATTTCAGTACATGCATTTTTGAAACGTCTGGGTTAGCTACTACATTTGAAATACACCAAGTATGTTTTTTACTATCTCGGTTTGCAGCAATCACCTTTTTTTATTTCCACTTTTTTTTTTTTTTCTTTCTTTCTTTTCTTTTCTTTTCTTAATAACAAAAATGGACATGCCCAGACTGGAAAGACATTGTGTTTATTTCTCTGCTCTCCCCTCCTCTCCTCAGTTAACAGTAGAAAACCATTTACCTTTTGTCTGTTAGTCTCTTCGTATTCTAGTCTTTATACACAAACTACAGTTTCTCATGCTGTCAGGGGTAAAACATGTTTACTTGAAAAACAAACTGAATCTGTTAGGTTGGATACATGATATAAAGCAGTGTTACATTTCAGTAATTGTTTCAAAGGTTCCATGAGACCTGATAAAGAGAGACCAAGATGAGGTTAATTGAAAAGGAAAAAAAATCTGTGCTAATATAAATTTGAACATGTACAAAGATTTCCATGGAGTTGAATTCTCCACTGAAATTTTACTTACACATGGCAAGACTCCACAGAAAAGAAATTGATGTCTAAGCTGAAATCTGCACACAAGAGAATTTAAACAGCTCGGCAAAAGGAAAACCATTTAGTAGCATTTAATTCTCAACATGGCTCAGGCTAGATACTGTTCCCAAGGCAGGTCAGTTGTGATAATCTTGTTTTAGAGGGTAAGAGAACTCAATAGTATGGATAAGGCCTATTCTGTGTTCTTTATTTTTCTAGACAGATATTCTGGAATTGATTGTTAGACATAGCTACTATGACGTATTCACATACGTGTCCTATACATGTCCTTAAACCTTATCATCTCCACTCTTTTCTGGCAATAAAATCTGCACAATTAAAATCTAATTTTGTTTTAGGAGAAGGAGGAAATATACTTGTTTCTGATGTAATTACTGAAGATATTTGCAGGCCTACCTGAATGTATTTTTAAATTATTTTAGAAAATTTGGCTCATGGTAGATCAAATTAACTTACAGTGTGGATAAATGATGAATTTACTGACTAGGTCACCCTAATGTGTCATGGACATGACTGGTTTGTCTCAGGAGAGGCCATGCAGTTGATTCAGTTTGTAGATATGGTATTTGAGATGCCTTAAGGTATTTCAGGCATCCATGTGGGAATGTATTATCTAATACAAAATCTATAGGAGACTCTTGCCCTTTTGGACTAACAATTAGTTATGGGATGTTGAAAAACATCTCAGATGGTACTAGATGTTTGTGTTTGAGGTACTGCACTGTGCCTTTTGATAATGCAATCACTAAAGTGCAACTCAGTTTTTCAGATATTAGGGTCTATTTAGAGAATCAACTCCTTAGACCCCTTTGAAGTATTGACTAGCTGATAATGATAGGAGCTTGAATACCATATGTAGACACCTGATTGGCTTAATCTGAAGCCAAATAACTGGTAAAAGCTGAACTGCTTTTACTTGTTCCTGTATATGTAATTAATTGACAGTGAATACAAGCTAATATGATTTAATGTAAAGTACAGTTAAAAAGTTTAAATATGTCAACTTACCTAAGTTAAGCATTAGCCAAGTATTCTTTTATTTATGTCATGTGTCTTCGTTATGACACAATGAGTAAATCAATGACAATATTTTGGTGCAGTTTGTGTGGTTTGTTTTTTCTTTTTTCCCATCTGTTTCTTAAATATTTTTTTTTTTTAAGAAGGCAGCAGAAACAGCTGAAGTTGGTGAATAAATAGGGTTTCTAGGTGAAGTAGGAGAAGAGTCCTTTATCTTTCATGTACAGCATCACCAAGTGGTTTGGATTGGAAGGGACATTGAAGACCATCCCATTTCATCCCCTGCAATGGCCAGGTGCACCTTCCACTAGACCAGGTTGCACGAAGTTCTGTCTGACTTGGCTTTAAACACTGCAAGGAGGGAGCAGCCACACACATTCAATGCTATTTGTAAAGATGTCTTCTCAGAGGCCTGAAATGTGCCCTTCCAATCTTATCTTAGGGTTACAGCTTTTGGCATAAACTTATGAAGTCATGTATGAGATAGTTTCAATTTTCACTTTTATGAATTTCTAAAACAAATAAAATGTTTTAGTGGTTGTTATTTAAGATTGTTTTTAGCGTTGGATTCTATTTTCTTGGGGAGGGAGAGTTTCTTCATTTTTTTGCAACTTTGGGAAGAGTTTTTCTTGTTCAGCCATAATGAAAATTAGACCTCTCTAGCCTAATGGTTTCTCGTGAGTTTTGCATGATCAGCTGGAGTCCCAGTCTATGTTATGATTTACTAAGATCTTTGGATCTTAAAGATTTCTTAACTGTGCCATTAATACCAGACTTCAATGTGTGTTTAGAATCCAGTCTTAGATTTTTGGTGGGATCCATAAAACATAGAATGGACTTCTGTTTTTTACTAAGATGATAATTACAGAGTACACTGCTTTGTCATTCCTCTGATACAAAATTTATCTTTTTAACACAGTCTAATATTAAAGTTATTTTTCCATGTTTAATATTGCCCATGTCTATTAGCATGGTAACAATCAGTCTTACTCATGCAGCGTCAACAGTAAAACATAAACTTTCCTGCAAATTTGCTATACTCATTCCAAATGTTCCTGACTAAAAGGGCTTATTAAGAATAAATCAGTTCTTGTTTATATTGTAACACGAAAAAAAAATTAAAGAGCAATAGAAAGCAAACTGACATAAACACCTGCTGAAAAACACTCTATGTAAAGTTTAAACACTATTTAACTTAGAGAAATGTTACAGCCATCCAGCACAAGCATTTGGCACATAAACTTAATGCATAATATTTCTAGAACTCACCTAGAATGTAGATATGAGAATATGTCATGAGAAACATTTATAGTTTGAGAATTTTTCCCTGTTTTTTGAATGGTAAATCAACAAGATTTGGCAAGAAACTAACAAACGAACTGTAATTCAGAAAAAAGAATTTTGAATAGGAAAAATAAAGGTAAAAAGGGCCAACTGTGTCCTGGAGTGCATCAAGAAGAGCATCACTAGGTGGTCAAGGGAGGTGATTGTTCCACTGTACACTGCAGTGGTGCTGTGAAAGTCAAGTTCTGTGTGCAGTTTTAAGTACTTCACTATAAGAAGGGCTTATTAGAAGCTATTGAAGTGTGTCTAGAGGAGGATGACTGAGACGGTAAAAGGTCTCGGGGGCAAGACTTACAAGGAGTGGCTGAGGTCACTTGACTTGCTCAGCTTAGAGAAGAGAAGGCTGAGGGATGACCTCATTGCAATCTATATCTTCTTTAAGGGTGTCAGCAGAGGGGTAGGTATTGATCTCCTCCCTCTGGCAACCAGCAACAGGACACAAGCAGATGGAGTCAAGCTGCATCAAGGAAAGTTCACACTGGCCATTAGGAAAAGCTTCTTCACTGAGAGGGTAGTCAGTCACTGGAATATGTCCCCCAGTGAAGCAGTCACATTGTCCAGCCTGTCAGAGTTCGGGGAGCATCTGGACAATGCTCTCAGTCATGTGCTTTGATTTTAGGTACTCCTGCTACCTAATTTCTGCATCTGATTCCATCAGAACTCAAGAACTTATAATTGTATGCAGTTTTATGTAGCCATGTATGATATGGATATCTATGCTAACAAAGTGTTACTTATAAGATATTTCATTGAAAAGAAAAATAAAAATAAAAAAAAAAAAAAGAAAGAGCTTGATTATAGCATACTTGGATTTCTGCCCCTCCCTATGTTTGCTAAAGCTATTTGGAGTATACTAGAAGTACAGTACTTTCACATAAGTGTACTCAGGCATGAAATAGAATCATGCATTTTTAAGTAAATTGCTTTCTAACAAATTTATTTCAGAATGTGCACATAATTAGAGTCACAGCTCTGCATAGTAGTCAGTCAGTATTATATCACTATTTGCCAACCACCACTTTGTAAACAAGATGTGCCATCTCAGGATGTGCGTTCCGTTTCAAAATTTTACTGGTGCTCACTCAGAGATAAGAAGGATTTCAAACTGAGACATTTTATTGACTAACCTGACGTCAGACTTTGATCAAGGAATCATGTCAACAGTAGGATGTTTATTTCCATGTAGCCTGATTAAAATAATAGAATTTTAGAAACAATTGGAATTGTGTCATTGCATATCAGATAAGATGCTGCATTTGTCTTGTTATTGTGATGTGAACTTATCAAGACTTCAGTGTATTTCTTTTTCTGAAGCTATGTTACACAGCAGATGGGATGTCTAACATACTTTTCTGTTTGAAACACACAAGCTCTAATAAACAAGAGGGTTTAGAGTGTTAAAGCAGCCAGCCATATGAAATATGTCACACAGTTTGCTGTCAACCTAATTAATTAGATAGCCTTATTTGTTGTCCCCAGTGAACTCCGATGAGTTCAATGACTGATAATAGCCTCATTCTTTTGAGGGATCTTCTTTTAATTTTATTCACTTTGATTTAAGAAAGAGTGTTTAAAGAGGGAAAAACATCCTACCACTATGAAGGGTTATTCAGAAATACATACTTGTGACTTATTAATGTGAGCAAACATTTGGCCTGTTACTAAGGTCATTTTAATTTTAAATCTTCCAGAGTAATGTTTCTTGAATAATTACTATTTCAGTAATTATCTTGCACTTTCATAACACATTTCTGGACATGTTTTGTAATAGAGTTCTTGCCCTTCATACTGTAGAAAGACTCATTAAAATTATGTGGACATCACTTATAGTACAGAACAAACAAAATCTTATGGTTAACATAACATATAGGTCTTCAAATCAATCTTAAATAGAAAAGGCTATTTTCAGTCTGGAAAACATAATTATTTGCTTTTCTTGTAATTTTAATGTTCAGATTTGGACTAAAACAAATAATTTGATGAGCTTTCTAAAAGGGACCAGCACCTCCCTGCCCCACAGTTCCATTTCCAGCCGTGCCACTGGTTCTTAATTCTAAATGATGTACTCTTCTTCGCCTTCTGTGTTTTTCAAATTATTTTTCTTACTCTATATGAGCAAATTTACCTTGGGTGCTACTTCTTTTTAAGTCTATAGTTGCTTGATCAGAGAGTAAAATGCACCTGTGGCCTTTATTGAATAACTTTAGTGAATGATTGGGCCATGTTTAAAAGTTATAGAACAAGATTAAGTGCATTTCACTCTATATAACTCCTCCTTTGTATCAGACAGGAACACCTATGCTGATAATTTCTTAATTTCACAAAGAATCACAGAGCTTTTCTGGTCTTTAAGTGTTACAAAAATGTTAGAATAAAATAATCAGAACTTAAATATGATTTTTTTTTCAAAGAATAATTGTGTGGCCTGGGTACAGTTTAAAGCTTGGCTTAAGAGTTGTAAGATATACTTTAAAATAATAGAGTATCCACAGATATTTTTTGTGAAAAGCTTAAATAAGCATTAGTTTGATGGAGGAGTCCTCTCCAGCATAAATCTTCATGAAATGTAAAACTTCTGCAAATATTTTTGTTATAATTCACTAGAGAAGCTCTCAAAAAAAGTTTTAAAAATACAGGAAAAAAATTGTCCTATGTTTTTCCACAAAAAATATCACTGATGTAGGTAAACCAAAATATTTTATAATTTCATGGACATATCTAGCTCATCCACTAGCAACAATAGCAAAGGAATGGTAGTCATGCAGCGCAGGGCACATTTTCCAAGAGGTGTTGGTGCAGAGGCTTCGACCCAAACAAATCTTCAGATGATAGATACAGCCCAGCAAGTTGCAGTCTGAAGGGAGGGCCTGGGACCGCTTCCTCAGGCTGGGAGAGGTAAATGAAAAAAAAATGTTATTGTTAAAATCAAAGTGCCAACACACTCACTATTAAGGAATACAGCCAGGGCAGGTAGCTCGGTGAGCAGCTGCAATGGGAGCTACATGGAGCTCTGGATGATGGGATCCCAAGCGAAGAGGCCTTGGACTGCTGACCCTTTTGCACAGCAAAGGGCATGGGGACCTGTGGCCCAGCCAGGTGACCAGACACTCAGAGATACGTCAGGAGCCAGGGATTCAGGAGGAAAGCCAAGACTTTTGTGCAGTTGGACTGTGAGGGTATAAAAACCCAGAGGTTTCTTTAGTGGGGATCTCTCCTGGGAGGCACCAGCTCCAGCTGCTTCTGTTACTGTGCCTTGGGAAAACCTGGGGTCGAACAAGCAAGGAAACCTGGTCTGACTGTGAGAGTGGGGTGTTGTAGGGAGTCAAGTCCGGTGTGTGGTCACCGGAGCCACCAGCTGTGAAGAGGCTTCGGTCCCAGCAGTGAAAGGCTCTGGCGGTGGGAGTGTGCCAAAGTGGCTCCTCAATGGTCAGAGAAGGAAGTTTCCTTAACACTCACTATAATATACAGAGTAAGATTATATATATTTTTTAAATTTGATCAAGGTTTTATTTTTCAGCTTTCCTTCCTTAATGAAAAGGATGTTTCAAAAATGCCGTGAATATTTTAGCTGTTCTAAAAAAAATCAACTAATGTACAGTGTAAGGTTTCTATGTAATTTAAAACTTCTTTATTTGAACATTTTTGGATTGCAAGCAAACTTTTGATATGAGCTAGAATGGAGAAAGATGTTACTGTTTTTCTTACCAAATAAAAAGATTGTCACTAGAGATTTCCAAGGTAGACTTTCTCCATTGAATGTTTTTTGCTTAATGCCTGGAATTTTGGATACAGGACTGAAGCTATTTATTCACTTTCTTTGCATTGCTAATTTATCCAAATCTTAAGTATGGACTTCTGTTGAAGCAGTGACCAGATGCTAGATAGCAGGATACAACAAAAAACACATGGTGAAGAGAGACAGGATCAAGGAGAAACACCTGAAGTGATTCTTCAAATTCTGGCTGCCAGCAGTAACCTGGATGGAGAGTTACAGTCAGCCTAGTCGGACCTCTCTGACCTCCACCTATCATATCTCTCAGTGCCAATCATATCTTTACTTTAAACAGGGAAAAAACCTAAAAAAAATGACATAATATGGGTGAGTACATAAAAAATACGCCTCTTTTTCTGTAGTCAATATCTTAGGGTAAGTTAAAGATGACGTTTTTGACACCTCAATTACCTTCGCCTCCCATAAAATCAGTTTTGATTTTATGAAAATAATAATGTTTTAAAGCCTTTTTTTGGGGTAGGATTCCATGCATGAATACGTGAGATTTTATATGTTATAAGGCTTGGGGTTGTTTGGGTTTTTTTCTTTTCTTTAAATGGAAGAGCTCAGTCTCTTTTCCAAGTAACAAGTGATAGGTCAAGAGGATATGGTCTCAAGTAGTGCCAGGGGAGGTTTAGATTGGATACCAGGAAAAATGTCTTCCCTGAGAGGGTTGTTAAGGATGGGAAGGATTGTCCGAGGAAGTGGTGGAGTCACTGTCCTTGGAAGAATTCAAAAGACAAGTAGCTGTGACACTTAGGTATGGTTTAGTTGTGGACTTGGTAATGCCATGTTTATGATTGGACTTGATGATCTTGGAGGTCTTTTCCAACATAAATGATTCTATTAACCTTGAATTCTTTGTAGAAATTCAGTGAGGACAGTGGTTTCCACTTTGTCTAATTGGCAGCAGTGAGGACATATTAGCTGTACTTCCAAAGCCTTGAGGTCTGAGGGAACTGGATTCTACTACCTGAGTAGATAGTCCGTAAAATGCAGGATCAGAGAACCTGCAAGTGGCAGTGACTTCTCTGTTTTAGGGTGAGTTCAATAGTTGGTGTTTGATAGGCAGGCTTTATATATCAGATGCATCTTTGGAAACTAGAATAAGAGGGCACCTAGTTTGTGTGACTTTTCTTTGACCTAAATGCCAAATCCAAGCAGAAAAATTCTGTGAAATAATGGATATAGCATCTGATGTTCAGGGTTAAGTCAAGATGGAGACAAATGCCAAGCTTGAAAGTGTTCTGCGAACCAGTTCCTGGAAAACACAGATAGATGTTTTTAGTACATAGATGTTAGTAAAAAAAATTTAAAAATCACCACAAATAAACCACCAACCCCTTCACCTTCCTCCACTCCCTCCCTCCTCCCCCCCCACAACAACCAAAACCAAAAGAAAACCAGAACAAAACTCCTAGCTTGGATTTCTCTCTCTTTTATTTTTTTCTATTACTTTGTAACATATGTGTTTAGAAAATACATCACTATCTCATATGTTTCATGAAACTTTTAAAGTGGTCTCCAGGAGTATGGAATGCATTTTTCAGTCATTGCAGCAACATTTGAAATGTTGCTTTATCACTGGCTTTATTATTTTTTCTTGTAAATACTAGACACACTGCTACTGCTAAATCTCTTTCTAAATCCAGGAAGAAGAAAAAGAATATAATTTTTCCACTGTCATTGAAAATTCAGGTCAAAGTTTCCTGACACATAGATTTTCTTGAAGGATGTACAGTTAAAATCAATATAGCATCATTAAAAAAAAAACATTTCTGCTGAGTCATCTGAAAGAAGCTTAGGAGTCTTTGTTTTTAGCAAACACAATTATGGAGTCTGGATATACTCAGTGATCTGTGAAGGTTAATATCTGTCCATAAAAGTGATGTGCTGAATTTCTTTTGTCTATTCGCCTACATGTTAACGGGAATTTTCAAATATAATCGAATTCTTCACCTTATTATAAAACTAATACTGACCATAAACTTTTACTTGTGGGTCAATGGGTGGGTACCTAATGATTTTTATAAGATACTTCAGCTTTCTCTGGATGTCCTTATGACACAAATCTTCACAGCTGAATCCCTTCAGGGACAGTTTTCCAAGGTGTTTTCTTTTTTTAACATCTATGACAGCATTTTTGTAAATGGCTACATACTAGCTGTCTGTCTGGATATTCAGATAATACCACTTTATTTAACCAGAGCAGAAAAATTCAAAATATACATATATACATACATATATATGCATAAAAATACACATACACACATACATACATATGTGTACGTGTGTGTGTGTAATAAAACATATTTTGTATCTATATTTTATATAGATAAATTGAGCAATAACATATGTACAATTATTATTTTTTTCAAGGATTAATTCCTCTCCTGATTTGTCCACATACCTGTACAACCTAGAAATGAAGTCCAGGAAAAAACCTGTACAAACCAACAAGACCACACCTGCCTCCCTCCCCGAAAGAAAAAAAAAAAAAAACACAGATCAAAATAAAGGCCCCTAGAGTCTTCTCCTTGGAAGTAATATGCACTACAGAAACAAATAATTTTTATTTCAGATATCTGAAAAGAAAACTTCCTAAAGTCAACTGATGCTTTTTCCCCCTCTCTCCAAAGATTGCATTATGTGAAAAAACATGTTTTTAATAATCAGAAACTGTTGTTACTAGAATTTAGGTGATGTAGGAAAAATGCTGTTTTAAAGAATTCTTGGAGGAACACTGTTCAACATTGCTGTTTAAAAATACATGGCTTAGAATGTGTTATGAACAATTTATTAATGAATTTACCTGTCTTTTTTGGGATATTAAAGCTAACTGACATACTAGTATTATCATAGAGACAAAAATATATTCCCTGCCCAAAACTGAAAAATGCTGTTAGAAAAACACTTCTTCAGGCTACATGAAGTAATAGGGGCTTTGCTACTATGAAAGAAAGGGAATGAAAAACAACAAATAAACCAAAGTTTCATAAACTGTGCAGAAAGAAAAAAAGATTCAAAGATTCTTGCTACATGAGAGAAACTCATAAAAAAAATAAGGACAAAATCAGTGTGAAGAGAAGGTATAAAACTGTAAAAATTGTAGTATATTTTATACATATACTACTCAAATTTAATTATTTTGCAAATTTTATTACAATTTAATAGAATTAACTTTGTTCTCATAGCACTGTAAGGCCATTATAATTGACTGAAAGAAAAACAAATTTCTTTTGTCATTAAATATATGTAATGCAAATGAGAAGTTATCATCTTATTTTAGTATTGACTCTCTAGTTAGGCTGTAGAGTGTCTGTCATATCCCAAATGGCATTATTTGATGTGCAGTCCATTAATCTTTATCTATTGAGTAGAAACCAGCATCAGTCATGGGTCAGTCTGGGACATTTGCATGAGAACATGTTGGGTAGGACAAGAGAGACCTATCCTCAACACTAGAATATTTTTTTGGTGAGAGGACCTATTTACTATTCCAGCAATCAGGAAAACTCTTTTCTCTGAATGTGTGATTTGACACAGTGAGTAAGAGGAAGCAGTCACTTAGCAGACTAAACTGACGGCGAATTCTTGGTCATTTTTATATCAAGGAGACTCTTGCCATTGAATTTGGCATTTCAGTCTTTTTCAAATCTGGAGGAAATGTACAATAGTCAGATATAGTACCATTAAATTAAGAGAAGAAAACATCCAGGTTCTACATAAAATCTAACACAAACTCCAAGGAATAACTGAACTGAAGGATGCTCTCGATAGAAAGTGAAACATTCATGACCTGGGTTTTTAAAATCTAGGCTTGATCGGTTATATTTATTGTACAGATAGCTACTCATATTGGCGAGGAGAGGGACAGATGACTTATATAGCTCCTGTTCAGCTTTAATATCTATTAAAGCATGGATGCATTCCAGGAATGAACTGAACTGACTGGGTTCAGAGAAGTTCAATAGCTCCCGACATGGAAGCACCTGCCTGCCTTGCTACCCTCAATTCAAACTAATTTGCAAATCTGTTCTTCACAAAGCTCCTGATTAAATGAGCTAAGTCATTCATATAATTTTATTTTTTCTTCTGAAAGAGGAAGTCTGACAAAAACAATGTGAAAAAATAGGTGCAGAAGCACATAATGAAATTAAAGTATTAGGAGTACTGCAGTGCTAGCATGTTTTCCATCTGCTCCTCGTGTGCACGTGCAGCTTTTTGCCAATACAGTCAGTAGAAGGAAGGAAGACTTTGTATATTAAAATAGAACCTTGTTTTGTCAAACAAATTGTAATGAGATTTCCAACCAGGTTGTTTTAAGGCTTGTATGTTTTCATTTGTTAAAAGCAGTTCTGGAACAGGCATGCTGGTGTTAATGGATATTAGTCTCCATTATTTGGTAGAATGGGCTGGGTTAGAATGAATGAACAAGTCTTGGAGACTGTCCCAAAGACCTTTTACCTTTGAAAGGTTAAATAAGCAGGAAAATCAGGCGTCAAATAAATTCTGGGTGGGCAAAATCTAGGTAAAGTTACAGGGTGGTCTACTTTTTAGTATATGGATCTTTTAGATAATGGAAAAAGGGTTTATAGAAGGATGTAAATGAAAATAGTCTGATCTGTTTAGGTAAACTCTGGAACTGTTTTTCCTTCCACGAGAAATTAAATAGGAAAGCATCCCTGTGATTCCCCCTCTACTCACCTCTCAGGACACCCCACCTGGAATACTGCGTACAATTCTGGTGCTCCAACATAAAAAGGGCATAGAACTGTTGGAGCAAGTCCAGAGGGGGTCCACGAAGTTGAGGAGAAGTAGAGCACCTCCCCTGTGAAGACAGGCTGAGAAAGCTGGGGCTGTTCAGCCTGGAGAAGGGCGGTGGAGGCCTCATAACAACCTTCCAGTATCTGAAGGGAGCCTACAGGGAAGGTGGACAGCAACTCTTCATCAGGAACTGTAGTGATAGGTCAAGGACTAATGAGTTCAAACTGAAAGAGGGGAAATTTAATTTATATATATGCATATGAGAAAAATTATTCACTCTGAGAGTGGTGAGACACTGGAATAGGTTGCCCAGAGAAGTTACGAATGCCCCATCCCTGGCAGTGTTCAAGGCCAGGTTGGATGGGGCTTTGAGCAACTTGGTGTAGTGGAAGGTGCCCCTGCCCATGGTAAGGTGGTTGGAGATAGATGATCTTCAAGGCCCTTTCCAACCCAAACCATTCTATGATTCTGTGATTTTATATTGTAAGTAAGTGTATTGGAAAAATTTCCTTGTACTGTGTTCCAAAATTTAAACTTGTATTTTTTGTAAAGACCTGCCTTTCCACTTTGCTTTTCATTATTGAGGGCTTCTTCAAACACAATGATTTGTATATTTTTTTTCAATACTTTTTTTTTTTTAACAAGAAAACCAATATATAATTTCTTTGGTCTTCCTCTGTGAAAAAACTCAATGTTCCATTTAATGAATACTTTTCTTTCTTTAAATTGTGTTCCTTATTAAAACAGACTGGAAAGTACTAATTATATTAATTGCTTCAAAAAGTAGGATAATACTAGAATTAAAATTACAGTGACTGATATATTTTAAATGGTGATCACCTGCATGCCTGGTTAGATCACAAACTGTCAAAAGGAAGGTCACACCAGATGACAAGACACTGTAGAATAACAGAAAGCATAGGAAATATCCGTGTTATAAAATCATAAATACAGGTGATTTCCAGGTTTTTAAATTATAAGCACTTGCATTCATAATTAAATCCGACACTGCTGAGGGAAAATGTCAAAACAGCTGTAAATACTGTCCAGAGCACTCCTTATGGTGGAGTACAGAACTTTGGATACAGTTTTGAATCTCAGCCACTTTTCTACCAAACCAGTAAAAACTATATACCTTCCTCTTTCGATAATCCCCCATTCAGTTAATTGATGTGAGTTGTGGTGTATGTCCTGCTCCAAGAATTCTACAAAATCATACCACCTATTTTTGATCAATTGCAGTATCCAGTAATACTTATATTTATGTATATTTTGTATATAACTGTTGCAGAACAATAACCTGTTGTACTTATTGATGTCACTTTTATTCTAGTTCACCAAGTGGGAATTTTACTGATGACTTGAGTGAGGCAAATGATTTGATCTAGTGAAAAAAGAGTTCTCTTTTAACAAGCTGCCAGACCAGAGCAGAACAATGTTACCTGATTACATTTGTGCTGTTTGCTCTATTTTGCTTTACGATAGGTGTGCTTAGTGACTTTCGTATACAGCTAAGGAAGATTACACCCCACATTTCAGCAAAGGAATAACATTTTTTAACAACCTGTTGATCATACTGCAGGTGATATGGAAAAGAATAGACAGTCTGCTTTAGGATGACCATAGAAAAGAAAAACTTTCATTTCTGACACAATATAATTTTACAGAGACAGTAAAGTATAGGTCTGACAGTGAAATAAAAATGAAAGATGAGTTTAGATCTTTGATCTGATTAAAGTGTTACCAGAAGTGAGAAATCTGAGGCTTCTAAATCTGCTAACAGGTTTATACTTGCCTGCATGTTATCAGCACCGTATTGAGGTAGTGTTCCTTGAAGAGCCAAGAGAAAAGGTAGTCTTGACTCCCTTCAATCCTGAAAAATTCAGCACTGAGGATTAGCACATCAGAGAGCCAACCAAAAAGCCTGGACTGGAACAAAAATAGAGGAGGAATCAAACAGCTAGCCTTTCATGATTTTGTTTTTCTTTGATTCCTGTAATGGATATCAGCTTTTGGTTTTACCATCTGTGAGTTATCTTGCTGACTGCTATCACAAAGTTTTTGAGAAAGTAATTTTTTTAATGGGGTGGAAAAAAAAAAACCCTGTTAGCTCTGGCCTCTTCTCAGGAAAATGAGAACTCCAAAGTTAGTGCAGAGATTGGTAACTTCTGGCAGCAGGAACAGAGAACAACATAGCAAGCAATGATTTGGACAGTAAGATATCTTCCTTTTCATGGCTCTTTATGAGGGAAACATGACAGATTTTAAATCTCAATCTGGGTTTTTCTGTTTATGTTGGTATTGGTAAAATTAACAGCAGATTTTGTGATGGAGGGATTAAAATAGTTGGGGTAAACACAACCAAAAGTGGGCAAAACCCCATTTTAGGCATTCTTACAACTTCGTAAATTAGTAGTGACTCTGCTATGATCGGGTCCAAACACGAAAATCAAAATATGAATGAAAATATGACTTATGCCATTACACAAATATAAACCAGTACTTTAAAGTAAAAGTTGTAGACCATAATCAGTAGCAACAGTGTTCTTGCTATCAATACAAGAAAAAATCAGAAACATAGCAGAAATAATAAATAATACACAATTATCAGACACAGCCTTAGTGTACTTCTAGTTACTGGAGCCGAATTCATTATATGGGTTTTTTTAGTCATATTACAAATGTTCTGCTCAGAACATACTTTCTTGGTTGCACTTTTCACCTCTAGATAACCTCCCCAGCCCCCTACTTTAACAGTATCTTTCTTCAAAGATTCTGCACACTGCTTATGCCACTCTCAGAATTTTAATGTGAATTTCTGAGAATATGGAGTGTTATGAGGCATTAACACTTAAACCCACTGCTAATCCCCACATGGCTTGCTTTATTCTTTTAGATCTGTATATTGTATGAGCTACAGAGAACAATAAAACTGAGTAAGTACCTTGGAGAGAGAGCAAGAGCCTGTGTATGAAACATGCTAAGTAATTATAGTGGTACTATTTGAAGAATGATAGTCAAGGCTGTTTTAAATATAGAACAATTTCAATCAGATTATTAGCTGTAGTTAAAAAGTAGTTTGCTGTCAAAGTTTGCCTTGAGGCCTTCTGTTACCCAGGGGTTAATCTGGATACGAAGTGAATATCAAGTTTTCTTCAAGAACCAAAAATATGTAGGTTTTCAACACATTCACATGCAATTTTTGATTTAGTAACACAGTAGAAAGGGTTTTAATAGCAAATGCCTCATGTTTACTCAGTGCAGTAGAAAAAATAATTTAAAAGCTTTTCATTCATAATACACAGAGAAACTTAATATTCCTTTTCTAAAATGAAAAATATATATTTTAATAATGCAAATCTAACATGGAAAATCAAAGTGCAGTCTGTTGAGGTTATTTACACATAAATAGCATTATTTCTCTTGTTTTCTTGTTCTTTTCTTTCTGTTCTGACATGCACATCTTCAGATTTTCTGATACAACCAGAAAATGGCATAGCAGATTTTCATACACCCTTTGTCTTAAAGTCATCATTTTTTTTAAGGTTATGGCTGCAGATCACATCACTAAGAAGAAATAAACAGCTGCATGACATATAAATGCATTAAGAACAAAACAGTGCAGAATCCTTCTCCCATTATTGTCTGATTCTGAGTTTACATTATTATTCAGATAAATCCAAATTCAGTGCTACAAATATAGCTGAAATTTTTCAGAGTAAAGTGTGAAAAATAGTGATTTAATTAACTTCTGGTACCAATGTATAAATTATCACACGTTCATATAAATCTATACTCCTGACATGTATTACGTATTGTACTTTTAAGCTTTTGAACTCTGAGGAATGATTTGATTGCTCAAATGAAAAAGCACAATTGATTTGGCTTTGTGCAAAACAAGTACTTGCATAAATATATTAAAAAACTATACAAACAATTAGGACATACCTTCAATAAACAGCATACCTTAATACTGGACATCTGTTTTATAATCTTAGTTTTAACTTGACCTTGAAAACAAAGGAAATAATGTACATAAGTCTTGTAATTCCTGGAAGAAGGAGCTCCCTTGTTTAATGATAGTAAGCAGAACTTGAAAAAAACACAAAGTGAAAAACAGCAAAGCCACAAAAAAATTAGTCAGCAAAGTAAAAATGACACTTATAGAAAAGAAGCACTTTTAAATGGATAATCAAAGGAAATTTGAAAGAAAGCAACCTAGAAAAGCTGACTTTATTGCGGTCTATTAGATATTTTTCCTTCTACATTTCCTTGCACTTGATAAGTAACCAAGTTAAACTAGTTCTATTTAAAATGGTTTTGTTGCACAGAAAAGCAAATAGTTTTAAATATGTACATGTACACTTCAGAGCAGACATATAAGGACCAACATAAACTGCAAAAGGCCTCATAACAACACAGATCCCAAAAAATAATGCAGACCAGATGACACCAAGAAAAACAAATTCATGTGGCTAGTTCTTTGTAGACCAGTGCTGAGCATACAGGCTCACAGTGAGCTCTCTCATTTGAGTATAAAGTGTAACAGATAAATGAAGAAAAAAGCTCTAAGCAAATTATATATAAATAATTTACAGGAACTGTTTAACTGAGCTTTTGACAAGAAATAAAAATAAAGAGGATGACGTTAACTTACTGTGTCATGGAATCCCAGACAAAAAGCTAGATAGCATAAGATGTTCTCCTGCCACCAAAGAAAGACATAACTTTTTATAAGTGTTTTTAAAGGATGTCAAAGCATAAAAGTTAGTTAAGTTAAAGCTGAGGCCAGAAATTAAGAAAGAGATATCCTATTTGAAAAGAATATTATATGTGTATCTTAACCTCTTACACTTGAGGTTTTGTTTACTATCTGTCATACGTGGAATAATACAGGGTCTTGTTTATCTAATATTTCTAAGCAAAGAGTCCTTTTGCAGGCTACAGGAAAAGAAATTGAAGTTTCCAACCTGAAGAACAGGTTATTTTAAAACTGAAATTTTGAAGTAAAGATGGAAAAACATTCAAGTCATATTTGAATTAAAAACAGAAGTACATTGCTATGATCTCATGTATATAAGCTAGTTTATTTTATACTAGGTTATTTTAAAAGTTATTTTAATCTTGATTTCATAAACTTCTACAGAGACTGTGGAAGTCTTTCAGAGGTCTAGATGGTTTGGCTTTTTCGTCAGATACCTTACTTGGATTTTAAATACCAAGTTAAAATTTTGTTACAGTTCCTTTATGTTATAAGTCCCTCCAAGCATGTTTTTCCAAGGAAAAGGAAAGAGAGTTCCTATCTCCCTGTAATGCCTTTTCTTTGTCAGGAAAGTATTTGCTAAGAGTCAAACATCTGCAGTCCACATCCACACTTTTTAGCACTAACATGTCTCATCCATTCTATAGGATTAGATCCTGAGTATCTATAAAAAGACGAATACATGTGCTGTCTGTCACAGAATTAGTTCTGCAACAACTCATAAAGAGATCATTTTTCTTCTATAGAATTTCCTTTTTTGGCATTGCAAATACTTACAGTAACTCAACCACTAAAGTGCCACCTTCCCTTCTCTAACTAGACTTCCCTTATGCACAGCTGAATATACAGAACTGTGATAAGCAGTTACCTAGTTGTTGTTTCAAGACTCATATACCTTTCTTTTTTTCCTCCTCCTTCCAAGACACAAACTCCAACATCACCAACACAGTTAGCCACTGGCTTATATTGAGGGAGTGCGAGGACTCTCATTAAGTTCTCACCTGGGATCCCACTGGGATCCGGTGGGTGAAGCTCTTCAGCTTTGTGTGCAACACAGTATAGCTGATTGTAGTGTAGTTTAAGTGGTTCAGTGTAGAATTACAGAAATAATTACAAAAAAGCTCGGCTTCAAACTTCTCTTCTGCTATGATATGCTATCCTCTTCCTACGGACTGGTATTTCCTAGCAATTCACAGTCATATGTAATCATTAATGTCCCTGGTTGAATCTCAAATCTTTAATTGGGCTGTTGAAGTGCAGACAGCTCAAGCCTCAAGTGACTATTTCTTTTATAATTTTGGCATCTGTTGTAGAGATATCTGGCTGCAAAGAATGTTAAAGGACATCCTGACAGGATCTATGTATAGTTCATCCACTCAGTCACAGTTATCTTCTCTTTTATAACTGTGATTACTTTTGTTCATTAAGTGATTGTAAAAGAACCAGCTGAAATTTTATAAGATTGAAGTGAGATTCAACTTGTGAATTGGAATGTGGGTCCATGTTCTCAATTTAAAAGTGATAAAGTATACAACAAAAAATGATGCAATATGCAAACTCTCAGAAAAAAAAAAATGGAGAGATTTTCCAGCTTACCTACTTTCCAGAAATATGAGGCTAGTTAAACCCTATGTATGGAAGGACACTTCTTTGATAACTCTCATATTTAAATACTCTTGCTTTCTAGCTGACTATAAACTTTCTAGTAGTACTGAACTTCTATAGAATGGGTAATTAATTAATTAAGGACATGGTTTCTGAAGCTATTAAATGTTTGCTAGATCAGGATCTGACTTATCTTCCTTAACAGAAGCATGCTTATTCTAACTGGTTGATGTATCTCTTCAAACTTGAAAGTTCCTGGTATTTTACTGTTGTGTTATCCAAATGAATCTAGAGGTAATGGCAGAAATTCCAACTGTAGGAGGAGGAAACAATTGCAGATCAGTCTGCATTCCTGTTTATTTATAGGTGTTTTCTAGAAAGTGTTTCTGAAAATATGTGCTGACAATCATGTTGTATCAGTCAAGAAAATTCCTACTTATTCTTAAATGGGTTCCAAAGAGGAGGTGAAGATCTGATTATTGCCCAGAGTGTGTGAAATTACAAAGTTATTTGTTCTTTTTTTTCCAGCTAGTGGTGATCTTTTTAAAACAAAAAGTTATTTTATTTTCATTTTCTCCCCGGTAGGATCTGATAAACTTAGATGAGTTTAGATGTCCACCTTCTAAATTACTATTTACAAGAGTACTCCTGAGCATTTGCCATGTCCTGAATATCTTGCAATATGCTTCACTTGTTGATCTGAAAGCTCACAGTACTTCAGCACTTTCCAGATTGTTCTAACTTACCCTAATCAACAAGACATCTGGTTCCCAAATTCCATAGGTGTACAAAAGAAAGACTGAGAAATGCTTTAACCACTTTAGCTAATACTTCTTAGAGAAACTGTCACATCACAAAAAAAATTTATGACTGACGCAGGTCTGCAGCACTGAAAGAAAAAGAGGAAAAAGGAAAAATTGATTGCAGCCAGTATTACTTCTTAGTCTTTATTCTTTAATTACACTCAACAATGCACACATTTAGTTTAAGGAGTAAAAATTTCCAGTTCTCAAATGCATACTAATGTCAGTTATTATTTTTTAATTTCATATAATTCCTCTTTGGCTTTCTGTCAAAATGGACAAAAACTCTTTCAACTCTTGTGAAAGCATTGAAAGAGCCTCCACCATAAATAACTGGTGACTTACTGTTCAGGAAATGTATATGAAACTTGAGGGTACTAAGTTCTTTACTCTAGGAATTGAATATTTTTCCTCTTTTCCATGTGTGAGTGAATGCAGCATAAATGGTAGTCAGTAAGCTAACCTCAGCAAGTGTAGTGTATTTATGAAACTGTACATGGACTTGTTTTCCTTTGGCCCTAATTCCCTGTAATGTATATACAGCAAAACTCAGGTCCATACACTTAATGTTTCCTGACCTGTTTTATGCAAATTTCATCATTTAATATATTTTATAGATCAGCTTTCTCAGGCACACTGTGGGCTGCTCCTGAAATGTACATACTTAGCTGACATTTTCGGAACCTTCTTGGTCGCAAGATACTTGGGATTTAGGTAGGTGTTGCACCTACTATATCTTAGATTTAGCTTTTAGTTTATTTTCATTTTTACCAGTTAGTTCACTTGTAATTTATCGTTCTTTAATTTTTGCCTTTGTGCATCCCCAAGGCAACATAGGACTCAATAAAGCTATTTGTTGCCATAGGCAACAGAATTGTTCTTCAATATATTGTCAGACTGATGATATCATTTGAATTTTGATCCTTTGCTACAATACTATCTTTATGATTGTTGTCATGGAGGGGGACAAAAATATTTTGACTGGCTGGCACATTGTACATGTGAGCTATCACTGTTTCTTGTACTGCTTTTTAAGATGAAAATGATAAATAAAGGACTAGTCCCATCTGAGTTGATCCCTGGGGAGAGATAGTCCTTCAATTTAATGAAAAATGGCCATGTTTTGAACAATTTCATGAGAATTTAAAATGCCAATATATTAGCAGTCACACTGTATTTTATAACACGAGTGCATGCAAACACTAGCATATTTCACTGATTTAGGTACTGAGACTACAGGGTAAAAACATAGGATTTATTTTCTAAAGTTGTTATTTGTATATAGAGTTATCACAAGAAATACCACTCTTAGTATTATTAATAAATATTTGGGTTACTGGCAAGAATAAATATGTGAAAATATGTCATAAAATTAAAAGGATAAAATTAAAAGGGATATTTACATACTGATATGAATTTTTTTACTCATTTTGGCCCTCAAATATTTGTTTTCTCAAATTGCAGCATCAATGACAAATATGATCACTGATAAAACTCTAATGCTATCACTTCAATGAAAATCCTTTTCCCCTTGAGTAGGTCTCATATATACTAGTAGAATTATTGTTTGTTTGCTCTTCTTTGCATACATTTTATCTTTTTTTAAATTTTGCCCCCGAGATGTTAATTAATGTTGCCCAATGGATGTCTATTGCTAATTGTGGAATAGAAAGTAATCACAGTACAGAAAGTTAAATTGAATGTTAAATAAGTATCTCTCCTGTTGCATCAACTCAGTGAATTGCAGGGCATTAATAGTATCTCTAAAACTAGCTTGTTGGGGAAGACTTAAAGTCGGAGAATTGTTAAGGCTGGAAAATACTAAGACTGAGTGCAACAGATAGCCCAGTACTGCCGTGTTCACCACTAAACTATGTCCTCAAGTGCCACATCCACATGCCTTTTGAACACTTCCAGGGATGATTCTACCACTTCCCAGGGCATCCTGTTCCAGTGCTGTCCTTTTCAGTGAAGACATTTTTCCTCATGCCCAATCTAAACCTTCTCTCAGGCCATGTCCTCTTGTTCTGTCACTTGTTGCTTGTGAGAAGAGAGCGACCCCCATCTGGCTACAATGTCATCTCCTCTGAGCTGAAAAATCCCAGCTCCCTAAATTGCTTCTCATAAGACTTGTGCTCCAGGCCCTTCACCAGCTTTGTTGATTTTCTCTGGACACGCTTCAGTGCAGGGTGAAGGAGGACTAGCAGGATGCCACAGCAATCCTTGTGGTGGTGATATCTTTCTACTTAATCTCTCTCTCTCTCACTTCCCTTCCCTCTGCCTGTTTGTTTCTCTCTTTCTACTTCACATTTACTGTTTAATAAAATCCTTGCTATTGACTTTGGCGTATGGTCTCATTTGCAACTCAGTTCAGGTAGAGGTATCTCTTATAATCAGATCATAACACCATCAGAAGCCTCAAATATTGTCTCAGTCTTGTGTCAGGAATTTTGTCCTCAGCTAACAAGGATTTGTTGATAAGATTTTTGCCATTGGTGTTTATTGAAACCAAAATAGATTCCATGTTAATGGTATGTTATACCAGATTGTGGAAAGAAGGTAAGTGGTAGAACAGAGTTTACTAAACATATCCATCTTAAGTATAATGGCAAGATGGGCTGATTTAACTCTTATTTTAAACCTTGTTAATGTCTTAATTGGTAAATGGGAATTATTTGCTGGCTATGGTGAAACTGGGCCACCAAAAGCCTGAAGAAATCAAAGCCTTCATTAAAAAATAAATAGACTAAAGAAAATTCTTTTTTTCCTCGCAGATATAAATGATAATAATTAAAAAGTACGCATTAAAGGAAGCCTGTAAGTGGTAAATAAATCAATCAACCAAAATTGAAGCAACCAAAATGTCCGTTTTGTAAACTACACTATGTTAAACAAGAAGGAAATAAAAGAATGTCCAAACAACTCTATTATTTTCAAATGCTGTTTTTCTCTAGTTTGAGTAAACAAAGAAGGAGAGAATTAGGATGAATTTCTCAGTGGATTGTGAAGCTCAACAACTAGGCTGAAATAGCATGGTGTTTGGCAGATGTTACAACAGGGAAATGGAAAGGCTAAAGCAAATTACATCAGTGCAGCCTCTTTAAGTTGAAGATGTTAGTCCAGGATCATCCATTGAAAAGACTGAGTTTACAATGAGTTTTGCTATAGATTGTTGCATGTAGAGAACATAAATTATCCTTACACGCTACTTCTTAGGTTTGGGATGAGAAGATAGCTGTAGTTTCTAAGAAGTCAGCAAAAATGGACTTTTCCTCTGAACTACCCACCTTCACTCAAAAATGTCAGAGAATTATAAACCACTCTGAATAATAAACTTAACTTCTATGCCTGACCAGCATAAGAAGGCAATGGAATATCTTTTTTCACCTCTTTACATCATCTATGAAAAGTCACAAAGAGTAGATAATGCTCAACTGCAAGAATAGTAATTGTGTTTGTTCACAAAATAAGAATAGTCTCTATGTATTCTCCTTGAGCATCTGTTCAAGAAAGGCCAGAAGCAATTCTTTCGTTAATCACTGAATGTCATGTGCAATAAATCTACCTCAACTCAGCATGATATAGTTTTTCCAAGTACTCAGTTCATTTGTAAATATTATGGGTAAGTCAGTCCAACGTGGGTCAGCCCTTTCCTTCATCATGCTGCTTAAGAGTTTATTCAGCTCTGCCAGAGTTGCCAGGACACTACCAAGACATTGTTAGCAAGCTAATTAGTAGTGACTGTGCTACGCTTATATACCAGTATTTTGTAGATATACAAAATGCAATATATACATACAAAATGTAATCTGCCATCTACAACTTGGCATCTGTAAGAAATGATTGTCGTTTGGTTTTTTTTCTTCTCTTTCTTCTCACTATTTTTTTTTCATCTCTAGATACAATTAGGAAGAATATCTTGTATTTTGAGCAGAAAATCTGTGGCAAGTACAAAATAATTGTCATGCTTTCCAGAGTGGTAGGTGCAACAGATGAATAACTGAAACTAGCAAGGTAGCATAGGACAAGAATTTCTCTTTCATTCCTGATTTTCAATTTCCCTGTGCTGAATTCAGTGAATAATTAGCAAGTGTTGAACTTCATGGTACCAAACCACAACAAAAAGGAATAATTAAAGCAGTCTGGGAGTTACAATACATTTTAAAGGATAGAACTTCAATTACAGACTTCTTCAAATTTTAAATGTAGGCCTTTACTAACCCAGTCAAAGCACACACAGAAAACCATTTGGTCAAGTTATAGGGTATCATATAACTGCCATATAATATTCAAACAGCAGAAAAAGCTATGGTCAGTAGGTTAATATCTTATTCTTCTCCACGGCTAGAGAGGGAGGCCTTGTACTGCCAAATCCCTAAGGACCATAAACTTGAACATGAGGTTTATCTGACCAGAAACTAAAGATTCCCAGGGGGCAGCTTTCACCTCTGGAAAATCTGCACTGTAATACAGCTGAGGTCAGGAAGTTACAACTGGATTTAAGAATTTTATGATAACATAATAAAGGAAAATTAATAGTTTTGAACAGAATTTGTCTCTTGACAATGTAGATTTTGTTTTCTATTAAAAAACGATAATGAATTTTTTTGGACTTCTACTAGGAGTTTTCTGAGACACATATAATAATGGGAATAAATGAAGCACAGATCCCAACCAAAGAGGAAAGAATAGAACTGAGATCAGCTGTTCTTAGTTTTACAGATATCTCTATAATGATAATCTGTGAGGTGTACTGAGAAATTTTGATATCTTCAATGATTTCTTAATTTTTAGGGAGGCAGACAATATTATTAATCTGGATGACAGAGGAATAGTTTGATAAGGACCTCTGCCTCTTCTCTTGGTAAGTTCAACTTCATTCTTTCATGAGAAAATCTGAAGAAATTTTAGTAGTCATTTCATGACCTGCACAAATTCTATTTTAGTGAAAGCACAGAGGCAAAAAAGAAAAAACCAAACAAATCTGGGGTTAAGAAAAAAAACCCCTCAAAAATCTTGTAAGAAAAATCTGTAGTAGCATTTGCCAAGTGTAAGGAATCTGCACACATTCATCAAAAAGGTATTGAATTATATACTTTTATATTCTGATATCTACATTGAATATAATGGGTGGTGACTGAAAACTTTATGGCAGTAACTTCCAATGTGTGCTATCTTCTTTGTAATTAGGATTTCCATCAATTTGGTACAATAGAGTTTGTTTTGTAGATGTCAAGTATGTTGCCTTAATCCCTAGGAAAATTAATTAGACTATATTTAGTAACTGGTAAGGAAAAGGAAGAGTCGATATTATCAGAATAGTTTGGGTTTAATTTTGTATTCAAATATTGAAATATTGCTTAAAATGCTGGCTTACGTTTGCTTATCATTGCATACAAAAAATACGAGATACTTCAGCTGTCTACATCTGATTTGAAACTTAAAACAACCATCTAGACTTCCTACTACTATGAAAAGGAGTTGTCAAAAGAGATTTTAAAAAGTATGGAGTAATGAAAAAGACACCATAACACTTAATATTGTGAATATTAAAAAATCTTGAACTATTACAACTGTTAGTAACTTGATGTTCCAGCACCACGCCTACATTTTACTAGGAAGAGCTGTTGATGGTCAAGAAAATATAATGACAACATTTCTTTGCAGTTGGTTTGGCTTTAACTTAAATAATTCCTCCCTTATCTGAAAGTTCTTTTTCTCTTTTTTTTTTTATTTTCTAAATTCACAGGCTATTAGGGAATTAGGTAGGGTGTCATATCATAAAACATTACAGTTATGACTAAAATAAACCAATAATTTCAATATTTTCATAATTTTGCTTGATGTTTCAGAATAAAAAAAAGGTTTCCTACATAATTTCCTCCCTGGCTACTCCTTGGGAAAAGAAAGGAATTTGAATTTCAAAAGGCATTTTCATTTTTCTATTAAGTTTTGTAATCTCCTGAGTTATTAGAATTCTCCCACTTGCCTAGAGTTATAGATATTTGTACTGTCCTTTTCTCTTTTAACTTTGGTCAGCATTAGCTGGAGTCAAACACAGATTATATTATGTTCTGTGTTCAATAAAATCTTATAGGAAACCTCTCTAATTGTAAACTGAGCTTTTTCTTGGTTATCCTCTAGGTCTCATATTAAGCATTATGATACTTCTGATATTCTGAAAAATATATGGACTATTTTTCTTTCAGCAATTACAATTCAGCTACTGCATGTTGTATTGCAATGTAACTGTAAATAAGTCACAAAAACTTTTGCCAAGAAAAATGCTTGGTGTGTTATGACGGTTTTGTAAAAATCAGTCTTTAGCTCACATCTTGATTTGTAAAGTAGTCAATCTAATACCTGAAACCTTGGCAGTGAGTTAAATCTATTCATATAGTTTAAAAAAAAAAAAAAAAAAAAAATTGTTGCTCTACAAACAAAATAAGCGGTGCATCTGCTTTCTACCCACAATAAATCACAGTGGGGGAAGACATCTTTAGAAAATTAAGTCTCGCTATGCATATTAATACCTACTACCACTGGACTTGTGCTGCTCATACTTGCAGCAGTCTTATTATTCATATTCCTCACTAACACTACAATGTTAATAGTTACACAGATACTGTTATTTACCCAATTTTTTAAATGGCCAAAAAAAAAATAACATAAACATAGAACATAAATTAGAAGTGAAGAAATAACCTTTCCTCTTTGAGAAATGTAGGCACACACACCTATATTCTCAGTATATTGTGATCACTATTAACATTTCAGAAAGAATCGCTTGTCCAGATTTGAATATCTCTAATTAACACCTAATGATTAAAAATGTTTGTTTTTATTTAACTTTACTGGACCAATAAAACATATTAAGTAATGATTTTAATCCATTGGAACTTCCGTCAGTAAGCCACCCAAAAGACCTGCAGTTTAGTAGTCATGGATAATAAAGACTAATTAACAAATGCTATTTTAGGGTCTTTTATTTATTTCTTTTTTAAAATTTATTCTGTTCAGTCTGATATTTAAGGGTATTATTTCAGAGAGAAAATGACAGCATAAGAAGGACACATTCAAATGCAATTTAAGTTATAGCATAAGATATTTCTTATCACTGTCAGACTAGACTCATAAAATGAAAATTTTCTCCTCCTATTCTTCAAAAGCTCCGTTTCCAAATTACAAGGTTGTTTGGTTTTTTTTCCTTGAAAAAGAGTAACCTAATGAATAAGCTAAAAATTTTAATTGTAAGTTGAAATTTTATACGTTTAAATTTTACTCTACTGCTGTCAGCCTTGCTGGTAGGTTAGATTTCAAAACATTGAATATCATCATACTTGTCTGCTGGCAATAGATGTAGATACAGCTCTATGTATACACTATTCCTTGACAACAAAGAAAACCCACAAAAAACCAACCAAGTTACTTTTTGAATTGTGAAAGTCTGTAAGTTTTTAATAATATGCACTATATAAAAGGTTGTACTTCTAATAAAATGAACATTATATTTTGCTGATTAATCATTGGAGCTTTTTTTAGTCAGTCTATCTCTTCATAACTATGCCCATGGCTTGGTCATCTTTTAGTCTATATACATGTGTTTTGCATTATGTCTACTGGAATATGACATGATTGCAAATAATTTATAATCTGATCTCTGCATCTTTATTTAATCCTTGTTTTATGGCTTAGATTGTAGCTTCTATGCTTCTGGAAATAGCTTTCACAGTTATTAACCAACTGACAGAGAAATTTCAACCTCTTGTGTTTATTGAAAAAAAAAAAAAGCCAAAACATTGAAATAGACAAAAATTGCTAACTCTGTATTACTGACCTCATTACCTTTCAAAATGTCTTATGCAGATGATATGCATAGCTATGCATTAACTGGTTTTTTCCCATTAAATTTCTTGATGGTAGGCAAAAATCTTTATCCTTGAATTTATGGCAGAGACAGGAAGATAGTTTTTGAATAAGCTCAGAACTCCACTGAAGGCAAAAATAAAACAGCCCCCCCAAGATGAAAAGCTGAAATGGGATAGTTTTATGCAAGAAGACTTAGGTAAAAGGAAAGGTTGATGATAGGAAAGGTGGCTCAGATTTCCTGACGTGGAACAGACTGGAAATATTCTCTTACCAACATATCTTGGTCTTGTTTTCGGTAGGATCCGTCCTATCTTGCCAATGCTTCAAACCCCCCAAAACATAAGAAATAGATGATAATAAAACATTACTGATGCCTCCAGAAACTAAATCTTAAATATTTATTTTCTAATAAGACATTTATTGGTACGAAAAGAGTGAGCTAGTGACAAGGTATAGGGATAAAAGACATGATGTAATGAGAAGACGACTTAATCCAAGTATTTAACTCATCGTTTTTAACTTTCCTACTGATTTTGGTGACCTTTTGTCTTTTGAAATAGTTAACAGCACCATTGTCTATACTACATTTTTTTAGTTTTTTTTTTTAATTATGTATCATCCATACTGAGCCATGACACTGTTTATAAATTTGAAAAGTAGAACTGTTGTATTTACATGATTATTTATTTTTTATTTTCCTTCTGGCTTCTGAATCACTCTTCATGTTCTTTGTGTCTTCAAACTCTTTATGAGAACTAGAAATTCACTTGTTGTGAAAGCTGAGATTCTGATACTCTTGGTTTTCTTCAAGCACTGGACTATGTGAAAAATATCCAATATTACGATATTTGTGAAGAATGGCAAGAGTCAACAACACTGAGAGCAGAATTTTGTGAGTGGGTTTTCTTCTTCTATTGTGTCAGATAAACGGATGAATTAAAAAAAAAGAGGGAACACAATATCTTAGTTTTGGCTGGCATGCCCTCCCTAGATCTTAGGCTCTTAACAAGATAGATGAAACACTTCAGGAACATGAACTGAAAATTTCTCTAGACTTGAAAATACTTTTAGGAAGATCCTGACAAGTGCCAGAGTGCTGCTGAGCAGATGTAGCTAGCATGTACTCCAAAGGCATTCTAGCTGCTGCACTACAGAGTTATGTAGGCTGTTTACTTTTTATAGAAGTAAAGTAAAAGACCATGCAGGATGTGGTGCACTGCAAGAGTTATGCTGCACAGTGTACTAAAACACATCTAAACTACCCCGTGATTTGTTACATTAGATTATAACTGGAGGCAAGCTTCCACTACATTTCCTATTCCACACAAGGGGAAAAAAAAGATTAAATGGTATAAAGACAATATTTTGGGTGTGCTTCAAATATCACTCAGAGGTGCACTAGAGATTCCGAGCATATAAGGGGGAAGCTGTTATGAAACACAGTGAACATAATGGCATACAGGAAAATGAAGTGACAGAGTTTGCGTCTTTCTTAAATAAGGCAGGGAAAAATTAAAATTTTTAACAATGTTTAAATTGAAATGCATTAATTTTTTTCTTTCACATTTTGGAAGTCCCCAAGACCTTTGACCTTCCATCAACATCTTACAGTTACTATTTTATGCCACCCTGGTGGCCTGTTTCTCAAGACAAGGCACAGTCTGAGTACATATGAAGCAGAATGTGAATGTCTATATATTTGTCTTCATAGTTTGGAAACTATTTCCAGACACAGTTTTTCTTGCCTCAGAATCCTTTCTGATGCCTGCAGGTGAATCCAGATGCTTCTGTTTCAGAAAACTCTATCTGATGTCCTGCCTGAATCTTTTGTTTCTGCTTCAAACTATTAAGTGCACATAAAAATTGCAAAATAGATGGATAGATGTTATCTGTGTTAAAAATTCATGATTCATTCCTCAGAGACCTTAAAAAAATTGAATAAAACTGCTACACTTATTCTTTTCATCTATATTTTCATTTTTAAACCTTAAGTTGATACACTCACTTATATATGCGGTATCTCTTCTTGATATTCTGTAACTGTAAACCATACAATATATTTTGTACAAGATTTATCTACATATTTACAACATTCTATACCATATGCAGTTGGTTTGATTCATTGCTTGGTATAATGTGAGTTAAAAAAATCCTGGCTGAATGTGCCTCAAGTTATCTGGCAACAAATATGACCTTATTGGTTAAAATGTGCTAATGGTTCCTACTAATACTTGGGTTTTCTTGGGTTCACATTGCTACTGCCATTTAGACTGACATTTACAATATGCCTTATATAAGGCTTGTACGTTAATAAAATTATTTAATGGGTTTCATTTTACCAGATTCAATTATTATAAACTCACTAGAGTTCTAATACTTTTTTTAATTAGTTCAGGGCAATTGCATAGAAAGTAGAAGCCAGTAAATATAATAAAGAAAATCTTCATTTAGAACTGCCCAATTTTATTTTCTATTGGTTGTTATTTCCATAATTTTTATTATTAATTAACCTTTAAACTGCATAAAAATAATGTCACACAATAAGCAACTAATTTCTCTCTGTTCATTGCTAAACAGTTTGGTATTTTTCTTCAACTTAAATTTTATAAGTTAACTCAAGCTTCCTTTGAATGATCATTAAGCAAGAAACATTGATAATAAAAAATATTTCCCCACAAATTTTTATGTATATGTTTTATATCAGCATAAACTGGATTACAGGAGTGAATTTTAGTGCAAACAAGAATATTTGTTTGATTTAATTTTGCATTTGTTTTGATAGAGTGAAAATGCAGTTACAAAATGAACCTATAAAAATTAAGATAGACCTTAAATATTGCATCAAAAGAGTATATAATAGGTGACATCTTTCAGAGTAGTAAACCTGCAAATCAAGACATTATCTGCAAAATGGCTTCAGTCTCTCCATTTTAATTTGAACCTTATATCCCACACAACACTGGATTGTCCCTTCAGGCAATAGCCACAGGAAACCATAACTGCATTTTCAGTACAGGAATACCAAAAAAGTGTCATTTAAAAATTGTTTAAAATATCTGCGTTTGTTTTTAAACATAAAATGTTGTCCTTAGAATCAGACCTGTAATGTGAACTATTGCTTATCCTCCAGAGGAAATCATCCTGTATTCTCCAGATAGTCCAAATCATGAATTTGTGGTGCAATCATGTGTGCTAAATATCGTCAAACATGAATGAGAGGAAGAAAAGCATGATTTCAAGCAATCCACTGGTCCAGACATATCTGTGTGTGAAACACTTAAGAAAGTGTAGATGTCTAACAGGGGATAGAATATCAGCATTTGAATATATTGTCTTCCGAATGAAGATACAAGTAATTATCCAAAGTCAACAAATTAATTAAGTTTGAGAATGAAAAATTAAATATTTTTACTGAAAAATCACATAACTTGATTTTTTTTTCCTCATTCATCACCTGTAAGAGGTTCTGAACTGTAGCTTTTCTAAATCCCAAGTTTGAGAGGAAACATTCTCTGCTCACATACGGCAGGGCATTACCAAGTCAGACTACCCCTAGTCAGTGTCCCCAGGGCTTTCCCCAGCCCTGCCCATGGCCTAGATTCCCATTGCATCCCAGCCAAAGTCCATGAGTCTCCACTCCAGTCATGCCATAGGAGTGCCCCATTCGTGAACTGTTATCCTTGTTTCCTGGCTGGGCCTTAAGCCTGACTTGTCATCTTGCTTTTAGCTGATGAGCACTGGACTCTTAACAGGAGCTGTTTCTCTTCTCTTTAGCTCTGTGCTGTCCTGTTTCATGCCCCCCCCCGCCCCTTCCCACCTCCCCAGGGAGTAGTCCAGCTCACTGTTCCCTGACACTGTGTGTATAAACACAGATTTACCTGCAAATCCCAGGTGCATTCCTCCTCCTCCTCCCTGCTGCCAGCTCTCCTTTAAATCTGGGTTTGCTTTCTCTCAGTTTAGTTCTCTGAAGTGGTGCACTTGAGGTTGAGCTAATGGCATGGCTAACAGTGGGCAGGAAGAGTATTCTTTGGAAATCCAAGAAAGAAGAACCAGAACTCCTAGTGGTAGCTAACTCACCCCTAAGCCTGGTTTATGAAAGTTTTATTCACATTGTTGTTTTCTGACTCAGAATATTAGAAATAGTGACCTATCTAGTGATTACTATGACTGACAGTTATGTATACATCTTAAAAACAAACAAATAAGAATAACAAAAAAATCTCCAACCCTTCTGTGCCAAAACTGGAATAACAAACATATAGTTGATAGTAGATGGCTTGATTTTCCTGCCACAGATTGATTTTACCAGCCTAGGAAGACAATTTTTAGATCACTTAAAAAGCATTTTCACTCCACAGAAACCATAGCATATCATAGCTAGCTCCGTGAAAAGGGGTGCAGTTCTAACAATATGAGTATACTGCAGATTACACTTGAAATGATACATAATGATACATGCCTGCCTTAAAAATATACACAGTTCGTCAGTAGGGCTAAATATACTTTATTCTCTACATTGTCCTTGTTCGTAGGTATTTCTACATTTCAGACACCTGGTATCCCTGCTGAAGGCTGCAGAGCACTGCCCTCTGTAAAGCCCTGGTCCCCATTTGGCAAGTTTATTTAAAAGGGGCTTAAGGTACTACTTTTCCCTGAGGTGGGGACATCGGAGATATGTGACATTGTTCTTAGGAGATTAAAAAACAAAGTTGTAAACTTTAAAAGATCAGTGTACTGGGATAGAGTTTTCTTACAACAGTCCTCCCAGTGCTGTGCACTGGTAGCTGGAAAGGTGTTGATAACACACCAGTGTTTTGGGTACTGCTGGGCAGGGCTGGCACAGCAGCAGCACTGTCTCTCAACGTTTCCCCCCCATCACAGGGCTGGGAGCGGGCAAGATCCTGGGAGGAGACACAACCAGGCCAGCTGACCAAAGGGATATTCCATACCATATGACATCAGCTCAGATATAAAAGCTAAGAGAAGGAAAAGGAATGGAGGAGGGCCATTCATTATTTACTTTTGCCCTCCAAAGCAACTGCTACATGTGCTGAAGCCCTGCTTCCCAGGAAGTGGCTGAACATCACTCAGCAATGGGAAGTAGAGAAAAAACTTTTTTTTCCTCTTTGCTTGTACATGTACAAACTTTATTTTTTTCTTTAGAAAGCTGCCTTATCTCAGCCTAAGAGTTTGGGGTTTTTTTTCCATCTTATTTTCTCTCTCCTGTCCAGCCAGGAAGGGGAGTGGTAGAGCAGCTTAGTGGGCAGGCACCTGGTGTCCAGCAAAGTTCAACCCACCACAGTCAGGAACTTGGCAAAATTTAAATAAATCATTCAATCAAAATAAAGCATTTCACAAAGCATTAACTTAGCAAACTCTAACCCATCCAACTTTAAATTACCCAGATTTCAAGGAGAGGAAGTTAAGAGTAGAAAAGGAGAGAATAAGAGAGAGAAGTGCAAAGTAGAGCTACCATCTCTTGGATCCAGTGTGGTCTCACGTGCCATGAAATCCAAGGACAATAACGACATAACAAGGTGGGTCTCTGTGCAGCGATTTTTATCTGCTCTGGCCTCCTGTGGCCACCCTCTCCTAGGTGGGGCTTCTGATTTTATCGGTGCTCTATGGCCAGATTGGGGCTCAAGGGGCAGGTGTGGGGTATTACTTCAGATGTGCCAGGGACTGATAGTTATTCTGGGCTGGACTAGGGGCTCCAGTGGGGTGGGGTGTGGAGCAGTGCAAGTCTCACTTTTCACAGAACTCGCCTAGCTGCCCCCCACACACACACTTGGATTGTTTTTACCCTGTAATCATTTTCTCAGTCTCTCTCTCTCTTTCATAATCCATCCTTTGCTCTGGATCATGAGATGTTTTGTCGGTGTAGTTCCAGGTCCATTTCAGTTCTTCTGTGATGGTTTCATTGACATCAGATATTTTATAGGGAAACAAACATATTTTAGACCAATGGTGCAGAGTTCCGGAACTTGCCTACTTAAAAAACTGATTAAGGTCTGAGCATCATGGCACCTCCTATTTACTTAACATAACTTTCTAATTGTTGCCAGATATGTGGAAAATCACTAAAGACTCCATTTTCTGTGAGGACCTTTTTCTTCCTCTAAACTTTATTTTTACTCTTCTGGTTGATTTGGAAAAAAAAAAGTAAATAACGTGACAAAACCAGGCATTGCCAAGGATTTTTTTTCTGCTTGTATTCACATTTCCTCAGATCACTGTGGCTTTGCTGTGAAATGACAAGGTGCATTCTAAAGCTGAAAACCAGAAGAAGGATAAAACAGGACATACAGATGGGCATGGGAACTAGCTGAGATAGTGCATACTGTTGTATTTGAACTTTACATTTGGCTCCTGGTTCTTTTTTCTCTGAACTACAATGTTCAGCTGAAATGTTCTTTGGCACCAAGACAGTCTTTTTTGTTCATTGTTTGTGATGCCTAGCACAGTGGGGTGTTGGCTTGTGACACTGGCTGTTAGGCAGCCCACAACACAATAGAAATGATAAACCTAATTTAGCATTGCTTCTAATTCAGTATGTAGACAGAAATGGCACGTTCTTTGGGTTAATTTATGAATATTAGGAGGCAAGAATCTTTAAAATAAAATATGTTGCTCTCAACATTTTTAGTATAAAATCCTGAGGAGGAATTCAAATTTTAAGAACAAATAACAACTGTCATCTACCCCTCCCTTCTCTCTCTACATTTGTTCAGGGCTGCCAAAGCAGAAGTATTTTTCATTTCCTTTAAAAATCTGTGGTGTTGTTAACAAGCAGAGGAGAACAGCAGGTAGAGTTAGAGCTGCCTCTGCCACTGGTCATGAGTCCAATTAGCCAAGCCATCAACACTGGGAGTTTTAGGGTGCTCCAAATTAGAGAATATGGTTGATCATGTCTTCCCACACTCAAGAAAGAGCCGAGTAGAATCCTGTCTAGAGACACAGAATGTATTTTATGTTTTTTTCTTCTTAGTAGTACAGTATTTTTCCAATGCTCTTATAGACAAGTATTTGTGCCACAAATATGAAGAATTGTATAATAGTTCTGTATTATGCTTAATAGTACACGCCTTTGTACTGCACATGTACAATGACAAGGCTGTAGCTTTCAAATAGCTACAGTATGGTGGTGGTGATGCAGGCAGCAAAACCATATCAGCTAAGGAGAGCTCCAGCACTCAATTCTAATCATGCCTAATGCCTCTGGTCTGCCGTGGGGGTTGCACAATGTAATTAATTGCAGAGCACTTTACTGTAGGGACATAGTGTGGGAGCCAAGGACTAACATCACTACAGAAGCATTTGGCTCAATTTTTCTATTGACTGTTTGGAAGTATTGCTTCTAACAACTAGTTCATCAGAGGAAAAAGCTTTTCTGATTAAGCAATTGCAACACCAGATTTAAACAGTTTTCAGAGCTAATGTATTTTCATTTCACAGAAATGAAAACAAAAAGGGTCAAATTGATCTGTGCTTCTTCACCTCTTAAATGTGTAGTGGCAGAGGCTATAGATTAGAACTCAGCCCTAACAAAGCACAAAGCGTGCCGTAAGGATGAAGGTGTCTCCAAAAAATCATTCTTTGACCTCACTGTTGCAGGTAGTATTTTTTTATATTTTCTGCTTTGTCTGTAATTTCAATATCATAGTAGTGTTCTACAAATAGTGTTCCACAAGTACTTCCTAATCTGATTAATTGCCTTTAGCTTCATGTTCATATTGCCTTTTCCAATCCAATTTTTTTTTCTATCAGTCAGTCCTCTGACCTAGCATAAGCTACTGCATGACCTTGGCTCATTTATCTTTTCTACTACCCTTCTCAGTTCACTTTTCTCTTTTTGCTAGAATGGCACACAACCTAAAGTTCTACAAATGATATATTAATATCAGCAAAATTCTACAGTGTCTGGGCTCAGTAATATCTGGAAGACTAGATACTAAGGACCTGTCTCCCTTTATTTAGAAGAGAATTTTGTGGTATGTATCCCTGCATATAATCTTAGAGTCCTTGGGTGTGGGGTGAAGGAAGAAGAAATAAAAAGTCCCCCTACTCACTGTCCCGCTGCAGCAAGCTTTTGTGAAGGTGTAAGTTCAGATCCTAATGGTGTGGAGCAATTCTTAAATGCTCCTCTTATAATTTAAAAGGGTATTTCGAGCCTTCAATAGCTTTCAGACAGAATGACAGTGGCACTTTTCAAGTTTTCAACACTACACTTGTTTCAAACTGAAATAGTCTATCCTCAAATTTTAGCTCTTTGCACATGTTCATGGTTCAGTACAGCACGTTTTTGCTTGTGTATGTCTTACACAATTCCAGCATATTCATTCAGTGTGACTATACATCTGAGAAAGTGGCTCCCATACATTTTAAGGTACTGTAAAACAACATCAACCAAACAGCAACCAATAGAATGAGCTGTCCTACTCCTTCCCACTCTGTCACTTGTGTCTTTCCAATTTTCATTGAGGAAGTGAGGAAAAGTTGCAAACAAAAACTACCACAGATGGAAAAATTATTTCTGATCAATTTCCTGCTCTGAGGACAAAACAATGGGCAGGGTATGATGGAGCACAGGGAGCAAAGACCTGCATCTCTCAGAGGGAGGGCTTTCTTTAATTTTGTACTGAATCATGAATTCCTTTTGAAAGATCAGTCTTGTAAAGTGAGCTAGAATAGTAGGAAAAGCCAGTTTTGCCCTACCACGAACTTGTGATATTCAACAGAACTGTTTTTCTCCTGCATTTATCTCTGAGATTTTACTTTTATTTTCTAGTATATTAAAATACCACTAATATGTAGAGTAAAACAGTGTGAACATTGCTTATGCCTCAGTAAATTAATAACACTGGTTTATATCTGTTTGACTAAAACTAGGAAAGTATCTGCAATTATGTATTTCATCTGCTAAAATACTGCTGAAATTTGAAGCTGGAAAAGGACCTTTAGAAAAGTAGGAACTATTTTCCATGTGATCAAATTAATACACAGAAATATCATTTTTAAAATATTATACAGAGGCAAACTCTTAGACAAAGGCCATTTCAGTTTTCTCAAGGCATTTAAAAATGCGGAAACATTTTTATTTCAGTCCACAGTGTTAAAAATTACATAAGGCACAGACTTCATAGAAAAACTTAGTGAAGGAAAGATTTTGATGAAGTATTATATTATGTTCTACTGTGAAACAATTAATGCTGTCGTGAAAGAAAAGACTCTCTTTCGCCCATTATCAAACACACCTGCAGCCAATAAAGGAAGACTGTCACTATTTTCCACTCACGTGATCTCTCCTCTTCATCATCTTCTTAAGTAGACAATACTGAGATAACACTGTGATGACAAGTTATTTGCTATCTTCAATTGACTGATGTCATTGGATTAATTTATTTCAGCATCCTGTCCCCCTCCGTTCAAAATGTCATTTCTGAAATTTTACTTACATCTATAGCTTCTTGGATTTCAATTGACTAAATTTCTTGGAGAAAGGTAGCATTGTTTTTAGTTTGTAAAATATAACTGAAACTGTTCCCTGAATGAAGCCATTTACTTTGAGTACATCTGCTATATTTCTTGTATTGAAATACATACTTTCTGATGTGATATAATTTAGAAAAACAGCATATCTCATCACAAGATTCTGCAGCATTTGGTCTGTTCTGCTGTAACTTTGATGTATGTGGAGTCGCTATTTTTCTTTGAGGGTGGGGTTGCTTTTCCCTGTAATGAATGATTGCTTTTTTTTTTAATTTGCTTCTTCTACTCTCCACACAAAAGCCATGGAGATTTATACAGAGGAGCTTTTAGATGGCATGAGATGTGACTTCAAGTCAAATCCAGGGATTATTTACACCAAAACAGTAAAATGCATTGCATTTTATAGTGGTTTAAGACTGTGGATCACAATATTGAAGCTATTATGGAAGGAAACCAGCTGTCATCATTGCACTGCTAGAGATCCAGCCTTCCATTGTATTAGTTGTACAGACAAATCCTCCTGCAATGGGCTGAATATTTCCTTTTAACATTTGTGTGATGTTCAGTAGACCATTTACAGGTTCATTTTGTTTGAGCAAGTGCACCATCATTTATCTTATCCTGTGCAAGTCTTGCATGTCCTATGACAGTTTTCATTTAAACGCTTATTATTCACTTCTTTTTTGACTTCCCTTTCTTTGCAGTCCTGTCTGGTGATGGAATTTCTCCGTTTAGTCATTATTTTCTGTTTTGTAGGGATTCCATTCCTCTGCATGATTGAATTTATCCTGTTTATATACAAACTAATCTTGGCAGGTTAACTCTTTCATTACTTACGTCTGCAGACACCCAAAGCCTGCACGCTTTTGCTTCTTATCAGTTTCCAAAAATTGTATTGGATATGTGCAAAGGGCAATACTGCCATTTTTATTCTGGAAAAATATAGCTCACAGTCACAGAACATTAAAACAGATGAGCCTCTTTGTCAGTTTTGGAAATGAAATGACTATTTGTTTGACAGTGGCTTTTCTTTTGAGATGCAGCACTAGCTCCTTTATACGTGTGTGCTGCATGTAAATTATAGAGCTTCACATAACTTTTACAGTTCTTGCTTTTACATGTAGCTAGGCAGAAATGTAATTAAAACATACACCTCTGAAATAAGAGACATTGTAGTCTTTTACATTCGATTTCAAACTTTAAGCCTTAATTTGTGGTTTTGTTTTGTTTGTTTGCTTAAAGTTCCTGGCTAAGTTTTTCTAATGTAGCCTAAGATAAGCTTACTTTTTTTTATAGTTTCTATTAAAAGCACAGAAAACCTTTATTTTCTCTGTGAATTTACTTGCTGTTATACCAGTACCACTTTCAAAATGCTGCTGGTATTATTTTTCTTGTGTCAATTCATCCATGTGGTAGGTGATCAGAACAGGATCTCCATAAGGTTTGGATCATTTGTTTGACCTGCAAAGTAAACTGTGAGCAGGTTGGTAAATCAAGGAAAGTGAGTCAGCTTTGGCTCTGTAAAAAGACTGGATAAATCAATAAAGGGGTGTCATGGATGTATGAGAGCAGGGGATGGGAGTCACTCCATGCTTTCCTCTTTTTCTGTTTCGCGAAATTGATTTTTCCTTACCCCACTCCCATTTATCCGTGAACAATAACCCATTATTGAATTCTTTTATGAATAGCTCTAATTTTTTCTCATTGATCAAAACTTTTGGTCTTCTTACCTAAGCTTTTTATTCTCTTATTTAGCAGTTATGTAGTTTGCTACTGTAGTTCTCCCTTTGCTGAGAATGCTTGGCCTGGTTGCTAGGCGTCAGAGGAGGATTGGGACCTAAATCTCCTCTTTGCTTTACTATATTTCCCTTTTCTACTTCCTCATATTTTTGGGATGAAACAAAACATGAAGTTCTTTACTGAAAAATCTCTTCTATTCTTCTTAGTACTTGTATTCCATTCCTTACTTCTCTCATCTGGCATACGAATTTCTTAGCTTTTGCACATTTAGCACTTCCCAATCTGTTCCCAACTGTCCAGATGTTATTAATTAGATCTGGAAAATATGATGCAAAACCCTCTCTCTGAATATTAGCTGGAATTTAAATATGAATGAGGATCCCTACTTGACCTTGCCGAGGCAGAGTGTTAGTAATTCTGCTGGGCCATCTTACAGCTGTATTTAAGGACTCTTCTGCTAACTGAATTTGTGCTAATTTTTTTGAAGGAAAGCTTTCTAATTGCATACAACTTTTTTAAAACACAAAAAATAAAATATTATTTCAGAGAAGAATTAAGGTATAATATTTTGTTTGAAAAAGACAGATAAAAGTGAACTTAGGAAAGCTAACACAAAGCTTTATGGAAAGTATAGTTTGTTCAGCTTTGCCCTAATTATTGCAAGCACATTTTTAGAGGGAAGATCTGAGAACAAGGACATAACTTTCAGGTTTCGGGGGGTTTTTTTTCTGTTTTGGTTTGGGGTTTTTTAGACAAGTAAGAACTATTTTCTATTAAATTGAATGTAAATTTTCAATCCACGTTACTTTGGAGAAGTACCGTTTTTCCAGTTCTAGATAGGGAATTAATTTGCAGAGAGTGGAAGCTATCATGTACAAGAACATTTGTGATGAGGAAAGAAGATATCCTGAATGTCTCTGATCTTCAGGGTTGACTGTTTCTAATCTGTCCTCTCTTCTTTACCATCTATTTTTATTCCACCTAAATCACCTGTGATGTGTTTGTTACCAACTCAACTGGGCAGCAAGTAAATAGCAAAGCTCATAAAGGAACTCTGTATTTAGAGAAGCTTTGAAAGATCTGCAGATTGAAGAAGTACAAATGTTTAATTCATGGTTTAGTCTGAAGTGCTCTCTAGTACCTGTCCTTAAACAGGAGGAAACAGGAGGAAACACTTTTTATCTATTGTTAATAGACACACTGATGTTTGTGAAATAATTCCTTTCAAGGCTTTGGGGTCACTCAACATATGAGCAGGGTACTGATCCACTTATTTATGATAGGGAAAAGTTCTCTTTTTCGGTACTACTATCAAGACTGGTGGTCTTGTTTTCTCTTCTTCCAAGGATAATTTTTTGAGAATATTCTGTTACAGACGGAAGTGTGCGAGAGTGTAAACTGCAAGGCCCGCAGATGAATTTAAGAAATCTAATTGTGGGGAGTGTTGAAAAGTATGTAATAATTCAGGTTAGGCTTCTTTTCATGATTTACATTTTGCTAAAAGCATATCAGTATAATATACAGAGTAATTTTTGATACAAGATCCAATATAGGTGTATTAAATGGAAAATATAATACATACATTAATGTACATAACTACCGAGTCATTGAGAGAAATCTTATTTCCTAATGTAGACTAGATGTAGAAGCTGATTTGGTGATCTCACTGGTGCCAAAAGCATGAAGGGGGCTTTCCCCAACCTTTTTTAAAACTGCAAAAGCCCCTAGCTCCCAAAAATTTCTGCAGTTCAGTTTCAGCTGTCAGTTTGGGTATGATTTTTCAAACCTTATTGGGTACACCAGATATACATGTATTTGAGATTTTTTTTTTTCCCTGCCTCAGAATAATTCGATGGTAGACTCATCCTGCTACTTTTTATTGTCTTCATTTAATGTGAGATCTGGGAATACTCAAATGCTCATGATTAATAAAAATGTAAAATTATCATTAATAATTCTGTTACTTATTTAGTACTGGGACACATTTCTTGTAAGTGACACCTTCTGGATGTCACTTTGGGTATTTCAGGTAGTGATGTTAAAGTAAGCAACATTGTTGGCACATAGTTGTTTTCAGGCTTTTCATGATCTAAGCTAATATGTTAGCAATGCAACACAAGCACTATTATTTGGAAAATTTGATTATTTTATTGATGTGAAAATATATTATTTTTAGTCTCAGAAATATGTTAATCTAGAAATCAGCAATAGAAAATGCCTTAAATCCAGAGAAGACATGAAATTGGTATTTTTTTCATTCCATTCCATGATACATTATAATTTTAAACTTATTACAAGTCAGTTCAATATTTCAGCATAATGTTAGTGTTCTCTTTAAAAGCTACTGTTATCTCTGTTTCAAGACAGCGCATTTTTAATATCCTTCTTACTCTATCAGTTTTAGAATCTTGCCCTACTCTTTTCTTAATATTCTCCAATTGTCCTTTTTGCCTGTATGTGCATTAAGTCTTAATCACATAGTATTGAAGATTGCTGTGGCTATATATAGACTTTCATACTTACCATATCAATAGTGGCTATCTGCATACATAAGGATTGAGATTTCTTTTTTTATCTATTTGTTTCTGTAAAATAATTAATGTATATATATCTACATAACTGTACCTATACTCATGCTTCATGATGATTCTTTCCTCTTTTGTCAGGTCCACAAGTCATAATTCAGAATTTCAACTACATTATGAATGTCACGTTGGATATGACATTGACTAAGATTTCTTAAGGGTAAATAGTTATACATTAAGTATAGTATGTTATATATTATCTTTTTTCTTTGTATGTCCTCAGATCTGTACTTTTTATGTCTTTAGATCAGATTGTCATTTTTTCAATATAGTCAAATTAAAAATAATTTTTATAGAATTATGCAACCATTACTGAAGTTGTATCAGACCTGTGGAGGCTTTCTGATCCAGATCCCTACACAGAGAGGTTTTTATTAGGTTGGTTGCTCAATGCTTTGCGCAAAGATTGGGATTTCAGAACCTCTTGAGAGTTAAACCACCCTTTGAAATAAAATAAAACAAACAAAAAAACCCCACAAAACCAGAAACAAAACAAAACAAAAAAACAACACCAAAACACCTTACTATCTAATCAGTATTTTCCAGAAATTAATTATCCCAGGAAAAAGGAACTGTGCACCTTTGAGGGGAGTATAGCCCCATTTTCTCTTTATTCTCTGCTCAGGTAGCTGTAGAAATACATACCTGATCTCTGGAGCTTTTTCTTGTTCAAGCTAAACAGACCCAGTTCTCTCAGCCTGTCCTTATATACCCTGAGCTCCAGAATTTAAGCCTCTTGGTGGCCTCTGATGGACTTGTTCTAGTATGCCGGTATCCATCTCGCACTGGGGAGCCCAAAACTGGACACTGGATTCCAGATGGAGTCTTAGAAGTGCTGAATAGAGGGAGAAAATCACTTTTCCTATTCTAATGACTACACTCTTAATAATACAACCTGGGATGCATTTGACCTCCCTCACAGCAAGGGCACGTTTCTGGGACATTTTCCACTTACTTTTCACCTGGATCCCAGATTTCTTTCTGCAGAACTGCCTTCTAGACAACTCACAGCCAGTCTCTGCTGCTTGCCTGGGGTTATTCCAGCCTGGATGAAGAATGTTGCATGTGTTTTTACTTAACTTCAGGAGTTTCCTGTCAGATCATGGCTCCATTGTGAACAGCTCCCTGTGAAGAACAGCCCTGCCCTTCAGCAAATTGCTTGCTCAATCTGGCACTGTGCACAAACTTGCTGAGAATGAACTTCATTCCACACCCCAATCACTTAATCCCAGAGCAGGTGATTGTGGGATATAAGAAAAGCATGTTTCCCAGCATGAGTTTTCTATGTTCAAAAAGTAGTACAGATATTTCACTGGTCTTTTAGGAATAATACAAATTCAGCAAAGAAATATCTCTTATTAAAAAACACCAAGATGTTGTTAGATATAGATTGATGTAAATTTGACATTTCATTGTTTTTGTTGAACAAAAATATTTTAAGAAGTTCACATTTTGTTGCAATTAGAAAATATTTTTAGATTGTTCTTCTACAGCATGAAAATCCTTCAATAATTTGTACTCTCTGAAAGAGTCCCGCTGATACAAATTTTATTACTTGAATTCATTAATTGATCAAGTATGATTTAGTGTATCAAATAAGATTAAATTAAAATATTGTAGGGTTTGGATAATTCTTGTGAGAGTTCATTGTTCTGTTGTAGTTGGTTGATTGTTGCTGGGTTGTGTTTTATTCTATTAAACCCAAACATATAGACTTCTGTCTTTCTACCCCTTTCAGCTCTCAGAGTCATGAGGGTACTAGTAGGCCTTAATGACTTCAGGAAGGAACCCACAGGAGTGTCCCTCCATATCCTTGCCCACGCACCCAGGCTGCCCAGCCAAGTTCAGCCCTGGGCAGCCAGTTCTTGGTGAGCTGTGCCCAAGGTGTGCCTGTCCCCAGCCTTGTCTCTCCTTGCTGTGTGACTTCATGCCCAACGTGCAGGCACCTTGTCTCCTGAGGTGCGCTGTGACTTGGTTCCAAGCTTGCATTCAGACCTGTCTCTTGCTGCTTCTGACTGGACCCCATGAATTGGATCCCATTAATTGGACTTCAGAGCTGTTTTTTTTTTCAGTTTCCCTAATCTGGAAATGTTGCTGGACCCAGTTTCCAGCAGGTGGCTTTGGTCAGAGCCTGTGAGGCACGGCCTGTGCTGGGGTCACCAGCTCATGGCTAACCTTCCCTTAGGGAACGGCTTCGCTTCTCTGGTCTATGCCAGCAGGCTAAAAGTCTATACCAAATTAATCCTGAAGAAATGTTCTTATCACCTTTCTGGCCAAATTTTACTTTTATTTGGTCTTTTGAACTTTTATTATCCAAATAATTCTCCTTTTAACATAATTGATATTTCTCCTTTAACTGTAGGGGCTTACTGGCAGATCACAAGCAGAACACAACTAACACAGTAGGATATAAAATAATTGTCCTAGAGTGACTGAGGCTGATTTCTCTGAAGAAAACTGTCTTGCTACATGAAGTCTACTTTTCCATAAGTCCTCATGACCAGTGTTTTAAAGACAGCAAAAATGAAAACAAATTATCATTACGAATAAAAAAAATCTTTTTTCAATAACTCCGCATAGAAGACAGGAAGGTGTCTTCTTGTCAGCTGAGCTAAAACAGAATGAGTGTACAGTAGGTATAAAGGGCCATGTCTGATTTTATTGCATTTTATATCCACTTAACTTACAGTTTGCACTAGTAGAGAAAGACGTAAACAGAAAGACAACACTGAACTGAGACTTGTATATCAAAACAAATTTAGTTGAAGCTTAGAGAAACTTCATCTATGGTTCTTGGAGTATTTCAAAAAGCTTCAAACCCCTATTCCTCAATCTTTTACGCACTTCACTTGAAAAACAGATTGCTTTGTATTATGAAGACTGTATGAAAGTAATGCAATTTCTCTTCTTTCTTATCTAAAATAAGGGAATTCTAAGTTTCTTTTTCCATGCACATTATAAAGAACACAGCATAATAAGAAGTGAATCTCTTTCCCCATCTTATTGGCTCTGTTCCTATTTTACTTTGCATTGAGGGTTATGTGACAGAGTTAGGGAAGAGACCCATTTTTGAGAAGTAAACTCTAACTAGGTCAACAGAAAAGATATTTGTTCTCTGAAGCAGCCCCTCCTCCCTGGTTTACCTTGTAGTAGTCTCAAAGGACTCGTTATCTTCTTGCAAACTAACAGAAGGCAACAATGGAATTTTTAAAGATTATTTCGAGTCTTTTCGAATATAAATATTTACTGATGTTTCTAGATTTTACTTTATGAAATGTTTTAGCAGTACTTATGGTAACTTTCTTATTTATAAGTATTTGTAATAACGGTGTTAAGTCTATTACATATTTTTTATTTATCTTTTTAAATGTTTTTAATAACTGAATCCAAGAGTTAGGATTAATTTTCTCAACTTTCTATTAGACTTCTTGGCAGTCTTTGTTATCTCTAACACATTATTACCTGATAGCTATTTTAGTGGTTATCCTCTTGTTATCTAGTACAGCTGTTCTACTGTTTATTCAGGAGGCCTTTGAGCTTTGTGTTATTGTAAGGTTGATTAATGTAAAGTGTTAAAATATTAATCCTGAAGGCTACAAGGAAGACTTGAAGATAAAAGATAAATAGAAATACAAGCATTTTGGAGGGGGATTTTTGTTGGTTTTTTTGCAGTTGTGTTTTTGTTTGGTTGGTTTTTTGGGTTTTTTTTGCGGGAGGGGCTTTTTTGGTTGGTTTTTTGTCTCTCTCTCTCTCTCTCTTTTTTTTTTTGTTTTGGTTTTTTGTTTTTTTTGTCTCTTTCTCCTATTTTAAAAAGCTGTCCAAAAGGATTGTTGCTCTATTTTTAGGACACATTGTTTCAAGTTTTTCTCAATGTGATTGCCAGATTAGTTTTAAAAAATGGCTCTCCTCCCCAGCTACTAGGTTAAGAAAGAGGAGATCTAGCTATTGTGTCTCTCAGCTAATCAAAGTCTCTTAGAACCCTTGTTTTGCAAAATACACATATTTCAGAATGAAGGAGATAGAAGAATACTGTCATATTCCTGATTATCTGTAGCTGATGACCAAAATATGTTTGGGATGATGAATACTTTTTTTCTACAGTGATCCTTACCTCCCTGCAACTGAGTGTAAAGCAAGGTACATTTGTTGAGCTTCACCAGTTAGAGGATCTGAAGTGTTATTTCAAGGCAAGAAAAATGCCATGGCTTATAACAAGGCATAAGGCAGAAACAAATTACGTGCTCTCTGTTACTGTAGTTTTTCCTGTACTTGGCATGCCAGACAAACTAGGCAAGTTTCCTGGCAACTGGGTTGTGTTTTCAGTTATAAAAGGTTATTATAAAAAATACCTCATCACATTTTTGCTAATACTTGCTTTTTAAGAACAAAGTATATTTTCCCCCTCTGTGTGAATAATTGCCCATCATTCCACATTGCATGATACTTAGTGTGAATACTGGTCAGGATATTACTGCAGATGGTAATTGAAGGTCAGTTCAGAGAGAAATTCTGGAAGGGATTTGATATTCATAAAAAAAACAAACAAACAGAAAAACCGCATTGTGCTTATGTGGCAAATGAGTGACACAGATTACTGAAAAGTAGGTTGTCCTTGTTCTTTGAAAATTGGTGAGACCTGCCTTTTGCCATGCTATTGCCAGACCTTTCTGGTTGTGTTTTCTTGTTGTGCTCCTGCATAATGTTCACAAAAACTGAGGGTGTCTGGGAGTGTGGCACCCTGAATGCTGGCACCAACACTAACACAAGAGCGCTGCTTAGTCATTTTTCTGCAAGCAGACTAAGCTTGAATGAGTGCACCACCTGTTGTGAATACCTGTTATCCGAAAGAGAAAAGAAACAATGCAACTTTGTTTTAGTTCCTGACTTCTGCTTTCACCCTGTTTCGTCTATCCCAGCTCCATGTGCCTTGGCATCTAATGTATTCAAACTCTGCAACCATTACAAGCCCAGTACAGAAGTCCTTTCTACTCTACTTTGCAACCCTGTCAGCCCAGGCCTTGCAGGCGTTTTATATTCCAGCTTTTCAAGCTGGGAGAGTCTGAGTTCTTTAGCCTTTTATTTTATTGTAGACGTACAGGTCTTGGCAGCTAAATTTCCTGCACATTTAGAGATCACAGGCACAGTAATAAGTTTCAACTCACACAGTATGCAAACAGAAAAGGGAAAAGATTTATCGGAAGTGAAGTACAGAGGGATAAAAAAAGAAACAAAACCACAAACAGAGGAGGGGGACTAGAGTAGCTGGCAGAGTTGCTATGCTGGATTAGGTCCCAATAGAAGTCAATAAACTGTTTCTACATCTTCCTGCAAGTTGTCCTACCTGTCTAGCCAGGAGAGCAGGAGGACTGGATGGCTTGTTTCCCAGACCTTACACAGAAATACCAACCAGGAAGCTGCTAGTGTGAAGCAGTCAAAGAAATAATTGAAAGACGCCTCTCCTGGGTCCTGCATCTTGGTTCAGGAAATCCTAGTTGGAGAGCAACCATCCTGAACTTTCTAGGAGGCAAAGACTTTGTGAGCAGCAGCAGGACTGAGGGGGATACTAGGAGATGTAGAAGTCAGTGAAAGAACAGGGCTCTGCTGGCGACGCATTTGATTCCTGCCAAGCATCTGCACCCAGTTGAGACAGACTAGATCAGGAATATACAGTTTCAGTTCCTAAATGGATCCTAATAGTTTTAAGTGGGCACCAAGACAGAAAAAAAGTAAGGACTATTTAGTCCACTTTTAACACAGATATACATATATAGTTCTCTACTAAGAAAAGGATTTTTATTTTATATCTCTAGAGCTTTCTAAGTTAGTAAAGATTCTGTGCAGACCAGAAAACACAGATGTATTCACAAAACATTTTGTTACAGACAAAATGAGGTAGCTCAGAACATTGCCAGCCTGGTTATTTTATCTGAATGAGTTTGAACATTTTTGCTATTTTATATTCTTTTAGGAATATTGTATGAAAACACCCAAAGTCATTCAACAACATGGAAAAAAAGCATTTTATTTTTCTCATGGGGGAAGTGGCTGGTAAGCCCTCTAAGTCACCGATTAATCAATCTTATATTTCAGATTTCATTTTTCTTTGTTTAGGACTGACTTTGATGGATATCACATATTTTCACAATCCTTTCCACAGACCAAGTGATTGTTCATCAGGACACCTTTTAGAAAATTCTAAAGCAGTTCTCCAAAAATCTCAAGCAACACATATGATTTGGCTATTAATTTGATTGAAGAAAAAAGTACATCTTACATATTTGTAAGGTACATCTGGAATATAAAATCTCTTTTAATTATTTTAATTATTTAAAATTTTATGACTTTTAGATATGAATTACTTTGTTTTAAGGGGTTTTGTTTGTGGTTTGCGTATTTTTGTTGTTTATGCATATGCATAGTTTGGTGGGGGCATTCTGTTGTTTTTGGGGAATTTTGTTGTTTGTTTTATTATTATTATTATTATAGATGTCTGGAACTGAGCAAAGCAGAAAAATATTACATTTATTTAAAAAGTGTAAATTCATTTTCCTGCAGATACCTAGTATGTTTCTTTGAAAGGAAGGGGCTTTTTTAGCCAGTAACTATGTATTATATCTTGATTATTTTGTTTTTGTTGTTGTTGTTGTTTTGGTTGGTGGGAGTTGGGTTTTTTTTTGGTTGGTTGGTTGGTTTTTGGGTTTTGGTTTTTTTTTTTTGTTCTTTGTATGGAAGACATTTACACAACTTGAAACGAGTTTCCTTACCTGTTCTTACAGAACTAGATTCTTAAATTTAGTACATAGCTACCTAAAACAGGTTTATTTTGGGTGTGAACTGTCACTGAGATCTTAAAAATAAAAACCCCAAGACACTTCCAGCTGTCATTGAGCCTTAGAATATGCAGGCTGCCTAGATAATGTCCAGCTTCAGTTTTAGGTTCTCTAGTAAGCTGCTCTTGTGGCTGTGCACATCTCCAGACTTTCAGAGTCCAGTTAGTTCAAAATCAATCCAGACACAAACTTCCTCTGGACACAGAAATCATGCATTCCTTCACCAAAACCTCTTGAAAGAGTAAAGTTAGACACAGACTATTCCTGAGCACACAGCTATTTGGTTTGATGTGTAAATTCTCTGCTCAACTAGAAAAGCCCATAAATGGTGATCTAATTGTTAGAATTTTATACTAATATTTTGACAGTGAGCTCTTTTCACTAAGTTTAAACATATACACTCAGAAGAACACTGCACAATAATGAGAGTATGACAATTACATTCTCAAAATTTTAGTGAAATATTCAAAGTTTACAAAGGAGAGAATTTTGCATCCTATGCTGTCCTCAAGGCTTTTTTACTAGCTAACTCTGCTTAGCAGGCAAGTTTCCTTGGTCTCATCCTGATATAACATGCTGATTATGTTCATATAACTGGTAGCTGGTCCAGGTTCTTGATGCCTTTCTCAGAACAGAAATATATAAAACTTTCAGATATTTGTTACCCATTTACTGTGTTTTTCCATACCCTAGACATTCAAATATGTGGAACATTAGCCATTATGTAGTTAAAGACTAATAATGAAGCAAATATATTAATATATTATTTCTTAACAAAATAGAGATCTACTAGGACTCCCTTACAGCTATAAGTTCTGCCTATCTAGAGAAATACTTTTTCTTTTTTAAGCAGTTCTTCATAAGATCTTAAAGGCATATATTTTAAAAACTTATTAAAGAAATCATCTCAAACTCTTCCAGCATGATAAATTAAAAACAAACACACTGGGTTGTATTTGCTTCACAGAAAGACATAATAAAACTCTATTGCTGGTAAAAGCAGTGAAAATGCAAATAATTTTTGTTGTTTGTTTCTGTCTTAAGTACTTAATAGAAGAAACAAAACCATTCACATATGAAAATAGGCAAAAATGAGGGGTCTAGCATTTGGTTTTGAAAAAGAAATTTCATATGGCCTAAATTACATCTGACTTTCTTTGAAAAATATTTTGCAGTTCATGACTAAACAATTTTTCTAGAGACAACTACTAAGAAATATTAGGGTTAACTATTTAAGTGTTATATAATCTCTTTGACTATAGTGCTGTGTGTATATTTGTCTTTTTGGGGTTTTGTCGTTTGTTTAAACATGATTGTTTGCCTTATAAAAGATTTTGACAGGTGAAAGATTTTTTCCCAGCACAAATTTGTAAATGCATATACTCCTCCAGTCCCCACCGGCAATTTTATGTAATTCCCTTGTCTGATGGATCGTCTTGAAGGATAAAACTGTAAGTTCCTTAAGTCTATATCTCACCTATAACCACAATGAATAGGCTATCTGAAATCAATAGACAGTGAACAGATCTATGACAATAGGTACTTCATAGCATAAGAGATCAAAATTTATATTAAAATAGAAATGGAAAAACTGAACCATTTTGTTCACTTTGTAATAACAGCACATTTTTAACCGTGATTCAGATATCCCCTTATAGCACCTTTTTTTTTTTTCACCAGAAAAGCATGTTACAGTCGTGTTAGTTTCTATTCACGTGTTCTACGAAAGCCAAGTTTTGAGCTGACACAGCTCTTTTAAAGGACTTACTCCAGATTCAAGTACAAGATTTTAGAGTTTAGTAAGCTATGATCAATATCTTGTCCTAATCTCTCAAGGGTCCTTAATTTTTCTTGCCTTACCACAACAAGAATGATAAATGTCAGTTGTAGATGGCACTGAAGCGGCAACACTTTACTTGTTTCACCTTCCTACTCACAGATATTCTTAGTTATCCAGGAGTCAGATGTTTCAAACTGGTGTTCTTTTTCATCACTCTTTCCCCTTTAGTTGTTCAAAGGAAGATTGTCAAATAACTGATAGAATTGTGTTTATTCTAGACAGAAGATATAGTGTAGAATATAGTAGAATATGCAAAATTCTTTTTAATTTAGACTGAAAATGTAGAATAGTGTTGGATTAAAAGTGAATTATCTTCATTTATTTTAAATAAAGAAGAAGTAGATATAGTACTCATTGATTTTTTCCCAAACTAGGATACGTCTCCTAAAATCTAAATATTTTTCTAGAAAATGTGGAGCCAAATCTGTAAATGTTCTAGCTCTAATATCACAAATTTGGTTTATGTAAAACTACATTTAAATTAAATTTTATTTTATTACTAAGTATATTTACACCATATTTCTTTATTGATCTTTCCTTATTTCTCCTTTCTAGACAAAAGCAAAATAACAAGGTATTGTTTTATATTTTATGAAAAGAGACTTAAAAGTTATAAAATTTCATTTTGATGAAGTTTGAATGCATGTTTGAACTTTCTGCTTCTACACCGAATATAGTTAATGAAGAATATTCTAAAGTGCAGTTATGCTCTGTATCATATAGATTAAATTCTCATTTCCTAATGAAAAATACAGTAAAGACACACAGTGTAACCTGTACCATATGAGAAGGCAGCAAAGAATAAAAACATTCAAGGTCAACAGTCATGACAAATAGCAAATAAGGTAATATCAACACTGAATATTATTTGGAATATGGACAGAATTTTCAAAGGCCGAGATGGAAAAGATCAGTTTTGAAATAAGTTGTCAAAAGAATGGTGCGTGTTATTGTGTACAAAGGTATGAGAAACATATTTAAACAAGTGGAAGAATCATGAAAAAGTAGGGCTTAGAGGTGATGTTCTTCCATTTGGCTGTATTTTTCTTTAAGTGTCCCTGACTAGTGTTTGAATAGTGCTAAAATACCAAGTACTTCCAACTGCAGAGATGATTAAACATCTGTCTAGATTATTTCAATGCCTCAAGAGAGTTTGTTATGTATCTTACTCTAGCAACTACTGTTCCTTGTGATGTGGTAGCTCAGGTTAAGTACCTAAAGAACAGTGGTGATTTGAGAATTTATTAAAGTTAAGAACCAAATGAGGGTTAAGGACTTTGAGTAATAAGCTTTTTTTTGTACATAGGCAACTGATCTTCAAGCTACAGATCCCATAAAAAGTGTGTATAACATATATGCTGACACATCCTTAAAGATGTGACCGAAAAACCTAAATCAAGTAGTATTGATGTGCAGTGGAAGATCTGCATACAGTAGAAAATTCTGGAGGTTTCAAATGAGATGTGCATTTGTTTTAGGAGTAGACCCATTAACAAAAGAATATTCCTTTAAATTCTGAGTGTAATATTATGGAGGTATAGCATCATAGTAAAAAAAATGGTCTACAAAACATCGCTTTTAATATTTTCATCCTTTGTAGTATTCTTGTATTTTCTAATACAACTAATAAAGCCCCCAGAAACTTAGTATACATTATTTCTTTTGGGTTTTTTGGTGGTTTTTTTTTTTTTAAATTTTCTTACTTTTCTTTTGCTTTTCACTCAAGAAATATATAGTTTTCCAGAGCAAAACCTTGTATCGTTCCAGTGGGCTGTTAGATGTCACAGAAGGTGAATATGGTAGAGCTTCAGGAAAGAAATCTTAGAACTGTTTAGTTAATGGAGAGAAAGAGAAAAGAGTGAAAGGAAGGTAGAGAGAGAAAGATAGATACGGAAATAGAGAGAATCTGAGAGTCTTAATAGAAATTACTGTGACTGAGAGAACTTGCTTCTCATCCTGAGAATGTAATCACACAATCTTGATGAAAATCAATGAACAAAACGATAAAAGAAATTGGCAGGAGAGGGTTCTCATATGTGTGTGCAACAAACCAGAAAATGTGTGTGTGCAGTAAAACAGAAAATGCTGGCTTGCCTGGGCAAGTGGAAGCATTATCATTACTCGGTTTTTCTCCCCAGAAGAGAGAAAGGTGCTGCATACCAGCAAGCTGAGCTGGATTCTGAATGAGCAAGTTTTGAGATAGGTTTAAAGCATCTTTCTTTCTTTGCTTGTCTGGTTTCACTCCTAGTTGAAACAATTCCGTTTCTCCCTCTTTACTCTGTTAAACAGTAAGTTTCAAATCCTCTTTTTCATCTTGAGTACAGCAGTTGAATGGCAATTATCATGCAATATATTCTGAAACAATCTCTGGAAAAATTTATTCAACTTAAGTTTTACTCCCCAATAAACTGCTTGTATTGCTCCAGTTTTTACATTGTAAGTGTCAATTTTGTTTGCTAACTGATAAAAGGCTTATCTTGCATTCTTGAGCATAGCTAGAAGAATATGAAGCTGAAAAACCTAAAAAAGATTCTGTATTAGTCAGTTTTATGCTTAAAAAATCTGAATTAATGAATACACTGGGCTGTAAAGTGATGAAATGTCAAACTTTATTACAGTTATACATGTGATTAAACAACTTCTTACCCTTTTTTCTGTGATTGAGAAAACCTTTTACAGTAGCTTTAAAAAATTTCATTTGAAAGCAAAACCCAACAAATGTTACTAGTAAAATTTACATCTTAAAATATAAAATCAATAAAATCAGTTAATGATATGGTGCAACTATCAACCTTTTTTTTATCAAACAGTATTTCTTTTTCTCAGAGAGTAAGACGTGGTGATAAGTGACCGTGTCACAGACACTTCAGATATATATCTGTAAATATTAAAACAAATAGAAACTACTTATTTTGTTTGTAAATGCCTATTTTTGTAAACAACCACAGTGATGTTGCTCTACTTGTTGTAGTGAATTGTATAATACATTTATAATTTCATAGTCAGCATAGCTGATTTTTAATTCTATTATTTTGAGAAATCAATTATAACAGCTTTTTTCTAAAACTTTACTCAGATGTAATAACTCAAATCTGTGTAACAAAAATTACTGTTAGTTGCTATTTAATAAAAAGGCTCGTATATGAGCTGAATATTTGCAAACTTGCTGAGCCTAAATATAATACATGCAAATGAGATACTTCTGTTTCTTTAAGTAAATGATATACATACACAAGGAGACAACAATAACAAATTCACCTGCTAACATTTTTTGTATTGACAGGCCTTGCTAACCTCAGATACATTCAAAATTCCAGCACACTGAATCAATAGCATACATGAATTCCTGGGGGATATACTTGGAAGGAATAGAAATCTGCAATTTGCTATTCTATTGTGAAAGACTTCCACTTTAGGCCGGCTCCTTTATTTGTTTTGGAAGGGATGAAATGTAATTTACTTTAGGCCTCTCATGCTGTTTTGCGTGAAGAAAACCAAGCAAAATTGTATTCTTGGTGTCTTGTGGCAAAGCCTTATTACGTGCCCAGCAAGTGGCCAAGGAAGAGGTTGGTGCTCAATCCCTTTTTATTTGCAGTATCTTGTATCCTACTTTACACTGGGAGAGGAATTGATGTTTGCAAGATAATTGATTTCACTTAGCTATGTTTCAAACTAACTGTACTGTTGAAGTGAAAAACATTAATATCTCTGTCCCATGTAAATACTAAGCTAGTTTATTCTCATCAACATGCAAATGTCACTAATTTTCACTAACACAGAGTGCTCTATAAAGGTGATTAGGACCCATTTTATCACTAAAGAGAAAAACAATATGGCATATTGTTTTTGGCATGCATCTTGACCTTTTAATTGAGTTCATCATCACCTCTAATTCATACATAGCATTGTGATCGTGGGTGTAGCAGAAAGTAGAAGCACAGTGAAGGAAGGCACAGTAAAGACATATCTGGTAGATCTATTTACTCTGGTTAGCTTGACTTCAGCTTGGATATCGTAAACCTGTGAAGTATGAATGAAAAAATGGATAGGAACCAAGCTGTTGTTGATTTTGAAAGTTTTTTAGCTGGATACGAGCTAAGCATTAGGAAGGATAAGACTTCTTCCTTTCTAAAATGGTGTTCTTTATTTCCTGTGTCTCACAGGAAATTTTCTAGTTTCAACCTGGCCTGAACTTTTTCAGAATATTATTTTATGTGATATTTTGAAAAAAAAAGTGTCTAAACAATGTCTGCTATAATTCCTTCTTTACATCCTTTTGTCGTGAGATACGAATACACTCAGAGCAGTATGGTGTAAATTCAAAGATGTTCTACTCACCCTGCAGAATAACAAACAATAGTCTTACTCGAAAGCAAGACACATCTTGCAAAAATACTATTTGATTTTAATATGATCTTACTTCTGCAGGGATGATGGTGTGGAAAACTTTTATGTTTATAAGATATTTATATTACAGAACTGTCCTGACACAAAATAGAAGATGCCCTGTTCATGTTACTTTAAACAGAAGATCCTACACAAGAGATTTTATCAGAGACCATAAAGTAGAACTGTCAAAACACATTTCTTTCTTCTTCAGACATGAAGTATCCCTACAAATCAGTAAAAAAAAAAAAAAAAGGTAATGAAATTAATTTATATTGCTTTAATCAAAACTTTAAGGCTTTCAACCATTACCTGAAAGATTAACATCTAGAAAATGCTTTATGGAAAATATTGGTTATTTCAGCATGACTCAGGTTTCCTTGATAATTTCTTAAATGAAGATGAATGGAAATCTTCTCATGAATAAATTTCAGTGTAAAGAACTATCTTGTTGAGTACAAAATATTGCATTCCAGATATCTTAACTCTAACATTTTCTGAGTGTAAGGCAGAGTTGTCTCACATCATTTAAGTTTTCATTTTCAACTAATTTTGTCACGGAAGTCAGGCAGTTGTATGGGTCTTTGAGAAACCTGGTCTAGTGGAAGACATTCTTTTTCACAATGAAGTGGTTGGAGCTAGGTGATGTTGCCTTCCAATACAAGCCATTCTATAATTCTATGTAGAAGTAAGGACAGTAAATGATTCAGGTCAGAGAACCCTAATAATAACCCTAATTGCACGCTCATAGGGATTTGGAAGCCTGCTAAATTTCCACTAATACTTAGTCCTCAAGGGCATTAGATTCTGTTCAACATGAGAATTTATTGCAACTCATCACCAGTATAGGAACAAAATTATGATAATACGCTTAATAATAAATGAAGCACCTACTACAACTTAAAGACACTTTTAAGGATGTAGATAATTATAAAAGTTTATTTTGTAAACTTTGCAAATGTATTGTAGAGTACAAAAGTCTGGACTATTTTATAAAGGAATTTCATGATCTATCAGCGTTTGAAAAAAGTGAAGGAATACTTCTTTAAAAGTCATAAAAGAAAGAATTCACACTTTTAAATATTTAGGGAACTTTTAGCCACAATGATAAAACTAGTACAGAAAAATACGATGCTACCCTTTATTGCCATTCATTAACTGAAACTGTTAAAACAAAGACAGCTCATGATGATTCTGAACTAGTGAGAAGATAACAACAACATTTTAAATATATATGTCTTCAGATAAAGGATTTCAATGAAGTTGGAGAAAAAAAGATGTTAACTTTTTGAAATGTAAATGCCACTTATTTTGCTGTCAACCTCACAGCACTCCTCAGCTTCTCAGTTTTGCTGTTTGCTTCTCTACTGTTCTTACTCAATTTTACCAAGTCTGTAGTACTGCGCAATTAACTGTTGTATATGCATATGAAAGATATAGAGAACACTTACAGAACAGAACACTTTTGCTGTTGTGTATGAATAAAATATTTTAGGCATCACTGATTTTAGAGCAAATCTCAAAGATGTTTCTCAAAAGCTCTCCCCAGAGGAATATAAAGAAAACATTGTAATTGAAGGAGTAATTGTTTTTAAATATGTTCTGTTCTACACATTATATTTGTGTTAATAATCAAATAATCATTGTTGATAGCTCTGATTTCACTTTTTTTGGGGGGAGAGGGAGCGTGGAGAGGGTATTGCCTTTAAATGTGGCATCCTATGAAACATGGAGAATAAATTTTCTGTGAGGAGACAATTTTTAGTAAGAGAAAGGTGTTTTCTTCAAATTCAATTTTTCTGTTGCAGGACCCCAGATTTTTGCTGATACCACCAGCACCTGTCATACACAAACACTTCTACTTGCCTGTCCCTTCAGTCTTAGTAGTGAGAAAGACTTCTAATAATGACATATCATGCAGAGAAGATGACAAGTTTTAATATAAATGGTTTGATCGCCGTCTCTTGAATGCACCAGTCCACATCTTTTTCTATCATTATTTATTCAGTATCAATATTCAGTTGTCTCCTTTTCCTACTGCAAATTCTTCACACTTCTAAACCATTCTCTGGAATGCCTGCAGAATTTGAATTAGCTGAACAGATGAACCTTAAATAGAATTATTATGCAATAGAACTCAGGTAGTCTAATGTCAAGTACGCATCACTGCCGATTTTCTCCTTTACTGCTCCTTTGCTTCATGGCAAAGCTGTACTTTTCAACCAGAAATGGGGATCAAGACATTCTGTTCAAGTTTTAAAGTAAACAGCTTCATAAGATACTAGCACAACAGTTCTTGTATTTGATCTGAACCATTTCTAATTGCAGCAAATTACTTTGGTGTGTCACATTAGATTTTGTATTGTTAAATTACAGTTATTAATTAAAAAGAAGAAGGCTTCACCTTTCTTCAAATTTCTTGAATATCAAAATGAATGCTGCTTAGTTGTGGGGTTGTTTTGTTTTGTTTTTAATCTGAGAGGCTGAGGGAAATAAGATTCCCTTAGGTTATTAAAAAAAAGAGATAAAGCCAATGATGTGTAAAAAATACCCTATATGGGTGCAAGTCAAGTCAGATATTTATAACTGGCACACCTCAAGTTCATTACTAAAGTAATCTCCAGCTAGAATCTAGGTCTCTATGTATATTTAATGAACATTTTGCCCAGTCTTGAACATAATAAATAATTTATTCTCTTTGAACTTCCTATGGAAATGGTGTTAAGAAGTAGTCTTTGCCTACAAAATGGCACTGCTTTACCATTAAGAGAGTGGCTCTAAACAATGCTATTTATGGGAGAAACACAAGTTCCAGACATTTAAAGGTCTTATACGTTTCAGAGAATATTCAAAAGTGGGGAAAGAAGCAGATGGTTATGCTACTAAGTATGGTGTGCAACAGTGTGATCTGATGACAGAAAAAAATAAAAATAGACACACACCACCCTACCCCATCTTCATCCCCTGCTCTCAGTTTCAAGCTCCTTTCCTCATGAGGAAAGAACTGTTAAAACATTAAAAAATGGTCTAGGAAGTAGAGAAGTCCAGTAACCATTTTTTCTTTTTTTTTTTCAGATATGGAGGAAAAAACAGTATGAAGAAGCATGATGGTGTGGAATAAAACCTTACAAGAATCTTAAAGCGATGTCAGAAAGAATGAGGACAGATATGTGCTCAGAGGAAGTTATGTAGTGCAAGTGCACTGATCAAAGTGGTTTCAACATCTGCTGTAGCACACTTCATGTTCCTCAGCAATCCATTCTGTGGATGATAGGAGGGGAGAGATTAAACATTAATGTGACATCATGGAAAATATAAAGAAAGTTTTTACTTGCCCAGTACTTTGTTAAGTGTAAAATATAAGTTTATGGAAAAAGCAAGAAACACACAAACAGCTCAGAAAATATGTTAAAGAATTTAAAGAAGGTAGCTTGCACATTATAGAATTAAGAATAAAATGTCAAAAATTATAAAAAATAAATTATCTGTGCTCTAGAGGGTGTCTTCTCAGATGTATAGTTTTCCTAGTACTTTCTGAGATGTATTCTGCAGTGTGGATTTTCCACTTTCTTATTGCATGACACTGCTCCTGACTCAGCAACAGGATATGAGAAGTGTCTGTCCTCTCCACTACTTCCAAGGAGCAATGGCTCTTCTGTGGCATGCTGAAGTTTACCTCTTATATAGGCACCATGGCTAAGAGGATTCTTCTTGTAGCTGTAGCCTATGGGTCTGAAAGGAGTCACATGTAAACTGCCACATATTTTTTTTTTCCCACATTTTATAAATAGAATTAACTTTCTGGGTCCAGTGAATTCATAGGACCACTCAAATTTATACTTTTTAAATGCTAAGAATAAGAGATGGCAAACACAGTTTAATGAAAAAAGATCTGATTAATGGTTCTATAGAAAAGGAGGGAAAAAACCCAAAATATTAAATGAAGGAAAAAAATACTGCGTACTGACTAGAAAAAATCGTTTGGGAGCTGTTGCTCCCAAATCACAAATCTTCGTACCTAAGGATCGTTGGGATTCATGCCTGATGTTCAGACATAATGAAAGAAATAAACATGATCCTGGGTCAGAAGAGACTATAAATAAAACATTATATTATCATTACTAGGTAACACTGAGTAGGTGTTACACACAGCACTGTACCACAGACAAGGATTAGCCTTTCAGACCTTGATTTGCTCTGCTGAGCCTAAATACTACAGGATCCTCCAGACTCTGAGGTAATGTCACCTCCTGTCTATTGTGTGTGTCCAGACTCCTGCATCTGCCAGACATCGTCCCACAGCTTGTTTCTTTGCAGAGTTAATCTTCTGGATCTTGATCTGAAAAGGAAATGCTATTCAGTAAGGTGTAAGCTTGAAGGTCATTTCATATCAACATTGTAATTATTATGCCTTATTCATCTGAAGTCTGCGATCTCATCATGCTACATTATTATAGCTTTAGAAGGGGCAGAAGAGATATGCAGCCTTTAAAATAGGTAGAAGGTGGAATTTGCATCCTGTTCAACCCTTGCAGAAGGCAAATATATGCAATTTTGAATAAATATTGAAAATTTATGTGGTAAGTGTTCACAAAAAGAGGGAATTATGCTGGTGGAAGGGAATGATGAACTGAATCACAAGGGAAAAACTAGGACCTTACTAAATATAGACTTTAGAATTATGAAGAATAGAGAGAAAGGCAAAGGTGTGAAAGCTGAAAGAAAATATCTTTAATTCTGCAATGGGAAGGATCCCTATTATAATTATATTGGATCCCCAATAAAATTAAATAATTATTTTATTATAAACCATTATAGAGTAAATTTCAAAAGCAGGCATTGTATAAAGTTTTTCGTTCATTCATCACTCCTTGTCCTATTATTACATGCCGTTGTAAAGAGTCCTTCTTCTGCTTTCTTATAGGATTCCCTTAGGTACTGGAAGGCTGCCTCCCCAGAACCTTCTTTTCTTCAGGCTGAACAACCCCATCTCTCTCAGCCTGTCTTCACAGGAGAGATGCTCCAGCCCTCTGATCTTCTTCATGGCCCCACTCTGGATTTGCTTCAACAGGTCAATGGCCCTCCTGTGCCGGATGCAGCATGCCAGGTGAGATCTCACGAAAGTGGAGTAGAGGGGCAGAATCACATGCTTCAGCCTGCTGGTCATACTTCTTTGGATTCAGCCCAGGATACAATTGGCTTTCTGGGCTGCAAGTGCATATTGCCAGCTTGTGCCCAGCCTCTCATCCATCAGCACTCCCAGGTCCCTCTGTTCAGCCTCCAGCCTGTAGTGATGCTGGAGGTTGCCCTGACCCAGGTGCAGCACCTTGCACTTGGCTTTGTGACCTTCACAAGGTTCCCATAGGTGCACTTCTTCAGTTTGTCCAGGTTCCTCTGGATGGTGCCACATCCTTCAGACATGTGTTACCTATCCTGACAGTCAGTAAAGAAAACATATTAAAATACTGTGTAAAGGGTCATGCAAGAAATGACTTCTCTTTTAACAGCGTGGGACAAAACTACGCAATCAAATAGCAAGCACAGTGAGAAGGGAAGAAGTGCTGCAGGAACAGCATGGTGCTCTACTCACCTGAGAAGAGGGAAACAACAAAATAAAAAAGATGAGTGGGCAAGTGACAAGTATTCAGAGGATGACGGACAGTGTAGCTTTGGACACAAACTCTGAATGGAACTCTGACAGACTATAGAGACTAGACATGACTTACAGGTCACACTATTTTGATGTAAATTCCTACGGGTGCTCTCAGCTAGCTATTTAAGCTATGCTGCTGAAAACATGGACATTGAAAAAACCTATCTTGAGTAGGACACTTGAGATAGCAAAGTTTAGCATGAAACTGGCTATCTTTCTTGGTATATTTCTTTATGTAAGTGTTGTGCAGCCAGAACAGTGTCCTTTCAGCAGAAATGAAAAATTGCTGCCTGGTAACAGGAGGGAAACTCAAAGGAGAAAAAAACCCAAAAACCCAAAACCAAACACTAAACCATGAAAGACTCCAAAACCTTACATTTGAGAGGGACAGTGAACTGAAATACATCTCTTTAGCAAGATTTTATAGATATCAAATGTGTCAACATTAATACAAATTTCAAATAAGTTTTATCTAGTGGAACTTTTGTTGTCAAGGGAGCAGTATTTGCTTAAGCAATAGCTGCTATGTATACTCTTTGTGAATATTTTTCTTCTTCTGTTTCTTGTGTCTTCCAATGGGTAATAGGGAGCCAACAGCTATGGCCCCCAAAGCAGAACTGCAGGAAACCAGAGTGTATATTATGTGAGTAATACTTTCAGTAACAATACTGTGTCCCCTCACTAAATATTGTTTACTATCCAATTAAAAAAAAAAAACAAAAAGTAATTTTATGATGTTTTACTTGTGATAGGACACAGTTTGATTCAATACGAAAAAAATGATAGCTAAATTATCAAAGATTAAATGTAAAAATATATAAATGATGAACACTTTTTTACTGGGAAAGACAGTGAAATATGAGTAAGACCATAAAATCACTTTATAGAAGTTAAGCCAAAAATAGTTTTCATTTGCCTTTATTTATTCTGGAAAAAAAATAACTGTTTTATCTCTCAAAGAAGGCTGATGAGCATTTCCTGCAGATAAGGTAAAATACACACAGTACAATTCTATAAGTGTTGTGATCTCTTATGACTTTATGAGTAAACATACAATAATAGTTGAAACATGTCCAAAAACATTCTTAACATGTCCAAGGCCATGCTAATGAAAGTGTTTTCATGTTCAAAATGTCATATCTCCCTGCAAATTGTCAACTGGAATTTTTTCCTACATCATTTTAACCAAGTCTTGATAACTACTAGGTGGGGGAATACAAAATAGATTGGGGGAAATAGTCATACCAACTGTTTAGTAAGCTTTGTTCTATGTTCTACCATAAAGTATTAATTGGACAGGTTTAAATTCATTAATAGAAGCACAGGCCATGTAAGAGTCAGATAGGGTTGGGGTTTTTTTTGTAAGTCCAGTTCATAATTTGGTAAGAGAACATGGATGACATTGAAGGGTTTTTCTCAAAGTTAGTGATTTGCAAAAATATTTTTAAGACTGATCAAAATGTGTAATCTCCCATGCAGCATGAATATAAGAAAATTTATAGCTGCTGTTAAGTACCTTCAGAAATTCTGTATCTCAAGAGATGAGTATTTGGCTTTGTTTCTTATGTTGATTCTGTTGTGTCTGTTGTTCACCGATTTTTTCAAGAAATTAAGTAACATTTTGAGTATTCTATAAAAAAAGAGTAAATATGTAAGCAACTTTTAGTAGTGGCATAGCAGAATTTGATACTTAGAGGACATATATAATGAAGACGCATTAGCATGTACACATGCATCTATGTGATGATTTAAATTATAATTGCTTTTAATAAATTTACATTTAGATAATCCTTCTAAAGGTTTCGAAAACATGAGAACAGAATTATTCTGACTATGAAGATAAAAATCCAGGGCTACAAATATAAACGGTGATTTCTTATTGATCCACAACTTTGCTTCTGATCCAAGCAATTATTTCTCTCTTGAACAACCTATGTTCAAAAGTGTATCTCTTTTTATATTTGGTTAGCAAAGAATCAAGTAAACGTCAGGAACATTTCTCTTGCCCAGAATTCTATTCTATTTTTTCCACTTTTCCCCCTTTTTTTTTTTTTTTAATTTTTCTTCTTTATTCCTTTTCCCTTTTTTTTTCCTTTCTCTTCCCTTTCCTCTCCTCTTTCTCCTCTATCATTCTGGGAAAGAGTTTTTCAGTTTATGATAAATACAAAGCCATGTTTCTCCAAGTGATTTTACATTTCACACACCTGCAACTGGCTGTCCTCCAATTCTGTACAAAAGTAACTTCAGGGTGAATTGTTCACATATGAAGAAGTAAGTTCAAAGTAAAGGTGAAAGGTTAAAGACTTTTTATTCAACAAGAAGGTCAGTTTACCTTTGCATGCTTTGGGAATTTGATAGGTACCCTTATTGATTTCCCTCTCCCCTTCACTATAAAACCACTTGCCATAAAAAGGTTGTTGAAGTCTCCTAGATCAAAGTCATCACTAGGAACCTAGACAAACTAGAGGAAATGTTTTCAACCATCTTGATATCAATAGTAACATGACGCATTAGATATCTGAGCATGATCTTCTCTTTAAGCAAGTTATATTTTCTTTACTCTTCCCTTTTTTGTATTCAGGTCAAGATGGAAGGCCGCTATGGTTTGTATTCTCTTTTAATAGATATGTAGGACTGTATTCGACTGGATAAAACTTTTCAACTCATTGTAATGTTTAATTTCCTTGTATTTTCACTTTAGTCTTTCTTCCTTATAGTGCTGTGAGTCATGCTTTGGTAATAATAACAATTCATCAGACAAAAACCTATGAGATATATAAATTGTGCTGCATTTTTAGCACACCTGTAGTGGTGTTGAAGGAATTAATAACTACTTTAGTGGAATTTTGTAAGAATGCAAAACAACAATTGGGCAAAAATTGAAACATAAACTTTAGAGGTTTATTTATAGTCTTTTATGGCAATTGAGAAGTTTTGTGTTTATAGTATAATCTGACAGAAAGTCAGTTTATAGGCAGCTATGCATTAGACTATAGGTGTCTATATAGTTAACATGTATTAAAAAAAAGTTTAATGGGAACACCTTAACTGAAACTGACAGCTTTCCTCCTCCAGCTTCTTACAATATAGGTAAAACTCATTTATGCATGAGACAGTTTTATTGTACTTCTCATTATACTGCTCTGATTTTGTGAGTTATAATTTCAGTTAATATCTCTAATCCAAGCCTATTCTGTCCATGATGGTATTTGGTGAGTGATCTCTCCCAGTCTTTATCTCAACTCACGAACCCTTTGTTGAATTTTCTCTCCCCTGACCAGCTGTAGAGGGAAGTGATAGTGTGGCTTTGGTGGGTGCCTGGAAGCCAGCCAGGGTCAACCCACTACATCTACTTGTCTAAAGCACTTATAGCATTAAATAGCCTTTGTTATCTGCCATGAAACATCCATGCCTTTTGGATGATAAATTTTTATGTTATTTATATCGACATTTCCATTTAAAAATTAAGGGGTTTTTTTAACATTTACCAAATCTGTAAGGCAAATTAGCATCCATTACAGAAGTCATATTAGAACAAAATTCCATTAGTACGTAATTTTCCTAAATTTATTTTCCATTCTCATGACATCAATTCATTCTCTTAATGAAATTTTGTACTTATTCTCAACTGCTAACAAAAAATTATCAGTTTCTCCTGTGATAATGAATTTAATTTTATTGCTATGAAGGAATAACCTGATGCTATTCATGTCATTCAGTTATACAAAATTAATACACAACATGCAGGTCTTAAAAGTGGGACTAAATTCTGCTGATAGAATGGGGAAAAAAAACCAAAAAAAATGAGAAACAAAGCAAACAAACCCAACCAATACAGTTTTTTTTCCTAGTTTTAGATAAATTACTATGGGTGTAACTGAAATTCTTGGAGTCTGAAAGATACACACCAGAATAATTACGTTTTTATTTCTGTGTATGGGGTGTTCCTGAGATAAATTTCTTTGCATCATAAATTTATTCTATGGGACACCTATACATTCCTGAGGCAAATAAAAGTTTGTAGCTTGTTGAAAGAATATCCTAAGGGTTGTTCATGAGCACGAAATGTCTTTAGGGCTGACAGGAACATCTAGTTACGTACTGCTTGCTGTTATTGCCAATAGCATTCTAACGAACAGCTTGTCTTATCAGCAACCTGTTCTTTATTATAACAATAAATGGTACCATACAAGGCATCATTCTTCTCTGCAATAAGCATTAAGATAATGTATTCCTTTTGTTCAGAAACTGCAGGGAGGAGGAATTCTTTTCTTCTTTTATGTTTCAGTCTAGGGTTGTTGACTATGCATAGAGAGCTGTAACAGCATTTAATGAAATCTTCCTTGGAAAAAGAAAGAATCCCATAAATTCTAAAGCAGAGCTATGCCAGAAGCAGAACACCTGCCACTGACTCCTTCCCATGGATAACAGTAAAAGACTCACTGCTTGTAGGTAACAACCCACTGGCAGTAGTGTTCAAAAATAGCTTTTGAATTTGATAGCTTTGTGCAATATGACCTGATACAGCCAGTTGTGTGTGCTACATTGTACCACCAGCTTAAAGAAACGAGATGCTTTGCGGTTTTGTTTGTTTGTTTTTATTTCACATACTCAAGGATGTTGTTTCCTGAATAACAAATTAAGCTTATTCTGATACCCACTTTTTAAATAAGAATTTTTGGCCTGGACAATAGATTTAAAGATCCAATGATATTATTTCAAAGCCCAAAATCAGTTCCAAAAGAAAGGATGCTTGATACAGACCCAGCACTTTTCTGTATTTTCTTGAATTATTTGACTAGTATATTTCCCAATTTATTCAACCATACCTGATTCTAACAGTGTTTTCCTTACAATTATGCTCTGAATCTTTCCACTTCACAGCCGTATTTTCCAGTGTAGTTCTACAATGTACCTAACATGTGAAAGATAATCACTGAAATGGAAAAAAAGTAAAACCACTGCCTCAGCATACATAATGAGACTTTTCAATTCTTGCTTTTCAAAGTGTATCAAGCACATTCAAACCTGATCACATAAATTCTATTCAAAATATAACTCTAACTGTACACATACACAAACACACCTTGTTAAAAAAGTAAGAAAAGACTAATTACCAAAGAGCCTAGGGAGCTATGTCAAGAAATGTACAGGCTTCTTTTGCCAATTAAAACTACGTGATCAGATAAATCATTAACATAGATACATATGAAGCAAATGGTGAATCACAGAATTACAAAAAGATATTAAGTTGGCACTGTTTCCAAAACATGAAATAGAAACCAGAGAGCCTGCAGTTCAGAGATCTCTTTATGACTGGGTCACTTTGTATTATTTTTTTTTCCCTATTAGTTGATAACATAGATAAAATTGCCATTTGGAGCCATGACCAATACAGTCCTCTCTCCCAGCTCCAATGCTTAACCTTTGCAGTTTTTTCTGAGCTATGAGTGTTTTTATATACTTCCTCTTTTGATTCTCCCACGTCAAACTTGCCTCCTCATGAATGCTGAATTTCTTCTTTCCAACCAAATTTCCTCTGGTTACACTACTTTTAAAATATTTTGAATTCATTTCTTCTCTCCATTATTGATTCTTCCATCTTATCAGTTGATCCTAGCCACTGCATCTCCAGTGGTTTTTCCTCCCCCTTAAAAAACAATATTGTCATGCATTTGATTGTGACCATTTCATATAGGGAGTACAGCAACTTTGCTCTTGATCCTAACATCACCTGCAGACATATAAAAATATTTCTGCTTCAGTGTCTTTGTTTAATTCAGCTCCTTTGAACATCTCCACTTGTAATTTGCCTAAAAGATGTCCTGACTACAGACTTTCAGTCCTGTCATTTGTAGTCTGAGGACATGATGCCAGGGTGTGCCAGGGACATCAGCTGACCTACCACAAGAGTAAAATTCTACACTATTACCTGTTAATCGCCTGGTTAACCAGTAATTACCTGGTTAATTGTTTACTGGTACAATTCACACTGAAAGTAAAATTTGATCTTAGTATCTCAGTGTTCTAAATGTTTGTAACTTTCCAATGTACAGTGCAACGTATTTTAGGAGACTGATTACAAACATGACTAAAAAACGTCTTGACAGTCCCCATTGTTTGAAGAAAGCAAAAAACTGAGCGAAGTCTACAGGTGATGTAAATTACTGTAGTAGAAATACTTAAGTTTTCATTTTCTGCTGATCTAGTCTCTTAATGAATGAACAGTCTGTGGTTGCTCTATGTTGTTGTTTTTATTCCCCTGATATAGCAATGATAACTTTCTCCTTTTTTTCCCCCTCCACTGCTGAGAGAGATATAGCAAGAATCTGAGATTTCCCTCTCACAAAGGACAGCATTTCAACAGGCATAAGGTTATGTAGTTAAAAACTTTATACGTGTGGTTGTCAGTCTTGGAAATCTGTTTTATTGTTAATTATACATCCTTTCTACTGGGAACTTGTTAAATTTGAGCTTCAGAGGGAGAATCACAAGCGTGTCGAGATAAAATGGATTTTCAGAATTACAGGACCTCCACAGCAAAGTCAGCAGAGCCATGGGGGGTGGGACAGCCTAAAAAATTGTGAGTTTGTTTGGTTGATTGTTTGTTTTCTTAGGTGTAGGACGACCATAAATAATGTTGGAAATAAACTATTAAATTGTTCTTGATATAGCCACCTGGCAAAATAAAATAAATTTATTTTAACTTTAGTGGAAAGATTGAGGGAAATCCTTTTTTAACAGTATTCTCTAGTGTCAAAATTTGTGTACTTCAACTATATGCAACATCTTAAATGGCGATTAAAATTTTATGTGTTTGTTCTAATTTGCTAGCTTTGTAAGCATTGCGTGGTGGTGCAGCAATCCTATTAGATAAGTGTATTTATAATTGCTGTCATGTGATTATTTAAACAGTCAGGTGTGGGTCAGTGTGTGAGAGTTGTACAGTATTTCATCACTGAACTTCAGCACTTTGTGATTTGCAATCTGTTTTCAGAAGCTCCCTGACATGGCTAACAGATCTCTAAGAAAATTAAAAAGTAAGTGGATGCACAGAGGGTGTAGAAGGTGAATTTCTTCATCACAGAGATTTGAAACTTAGAAAATGACGTAACTTCTTCAGAAATTTCTGTACAGAATTCATTTTCTATATGGTTCACTTTGATTTTATCCATTTAGGGAATCTTGCCAAACTACTGTTAAAATTCTTACGCAAACTGTCTGATTTTTCACTAGTTTCCTTGTTCTGAACATTTTCTGTATAAAAAGTAATCTTCCTCACTAGCTGTATTTCCCATGCTTCAAGAATTATTATTTACCACTCTTGACTAGCAAGGATTCAGATTCAAACACATCTTTCTGTTGTGTAAAATGGCAGCAAGAGCAATTGATAACAATCTAAAAAATCATAATTACTGTCAATATTTACCTTTTAAAACTATTTTATTGTTTCCAATAAATTTAAAGATATTTAAATTATTTCATAACACCTATTTCCTAGGAATTAAAAATGAGTGATTGAAAGGTTTCTATAGGAATTAGGTGTTCTAGTCACACTCAATTTCCTTGTTGAAATGTTCCTTGGAGCTTTTGGAGTCCTCCAAAAGAATCATAAATACACATAAAGTTTAAGAATTTATTGCTGTGAGGATGTGTTCTGTCCACTAATTTATATGCATATTTGGTGAACTAAATTTCATACAGAAGAACCAGAGATCCAACAAAGATAGAAGCTGGCATACTCTGGAAGCTAAGCACATAAATATCTCTGAGTACAGGTATCTGAAACTAAGACAAAAAAAGGAACTGTGCAGCAGTTAAGGTCAAACAAACTGAAGGGATCTGATTCAAATACTTCTGACTTTAACAGTCTCAGAGAAACTGCTCTTTCTGGTACAAGTGATCACACAGTCAAAATATTAGAATCTCTGTTCCTGGAACTAAATGGCAGATTCACTAAAGTTTTTACAAGCTACTCTGGGCTATATTTTTATCAGAATTTTGTTCCTTGGTGGGAAATGTAAGCACTGATGTCTTGCATTTGCAATCAGGCATACAGAATATTGATGGATGAGACTATTTGAAGATATGAAGGAGTCACTTGTTAAAATTTCCTTTAAAAGACAGTAGTTTAGTAATTTTCCCTTTGTTTGAAAAGGTGTTGGTTTTTTGTCTCTGTTTTTAAATACTAACAATAATTATCGTGATAAGAGGTGTTTTGCTTTCCCATCTTTTTAATATTATTTTGCAACAGGAGGCTTAAAACACAACAAAACTGTAAATTACATCTGCCTTGGTCTATAGAAGTCAGAGATTTTACCATGAAGGAAAGGTCACATAAAACAATCCAAATAATAATGTCCAGAGTTGCTATATTTTCAGAAGGTATAATATTAAAGAATAAGCTGAGCAGTCTTACTGGTGCATGGAGATAGCTCAGGGTATCTTTGCCAGTGCCCAGAAATGAGATGAGTCATAGCCAAATTCCATCTCTGATAGCCCATCAGTGTTAGATAATCCTATTGGAGGCACTTTCTGGCTGTTTTGCAATGTGTTTCTGAGAACCTTTAGTTGGATCACAACTTTTTTCTTTTTCTAAGACACTTTCAGCTTTTAATATCCCATTAATTTATGCATCAAGGCTAACCGTAAATTGGCCCAAAATCTGAAAAAAAATTTTTAGTTAATTTGAGAAATTCAGTTAATGATGATGAAGTGAATGAATGAATAGCATGAGGGGACTTGTCACAAGCAGCCAGAAAGGAGGGAATTCTTGTGGGTTTTTTTCTTCTAGAATTACAGATATGCTTTATAAAGAGCTTGGGACAGGCAGGCACTTCAAGACCCTGAGACAGAATTTTCCAATAACGATAAATCTGGATAAATTAAATAGGATTTAAACAGGTTGGAAGGAACGTGATGTTAGCATTGATACCAAAAAGGTGAAAGAAACTTCATTAACAAGCAAATTCCCCAAATATAATGGGAAAATATTTTATTCCTCTCACAAATGAATGCAGTGTTTCTGCATTATTATACTGTAAACTTTCCTATGTTTCATGCACAGTGCTTTATTTCAGACTCTACTTGCAAGCGAGGATGAATTGCCTATTGAAGATATCCAAGGAAGGCATTTATTTGTAGAGATCTCAAGAAAATCTGGTGTGAGGCTAAAGTTAATGGTATTTAATTTGAAGAAGGACTTACAACTTTTGAACTTTGCTCTTATTACTGCAGATAATAGATAACAGATAGGATGATTAAATAACAGCAAGGAAACCTCTTTTCATTCCAGGTAGCAGCTATAATTCCTCCAGAGGATTGGATTAGGCATGAAGGGAGGAGTATTCCCTGCACTTCAGCTCTACATAATCAGAAATTTATAAAATAGCTATTCCACTATGACTTAAAAGATGAACAATATTTTAAAAGGAATATTAAAACAAGCTATTCAGAGACCTTATATATGAGATCCTCAAGATGGATCTTTTATATGGATTTATTTTTTTAATCAAAAATATGCATCTAAAGGATTTTCAAATATTTTAATTAAAAGTTTTGAAGAAACTTACCTGAAACGGCAACAAAATATGGAAAGTGTTAACATAGTAATGCTGTTTTAATTTTATGAAACAATCACTTCCTTTCATAGCATATCTAGGCAAGTTTCTAGTGCAGACTGCACAATTACTCAACTTTTAAATTTTTTTTAGAAGCTACTGTTTCCAAATGAAGGCATTCTATGTCAAATTCCAAGACCTTTTCTTTCTGTCACTATGTAGTACCTAGTTTGATGCCTTTGTTGCTGGTCTGACACAATGCACAGGAAATTATAATTCCATGTAAATTTCTAAAGAAAAATAGACTGTTTTCTTGAATTCATTTCAAGAAACTTTCATTCAAGGCTTAATATCAGAACTCAGAGCCAAGCAGCTGTTCAGTGGGAGAACAGGACACAATACCTCAATCTGGAAGCAGCTCAAAAGGTTGTATGTTTTGTATAGCAAGTCTGCTATGTCTTAATAAATTGAAAACAAAATATTACAAGTTCCTTATAACAGAAATGCATTTTTCTTTCAATTTATATAATATAATGTTAAGTATTAACATAATTATAATAATTTAACATGTAGGAAAATATTTGCTATAAGTATTTTCAAGAAATTTTCTTGAAATAATAGTTTTGTTGGCAACTCCATGCATACCAAAGAGATATGTTCATTTTTTGGTCTGTTTTATCTGCTGAAGCTTTTAATCACAACCTATTTGGCTTCACCTCATGATGACAATTACAGAAGATAAAAACAAAAAAATGGTAGGAAAGTTTCTGCTTGTAGGTTGAAATGGTCCAGCACAATTTTGTGTTATGTTCATGTGTTTCTGAAGGACTGTCATTTTCCCAGAATGACTGTTTCTCATGCTTGATTAAACTGGTTTCCCACAGTCTTACATCATCTTCCTTACACCGAGACTTATACTGGTAACCTAAATCCAGCCTTATCTCCATATCTGTTGTTTCTTATTGGTAGATCCTAGCTTTCCAGGTACACTTAGATAACAGAAAAAACCAAAACAAAATGAGATTCAAGGACAGACGTATATTTTAGACTCTTACACCAATAAATTTTATTATTTTATTTATTTGTTTATTTTATTATTCAGAGTCTGCTGCTCTTGAGATGGTTATTTCTAGTTTTTCTCGTGATCTTTCAGAGCTAAAGCTGGATGGACTGGAGCTGATCTGAGGTGGGTTTTCTCTTTGTTTAGTTTGGATTTGAGGGTTTTTTTTGTTGGTTCTTTACTACAAGAAAGGTGTATTCAATCCTGTATACTCCTCTCTGAAATTCACATATCTCATGGCAACAAAAATGGCCATTTTTCCATAAACTCAGTCATCCCTAGCAGTGCCTTTCCTAAGTATAAGGAACAGCCAAACAGATTGCAAAAAAACCCTTTTTCTTCCATCATTCAAAACAGAGAAGGAGGTGAATTATAAGTAAACATTTCAAAATTAATTTAAATAACACAAAGCAAGTAGTATTTTGGTTTTGTATGACAGCAACAACCTTTGGGCTAAAAGGAATTGTAACATAATGGCAATATTTGAAAGCCAATATTTAAGGAGACCTCTTTTTAGCATTGCATAGGGGCTCCCATATCTAGGAATATTTGGATAGAGATTGTGAAAAAGAAACAGTATAGCTTGATATGCAGGTCTCCTAGGTTTTTTTTTTAAGTTATTTTTATTAACTTGGAAGTAGAACGATGATGCCCAAAATCCATTTTATTTTATATTTTTCACCTGTGCAATCAGGCAGGTTTTTTCTGGCTTCTCAGCACTGAATACATTTGTTAGCTGACATTACCATACCAAATTCAGGTAAGCATTTTCCTGAGGTGGTGGCCCCTCTATAGATAACTTCACAACCAGTACTATAGGATATAGGTAATAACACTGTGGATTTCTATCACACCTCAGTCTTTAAGAGTGCACAAGTATTAAAAAAAGTTAGCATTGATTTTGCGTACACTTGTAGTGTAATTTACTAAATTACATCTCAGTATTAAAACCACAAAGACACCGAGCTCCCTGTCACATACATGGCTGGCAGGACTCCTCTTAAGAATCACTTTCCCAACTGAAGGTCATAGTGCTAATGCAGACTTCTCTAAGTTTACTTTTTTTCTGGAGCACTGAAATGAAAATAGGATTTCTTCTTTTCACTTTAGTAAATATAGAATCACAGACAAAGAATTAATCTTGTCTTTTCAGGAATTTATGCAAAGCAAAAAAGTTTAGTTGTCAGAAATGCAGTAGCTACTGTGAAATAACCATCAGCAGAGCAAATAAAACCCTCAGTAAGAGCATGTTATTCTTCCCAGAGGACCATGTGAAAGCCATGTTACTATGAAAAACCCTGTGCTGTGAGCTCATTACTGTACCTGGGCGGCCTGCTATCACTGGCACAGCAATCTTTACTATACCTGAGCTATTTACTGAGAGAAAGAGGCACTGTGCAATAAATGACCTGAAGACCTTGACAGACAAAATTTATAAAGACTATTTCTTAGTGTTTTTTAAATAAAAATGTGTCTGTATGGTGGAACATAACTAGTCACTGTTATGGTAACTATATGGAACATGTAATTCGGAAATCTACTAAAATTAGTCAGTAGTCATTAATAAAATTATAAGGTAAAATGTGTTTACCCTGCATTCTTTAATGATTGGTAGCAGAGCCAACTTTCAGAAAATAGCAGTGCAAGTCTTATATGTGCCTTATAATTCCACCTGCAGAGTCCTCTTACTGTGTCATCATGTCAGTCTAGATTACCTTAATTAGAAGTTTGAAAACTGATTTTATTAAAGGGTATAAATACCTTCTCGGGAAAGAAAGACTTGAAAAGAGCAGGGTCGAATTGCTGTCTCCAGTATGACCTGATGTGCTCTCCACTGCTTCTCAAAGAAACAATTAACCAACTTTCAAGTCAGCAGTAGAGATGTAAATATGACCACAGACAGCCTAATTTTAGCCAGAAGTGACAAAACAATGTGAGCATCTGAACCTCACTGAAGACAAGGCTTCCTTGGAAGCAGACGGAAATAATATACTACCATCCATGCTGAAGCACCCTCTTCTGAATGCCAGGACATTTTTCAAAAACATTGGCCTACTTACATCCTTTAGCGAAATGCCTTGAAGTATCGTTAGCCCTGATTGTAAATCATCTAATAGATTTTTGTTCTATTCCCTTATTATTTTTTACCACTTTTAATTATTTTACACCTTTCATCGGACTAACAGTAACGGAAAAAAGATTTGTAAAGCCCTCTAAAGGAGTTGAATTCAGTATCATGTCAATATTTTTAGGCTAACAGCACGTTCACTGTATCTTCCATAAGTCACAAACTCCCTCAAGCCTTCAAGGTCTGCAAGTGCTGCTCTGTCTTGTATCTATGGCCCCATAACCTTCATAATATTCTTAATTGCAAATTTTGATTAATCTTAGTTTATGTATATTGTTAACCTATCTGGAAAAAAAACCCCAACTTTAAATAAATCTATTAATATCTATAGTCTCCAGCTATTTCTCTTGTTTTCAGGCAGGTGGTTATTCTTGGACTGCGAGAAACAACTGATTTTCCTTGGATCCACTTAAGGATGCCAAAAATGTTCTGGTGGAGTACATGTTATTATATCAACTGACATACCCAGGCTTTTTCTGATGTTTATTGGAGATAAATCATAGATAAGAATACAGCTGTGAGACTGCTATGAAATAAAGCTGGACAGATTGATTTCTCTGCAAATGGAGTTTCTGTTGATACCATGATATAATCAAGTGATTGGTGGGGTTGTCTGACAACTGCAGGTCTTCTTTTCCATCTTTTATTCCCCTGGTAGTCTTTCATTTACCTTGTTATAGTTCATTATTGTATTTTCCTATAGCTCATATTTATTTCAGTTTTATCTTTCTTTTTATGGCAATTACAACACCATAGATACAATTTTATTATGCAGTCTTTTTTTCTTGTTACTTGCCCCTGAGGACATGCTACACTCTCAGATAAAAATGACAGCTGTTATCAGTAATGCTAAGGAAATAAAATGGTGGAATAGGTCACGTTCTTTTCTAGAAATCCATCTATTTTCAATTTGAGATTTTTAGCAACAAGAAATTTGACTACTGGAACTTAAATCCTATGTCTATGATGATGAAACCACATGGGAAATTTTTATATTTGGAAATACTTGCGCAGTTTCAAATCACTTCTGCATCTCCTACTACCTATACACATGAAGGAGAACTTGTAACAGCCATTCTGAAAAGTGCATACTGCAAGAGATAATGTATTTAAAACCTTGTTGCAGCATAACATGACAATAAAGACTAATAATGTAGTAGACATAATTTGGTGCTAGATTCTTGAAAGAAATATGGGTGAAACCTTGTGTACAATAACAAAATAGATTAACTTAGTTGCTGGAAGAAGGAGAAAATGCCAGAACAGGTCATTCTAGAGGTTTCCAGTTTCTGTAGTCATCTAGGATATGATTACTGGATGTCTGCAATAATGAGTATTCTTTGAAAAATAACTTTTGAAATTCTTAGTAAGTTCCCAGTTCACTTCAGTGTCCTCTGTATATAATTGATTAAGTCATTGCATTCTTATTGTAAATTTAAATGCACTAAAACTGCAGCAGCCAATTGCGTAAGTGATTGCATGTATAATTGGTTAATGTAGGATGATATAGCACAAATATTTAAATGTTACCTAACAAAAAATTCCTAAAGAATTGAATGTATTTAAACTAATGTTTCTTTGGAAATTTTATAGTGTCAAAATGAGGAAAACGTTCAACCTAATTCTACTTTCCTTAGAAAGGGTTATACAGAATCTCATTTCATTACTTTCGTGTGATGATTCAGAATATGAAGAAGACATCAACTGCTATAATAATTCAAATGAGCTTTCAGCAAATAAAGGCATGAAAATTTTCATAGATTTTGACACATATTAACTTTATTTATTCTACTGTGTGTGTTTACATTGATTACCTTGACCTTGATTGATTATATAGATGTTGAATATGAATTAATGAATATGTGAGTTGAATATACGAAGGATTTGGAATATTAAATGATTGCACAACTGCTAAGTTTTGTGACGTAAGTAAGATGTAAGTCACTCGCTTGCTAAATGCTGCAAATTAATTCCATTTGATTGTGTACATATATATATGCATATATATATGTATATAAGAGAAAAATTAATGTTTAATGAAATTTATGGAATGCAATTTGAAATATTAATCCAGAGCAAAGGCAAAGTATCAGTAACATATTGTCTGAATAGTAGTTACAGGAGCAGAGAAAGGGCAGCTGTTTCCATGTGGCTAGCTGGGATTATAGCCTTTAAAAATATATTATATCTACATCAATTTTTTTGGGCTGCCTGACTCTAGGACCATCTGTTTGGACGGCAGAATGCCCATTCAGAAGTTGGTGGAGCCTTTGCCATTAGGCAGAGTTGCCAGGTATCAATAGGATTGAGATAGGAAGACCTGCAGAACACTGCAAAGGACATCTGTTCTCCAGGAAAAGAGGAGAGAAGCCCATCTTCTGTGACAGCCCCACTACACTGACACCACATGCTTCCTTGCACCTATTGACACCTGTCCATAGTTTTTTGCCAAAATTACGAGAAAGAAATGAGCTGTCTCTGAACAATGGAAAATGGGTAGTACGGGCTGTTAAAGGCCTCTGTGGCTGCCAGGAAGATAGGTTTCACTGTGGTAAGCATTTGGGAAACCAAGGCAGACCATATGGGACATCAGAATCAAAGTCCAGGCATTTTGTATACCAACAAGCCTCTGGCAAACAATATTTCTGGGAAACAACCAAAATTACAAAAAAGAGTAAAGGAGGAAGATCTAGACACAGCTCTTTTGCACTTTTCATCAGAAGTGCAAATTAAGGTTTCTAACAAATCATTAGAGATATGTGTTATTCCTCTGAGTGCCTTATAAAGAAACAGTATAACTTCTAACCTTCTGAGTTCGTGAAAATTGTGGATTACATACTATAAAATAAGTAAATGCAGGGTAACTTACTGTTTTATCTTGTCACCCTGTCAGACAAATGACCAAATTAATCATTCTTCCAGATGAAATAGCTGTATGACACTTACATAGAAACACTGAAATTGTTATACTGACCTGTACATTATAATTATGGTATGAGACTTTTATATATCATCTCCAGCTTTAAAGATTAAGTATATTCAAATTTATTTGCAGTTTTGTCAGGGAGAGGACAAAATGTCTCTGAGACAAAGTTGTGGGTACTGCATATGTATGTATACAAACTGTCATTCTAATGAGTAGAAAACGAGCTTTTACTCCAGTATACCAACCTTGACAGTTGTCAATAAAAATACTTTATGGTGAGTGGGAGAACTAGTTCTTCTTCTACAAAATGATGTGTGTAAAGCAAAAATATCTTTGATTTAGAGATATTTAATATACAGCCAGGTGAAAACTATTACTTATCTGAGAGTTTAAAATAAATTAAAAGTTTTATTATAAATTCAAGAAGAACTTCCTTAGTTTGTGTTTTCCCTTGAAAACTAAATATATCTTCATTTTAAAAGTTAAGCACTAATTACTCAACGGGTGTTTTGCAGAATTAGCTGTTTTCTCACTGAATAATGGAATACTGTATGTTTAGGATGTACTTCTGAATCACAGGCATCAATTGATATAAAGCCATTAGTTGAAGACAATAGGATCATTTATTTTTATGGGTCCAGGGTATAAATCTACATCTTCTTGTAATGAGTTGCATGTAGCTGTCTTGGGAGGTATCAGGAGTCAATTGAGAGCTTATGGGTCAAAATTAGAGGGCAGACCTACACTGGCACTGTTGCAGTGTATATTTGCTACAGACCTGATGATTAGGAATAAGAAGTAGAGGAGCCTTTCTTCAAACAACTGAAGGAAGCTGCAAATTGTTTGTCCTCACCATGATTTTGAGCACCCTGGTGTCTCTTGGAAGTATGATACAGCAGTGCTCAAGACATATAAGAGATTTCTTGACTGACGACAGGATAACAGCCCTGGATTTCAACCACTTCAGGTATTTGTTTGAAAGAGTCATATTGAATTAAACCCTGGAGAGAAGAGAAGGCCAGGAGAACTAGTTGATATTAAAAGGTAGCCTCCACCAAGCTCAAGAACGATGCAGTCTAAAAAGTAAGAAGTCAAACAAAGATGGCAGGAATCTGTACAGATGAGCAAGGACCTCTTGTCTGAACTGAGACTTAAAGGAGGTGTACAACATATGGAAATAGGGGAAGTGGACTCAGAAAGAGCTTAGAGTTTCTGTCCAATTGTGCAGATTTATGGTGTTATGAAGGCCAGGTGAACCTGGAGATGAATCTGCCAAGGCTTGTTAAGTATTCTACAAGTGAAAAAAGAGAGAGGAAAAACTATGGAAAACAGGAGCTCTGGGCTGAATGAGGTAGGGAGTCTGGTGACAAAGGACACCAGAAAATGCTGAGGTCACCAATAACCTGAATGATGGGACGAAGTGCACTCTCAGCAAGTTTGCAGATGATAGAAAACTGGGAGTAATGGCTGATACATCAGATTGAGCTGATTTCAGAGTGACAAGAAACACCTGGAGAAATGACTGCAGAGGGCCCACATACATCTAAACAACGAAAGGAGCACCAAGTCCTATATCTCGGGGGGAACAATCCCAGTCATCTGTATGTGGTGGTGACTGAACAGCTAGAAAAGAGCTTTGCAAGGAAGAACAGCAACAAGGTGACCATAACCAACATGTTTATGTGACAAGGAAGTTTAGCAGCCTGGGCTGCGTTAGGGGGAGTGTTGACAGCATGTCAATGGAGGTGATCCTTGCCCTCTACTCAGCACTGATCAAACCACATCTGAAGTGTGTGCCTAATTCTGGGCACTCTGATAGGAAGGAGATATAGACTTACTGAAGTGAGTCTGGCACAAGGCCACAGGGAGGATTTAGGGGCTGGAGCATCTTTTGTCTGAGGAGAGGTGGAGAAAGATGGGATTCTTTAGCCTGGAGAAGAGAAAGGTCAGGGAGAATCTTATCAATACATACAAATTAGCTGAAGGAAGGGCGTAAAGAAGGTGGAATCAGGCCATTTTCAGTGGGACACACTGAAAGGAAAAGAGCCAATGGACACCAATACAAGTGCTTGCAATCCCACCTGAATACAAGAAAACACTTTTCTGCTGTGAGGGTGGTGAAACTCTAGAACAGGTTTCCAAGAGAGGTGGAGTTTCCATTCTGGAGATACTGAAAAGAGTAACTTTCTCTAGCTGACTATGCTTGAGCAGATGGTTTAGGAGAGATGATCTCAAGACACCCCTTACAATCAAAAAATTTCTGTGAATTTTGTGATTCTGTGACTATTACATTTTATGAATGGAATAAAAGTTTGAGGGATGTGTTTGACAAAAATGACTAATTATCTGCGTTTCATTCTATAATTTTTTTATTGCTATTTTAATGTTTTTAAAATGTTTGATATAATTATTTTAAACTTATCTTAAAGGTTCCACATTCTTAATTCTGATTGTTCCCTAGTCATATTTATAAATAGGGCACTAATATTAATTATTAATATTAATTATTAAAGTTATATATTATTAAATATTATTTTCCCTCTGTTGTTGTGAGGAAGGGAGATTTTTAATTGGTTGACCAAAGCATCTTAAAAAGGAAGCCATTAAAAGGCATATGGTATTCTGAGAGAGATTTCCACATGAATTTTACTTTGTGTTATTATTTTGGAAATTTGAAATATGGAAAAAATGCTCTAGCTCTGTATCCCTCATTTGTAAACAAAAGTTAATGTGATTATTTTTTGGGATACACAAAATCAAAATTTTCCAGAAAATGTTAATATTCAGTACTGCATAAATTGTTAACGTGTTGTGATGAAGTATTCATGTCTATATTTAACTATATATAGCACAAAAGAAACTATATTTAAGGTCATAGAAATGGTTTTCTAATAAAAGCGTGAAAATTTCTGCAGAACTGCTGCAATGACTACTAACTTAGTAGTGATGAAGTTGTCAAGCAGAGTTTAAATCTTGCATGCGTGTGGTTATTATGCTCCAACGAGTCTTTCTGACTTTATCAGATTAGACAAACTTCCACATTTCAGAAAAACATGGCTTCTTGTGTGACTGTCAGTAGGAGTCGTGAGAAGTTCTTTGCCTAATTTCTGGTCTTTTCCCCCCAAAAATATTTCAATCTGACAAAGATGGTTTCATGAACTGTAGACCTTTACACACGTTTATTACATGGAAGTGAATTCAAATAACAGCTGTATGTTCAGCTGCTCGTGTTGACAGGCGTCGTGGTTTAACAGGTCTCTCTTGATTCCAATTTCTTACCTCAGGAACAAATAACCTCCCAAGGATACTTGTAGGAGATTCAAGATGACAGGCAACGTAGTAACGACATTTTTAACTGGCTGAAAAGCAGGCATATTTCTCCTTCCAGTGAGTTTCTAGACAGAACTTGCATCTCCCAACTGAAAGGCTAAATTTGGTATATAGTGCATCTCTATTAAGTTTTTATATTATATTCCACAAAGTTCAGGCAAAAAGATAAGTTTTTAAGCCCTATTAAGATCACTTTTGTAAGTAATGTGGATTTTTTGCTGTTGAGGACGGTAATATCTGCAATGTAAATACTAAGGAAGTCTATTTCAAATGAAAGTCCATTTCACTAAATAGAAAAGCTTTTATTTTAATATAATAAGCCTTTAAAAGAATATTTTTCACTGCATAGTACATAATTTACTAGAATTGGTCAGAAAATATTGATTGTTCAGCATATGGTTTTTGTTCCAGAACTAAAACTCCATCTTGAAAAAATTCAAACATGGGTATGTATAGTAATAAAGAATTATTATCTCTGCTACACTCAACATTGTGTAAACTGCCTGTTATTTTATTTCGTTCTTTACACTAGGAACTCAGTGCTACATGCAAGAAATATTTCTACTGAAACATATGCAGAGAGAATTAAAAATCTGTAAGGAACTTCTGCTTTGAAAAATCAGACTGTTCATAGGAACAAATAACATCTCTGTGTTTCTAGAAAGAAAAATAAAGCTTGCTGAGACAGCTTACTGTTTAGTGCTCTTTCATTCTGACTCAAGTGTTACTTTATACATACGTGTAGGATTTTTTAATTATTCTTTCATGATGAAAAGACTATACAAAAGTATTTAACATCATAATTAATTTTTTTTTTCATAAATACAATGTGCAGGAAGGAAATTAAACTGGAAAAGGACATGTTTCTAAATTCCTAAAATGAGCGAAGCACAGAATATTTACTTTTTGCATTATACAGCTGATATGTAGGTTCAACATACTATTATCAACCAATGCTCAGTGAGGCAGAAGAAATACATATTTTAATACATGTGGCAAATTGCTGTCAGAGTGTTAAATAATGTTGCATATTTTTTCCATAACACATTTATAAAGAAATTCAAAATTATATTATATTCACATCAAAATTTTGCTGTCTATTTTTAGTCTTCATTTAATTAAATATATAAATGGCAAGATGCAAGGTAAGATTACCTCATCTTAAGTTTTAGTTGGTGATCTACTGTTTTGCTATGGTAGATCAAAAAGGTAGCTCAAAATTAGTTTGGGCCAGAGAGCAAGATAACACACACAGTGACTAACCATACATTAAGAAAAACATCAAAAAATGACCATTTAATTAGCTTTTTTATCAAAGATGGTATGTCTAAAATGGCTGTTACATATTAGATATGCAGATAACGAGTACAGCAGTTGAGCACTAGCAGTTGAGAGTTAACTAGTAGGAATTTTAACAAGTTTATAAATTAAACAAAACCCACATGGGATTTTGATTTCTACCAGATGACTACACCTCTCATTTGTCACTTCTTGGTTGCTCTGGATACAGAGATGACCTGGAGCACTGAAAATATTCCTTTTGTATGTTACATTTCTGTGTAGTTAGATTTATATCTTTAGTGAGTAGCAGGTTAGGAAGAGAGACTTTGAAATGTGACCTCCATAGCTGATTCCTCACATATTCCTCCCTTGAAATTCTATTTTATAGGAAAAGGAGTAGATATCAGTAATTTAACTAACATCCTTCTGAATAACACCCACAAGTTTATCTCTGACTTGGACTTATAGATAGATACTTTCTTGGCATATGCATTATTAGTATACATGAACGTGCTTATCACACATACAGAAATTATTTTAGCATTAATTTTTCATCATAATAAAAAGAAAAATTATAGATTTACTTTTTCCTGTGGATTTTTTATAAAACTTGCTACTTTATTTAAATGAAGATGTTTGGCCAAGATAATATCTACTGGTTTTTTGTCAAATTTGCAATTAAATTATATTTGTTTTTCTTTGTTCTGAGGTTCAGAGCTATCACTAGAAAACATTTTTTTAAAGTCAAAGTTTAGGCTTTGCTTTAGAATGGCATTAATTTTAATTACAATCGTAGATTTAAAACTCCAGGTATTGGTTTAATATAAAGAATTCTTAAAATATATTTTTTAGCTGCTGTTTTTAAAATATATAATTTTATTATTGCTTCTGCTCTTCCTCTGTGTGTAACGTACTTATATGAAAGTATGGACAATCAAAGATCAACACAAGTATCAGACTTCAGAACTATATCACCTATACTCCAGAAAATAGTCTCTCTGTAATTGAAAGCATGAACAGAGCAAAGATTAAGAACGATGCGGCCACAAGCTGGGTATACTGCATAAAGCATTAGTGTGTTATTAAATTAAATTACTTAGGTTTCTGATAAATATTTTTGGCCTTTTTAGGGTCAATAAATAATGAACACAGATAAGCCAGACCAAAGGAGAAGGTAAAGATTAGTCTGGCTTAATAAAATTCAAGGGGAAAAATAGTTAATTCTTGTACTTTTGGGGAATTTCAGTAATATTCAATACTTAAAAATGGTAAGATATTTCTTAGAAACAATGTTGCATTGGTCCTAAATATTGAAGAATAAATTAAACTTCTTAATTTAAATATCTGTTTGTTAGTATCACAGTTTGAATAGCTCTTCAAATTGTCCTTGGAGAAAGAAAAATGTATTTCTATCAAGGAAATATTAATTTTAACCTTTTGATTGTTTAGGGAATTTAGAACAGCTTTTCTCCTGTTTGAGACAAAACAGGTGCCAAATATTTGATAAAGAAATCCAGACATCAGTGACTTTTTAAGTAAATCAGATATTACAATTTCTCTTTCCGGGAAACAAATGGTCTTCTGTTTCTTTGTGGTAAAGCAGAGTGATTGTTTCCTCAGCAAAATAAAGTTACAAGGCGATACGATTAATAGAATAAACATGTATTTTTATTATAAAATTACTAATGAATATCTTATTTACTCACAAATTCTTAAATATCTCTGAAACAGTTTTGTAGAAAGACAAAAAAAATTTCTTTAGGAAAGAAATAGTGGGATGGCTATCAAATCTTCATCTCATCTGGTGAGTACTTGTCAGCGTTATGAATGATGGAGAAGATGGTGTAATGGGAAACAGCAAATAGATTTGACGGAGAGTAGCAAAGCACAGAAATCTAAGTCTTCTAAAAACTGTTGCAAGAAATCTCCAGTATGAAAAAATAATTTACATGCTGAAAAAACATAATGTCAATTAATAGAATAAATGTTTTCTTCATTATGTCCCCAAACGCAGTAAGAAAATGCTAGATTGAGCCTTGGGGAACAAAATTTATTATGAGCATGAAAAATGTTACAGTTCTAATGCAGTTTTTAAATGACAGCATAATATGTTATGGATCATTTGATTTTTTGTATGAAAACACTATTCCGCGCCCAAAAAGGCATATGCTGCTAACGGCACGTATTGCAATCCTTTCCTTATGACAGCTGGCAACTACCAAATGCCAGTCAAAACAGAAAATGTCAAGCAGAAGTTTTTCTCAATAAATGTATTCGTTTAGATAATAGTTCCTAAATAAACTTTGCAAAAATGTTTCTCCTATTTTTGGATGCATCATGCAAAAGATCAACTACATTAACCCTTCAATAGTACACAAAAATATATAATTTAAAAGCTGAGAAATAGATACCTTCGTTTACAGGAATTGTTATTGTTACTATTATTATTTTTAAATGAACACAATTTGAACTTTCCTAGTCAAAATATTTAAGGTGACAGGAGAACATCGCCTTTCTTTACATAATAATAATAAAAAAGTCTCATTTAAGAAAAGATTATGACTTGCATAGATTATTGCTACCAAAATTTTTGCTTTCTTTGAATGTAAAGGATGATGAGATATTTAGTTTAACAGCAGTTTGTACAAAATTCACCATTTGTCTCCATCAGAAGTGACAAACTACTCATTCTGATTTGTTTCCTACAAGGTAACTTGTCACAGCAAAATCCATTGTTTAGGAAATTACATTTCCCCCCCTCCAGTTTTCTAATTTTTTTTACTCATGAGCAACATGTCATTTTTGCCTAATACCAATTGATTTGCACCAGCTTAGTGTAGGTCAAATATCAGCCAATCCTTGGAAAGTATAAAGTATATAAACAACTTAAAAACCCCAAACACAACAAAACCAGCTAATAGTTGGTTCTAATATAATAGCGTCCTGATTTCAGCTGGCATAGAGTTAATTTCTCTTCAGTATAAGGTACAGGGCTGTGTTTTGGATTCAGTATGAGAATAACATTGATAACACTGATGTCTCAGTTCAGGGACGTGTCTCATGGTCTGCCAGTGAGGAGGTGCAAAAAAAACCCTGGAGCCAGAAAAGGTGATCTGAAATGGCCAGAGGGGTATTCCACACCGTGGGACATCATGCTCGATATACAAATGGGAAGAGTTACCAGGAAGAGGGAATGATTGGCAGGTGGGGACAAGGTCTGGCAACAGTCAGCGGCTGGTGAGCAATTGAATTGAGCACCACATGTTTTTCCTTGGGTTTCCTTGGGTTTCAAATTTTTCCTTTTATTGCCATAATTATTATTATTTACTATTATTTTACCTTTGTTTCAATTATTAAATTTTCTTTATCTCAATGTACAACTTTTACTTTTGATTCTCCTCCCCATTCCACCAGGGTAGAGGGGATGAGCAAGCAGCTGTGTGGTGCTTAGTTTCCAGCTGGGCTTAAACCACAACAAAGAGCTATTACAAATAATAACAAAGTATAAAGCAATATTCATACCTGAATCTTATTTCGCTCTTCCTCTGCAATGGTGTTTAAGGTTTGGTTCCTTTTAAAGATCACTAAAAGTATTTTTTTTCCTTTTTCTATTTTTGTTAATTTCTCCATTTCGATGTAGTACAAGGAAAGTCTGCTGAGGCAAAAATGATTGCAGTCTGTTTAAGAAATGAGTGAAATATCCAAGGATGAAGAAAAGAAATTCAAATTTCTCTTTTAACCTCTGTTGGAGAAGTAAGACCTAAAAAAAAAAAAATCCTGCACATTGACTGCCTCACCAATCCTAACTAAACTGTGACTTGAAAGGTAGAACTAGTTGCAGCTTAAATTTTAGAGTTTGTTTTCTAACTATATATAAGTTTAAAGAAGATTAATCTTAAGGAAAAGGGAGAATGAGAATATTCCAAACTAGGAATGGGTAGAGATTTATGGAATCAGTTCATAAGAGAAAAGGCACAGGGAGATTCTTCTGGTATACAGATGTCCAGTTGCCCAGTAGCCTTTACATTATCAGATGGTCCAAGTGAAAAACTGAATGTCTTTAATTGTGTTTAAAGACACCTATTCATCTCTATTTTAATAATATCAAGTCCTGCAGGTAGTAAAAAAAAAATATTATCTTAAATAACATAATTAATTACAACACTCCAAAAGTGGTCTTCAAGTGTTTTAATGAATTTACAGGACTGATCCAGGCAGTGAAAAACAAAAGCCCAGAAAGCTCTTACCCCTGCATTGGTAGAGCCATTAGGCACTGACATTAATTTGATGCTCACACATTGTTATTTAGAGATCAAGGATGCTCAGTCTTGTATGAAAGGAACCAATATATGAGCAAATTTTGTAACAATCCAAAAGAAAGGCTGAACAGAATAAAACTTCTGATCGTATATGAGTAAAGGTCTCTGATGATATATGGAAAGGAAACCACTAATAACTGTTTCACAAAAAGCTCACATTAAAAAAATAATTAGGATATGTTAAGACACGGAAGCAAGGTAGCTTTGAAATAGAGAAGACGCATCTGGCAGGTAATGCAGGTTAAAACAGAGGACTTGTAAGCCACTCTTTGTCCTATCCAATGTTTCTTTGTGTCGTGGGTAGTTCATTCTGACTTCTTCACCATCAAGAAACTTCAAGTCACTTTTGGGTTGGAAGTAACTTCACACAACTCTCACTAGGTTCCAGGAGAAATCTTTAAAATAAAGATCTGAATAATGAAAGACTATGTGCTCCATTCGTGTCACCTACGTGGCTCTCCGTAACAGTTTCTGTGCATTAGCAGTGTGAACTAACTTAATCATGGGCTAAAATAACCATCATACAGAAAGAAAATATACCCTGATTATGCTGAATCCTTCCCTTACTGTTTCCTTCATTCACGGTTGCCAAGTTCAGTCTTTCCATGGAAACGCATCAGTGGAGCATTTTGTTTTCCGGACATGTTACAGTTTCACTGAATGCTGTGTCTTCTTACTGGCTGCCCTTGCTTCTCATAGCATAAACATTTCACTGACTGAACATGCTCAGTTGCTTTCAGGGAAAATCCCCTCACGCACTGCGATTTTTATGATACAGTGCATAGCTGCTACAACAAAACAAACAGCCTTCAGTTCATACAGTAAACTACTCACAAACAAAACAGATAACATCTCTCATAGAGTGCTGGAGCATGCTAAACGTGTGTCAGCGTCCCTGATACAATATAAATCACAACAGCCAGAACCACTCTCCCTCTGGAAATGTAGCTGGAGAAAAGGGAAACGTTCCTTTTATATTGAATCTGACCATTAGACTATGTTCTCTGTAGTGAATAGGGAACTGACATTCTAGATCCCTGCAAACTAAGGAGAACAAGGGGATTCGACTTGCAATATCACTTATAAAGGTATCAGCACTGTATTATAGCAAAGTTAGCATCATAGAAGAGATTATGTTTGATTTGAACTGATCAGTCAATTTTGGAACATTAAGGGATCAAATCCCTAGAATGAGCACACGACGGGAAACAGAAAACTCTATAAGAGATCACAGAAGTGGACCTGTGATGAAGCACTTCAAATATTCCCAAGAAGAGGTCATTAGGTCCGGAGAGAATCTAATGGAAAAGAAAAAATAATCTGACACAGAGAACAGGACTGAGAATAGAAAGCTGAGGGATAAAGGCAAGGGAACTAAAAATCCTTCAGATTAAATACAAAAAAGCTTTGCACATTATGTTAGTAAGTAGATTATCTGTAATACACAGAAAAAGCTGTGAGAATGTAATTAATTAAATAATACATATTGTAAGAAGTTCCAAAAAGCAACAGAATGTGGTGGTGTTCTTCCTAGTCATGTTATAAGTGAAAGTCTCTGATGGCTGAGTTAAATTTTGTTGATTCTGAGATGGCTTCCACATCCTTTAGTCTCATATGGTTTTGTCACAGCCTCACAGTACAGGGATCTAGTCTGCAGCCACCTTACTCTATGTTGAATGGATTACTGCTCATAGAATGCTGTTTAAAATGGGATGTTACTATGGTATTTCAGTTTTTACCTGAAGGTAGGACATCAAAAGCTTTGGCCCTAAACCAAGCATGATCAATAGTATCCTCTAAGTGTCTTTATGGGCAGATGTGCTATGTTTTTTTCCTATATCCTATTTCACCATATAAGAGTTATTTGGTCATTTATCTATCACTTATATTAACTATGTACCCAGCTGGGCATTCACTATTAACACATAGATAGACATGCAGTCAAAAGATCTTAAGAACTGGCCAACTTGCCACTTCATCTCACATAGAGGACAGCACAGCAGAATGTGTATAAAGTTTATAAAGGTGAATTATGTATTAGAGAAGACAAGAATTCGGTATCTTCGTAAAAACATTGAGCAAAAGAAATAAACTGGAACTCCTGTGCACAAAACAATATATTGTCAGAAATACTGGAAACCCACAGATTAGTGAAGGTGTATAGGAAAACTTGAGGACTGCAATGATGTGCTTTCCTCCTTGCTAAAGAAATCTAGCTGCTTGAGAGAAGAATCTGAGCATATCATCGTGTAAAATTTCACATTGATGAAAGGGCAGGTTTAAGAAAATGGAATTGAAAAGCCCTATCCTGACACTGTGGACGCAACAGAAAAGCAACTTTATCCTGATGACTTCAAGCAGCAGATTCTTCCTCAAAAGTGACCAAACGTTTGAACATTCAGAAAAACTGAATGTGTATGTGTTTATAAAAATATTAGAAAAAAAGGTGCTATTATCTTATGAAACACATCACAAATATCTATCATCAAAGGGGTAGCTAAAAGACATAGCTTGCTTCCTGAAAATGTGTCTTTATAGCCTGTTTTGAAATGAAAAATGGTTATTTTTACAGCTCCTGTATATAGCATAAGCTCCTGATATAAAGACATGAACTGAGGAAAATCTCTGGCCAGCTCCTTACTCTAGAATAATTAGTGAAGCACTTGTTTTGCATAATTTAAAATAAGTGGTGTCATTTGCATTAATTTAGACTACAGAAGGCATAATCAAACTTACTTAGCATATATAAAGTATGCCATATTCATTCAAAATCATTAGATCATGGAATGGTTTAGGCTGGAAGGGACCTTAAAGATCATGTAGTTCAAATAACCCTGCCATGGGCAGGGACATCTTCCACTAGACCTGGTTGCTCAGAGCCCCATCCAATCTGGCCATGAACAACTCCAGGAACTGTGCATCCAACAGCTTCTCTGGGCAACCTGTTGCAGTGCCTCTCCACTCTCACAGCAAGAAATTTCTTCCTAATGTCTAATCTAAACCTACTCTTGGTTTGAACCATTACCCCTTTTCTTGTCACTACATGCTCTTGTGAAAATTCCCTCTCCATCTTTCTTGTAGGCTCATTTCAGGTACTGGAAAGCCACAAACAGGTCATTCTGAAGCCTTCTTTTTTCCAGGCTGAACAAACCCTGTTCTCTAAGCCTTTCCTCGCAGGAGAGGTGTCCCGTCCCTCTAATCGCCTTGGTTGCCTTTCTCAGGTCTCGCTCCAAAACATGTGTTTTTGTGATGAGAACCNATCTAAACCTACTCTTGGTTTGAACCATTACCCCTTTTCTTGTCACTACATGCTCTTGTGAAAATTCCCTCTCCATCTTTCTTGTAGGCTCATTTCAGGTACTGGAAAGCCACAAACAGGTCATTCTGAAGCCTTCTTTTTTCCAGGCTGAACAAACCCTGTTCTCTAAGCCTTTCCTCGCAGGAGAGGTGTCCCGTCCCTCTAATCGCCTTGGTTGCCTTTCTCAGGTCTCGCTCCAAAACATGTGTTTTTGTGATGAGAACCCTAGAACCGGACACAGCACTCCAGGTGAGGTGTCATCCGAGTGGAGCAGAGGGGCAGAATCCCCTCCCTCAACCTGCTGGCCACTCTGCTTTTGACACAGCCCAGGATAGAGTTGGCTTTTGGGACTGCAAGTGCACGTTACTGGCTCACAGTCAGCCTCTCATCCGCTAGCACCTCCAAGCCCCCAGCAGGGCTGCTCTTGATCTGGTCATCCTCAACCTGTACTGATACTGGAGGTTGCTCTGACCCAGGTGCAGCACCTTGCAGTAAAGGTCAGTGGGCAATTACATTTCTCACTGGTCATCATCCTTTAATTGTACCTACTGTCAGGTACAGGCAAGGCTGGCTGCTTCTCATGGAATGGTAAGCCAGCAGCTAAGAGTCCCAGCAAGTGAAGAGGCCTTGCCTGCAAAGAGCCAGTTACTCAGGGTCAAGATCAAGTCCAGGAAAGAGTAACAAAGGTCAGCTGCAGTCCAGTGGCCATCCAACAAGCCATTAGTTATGAGCAGGTTCAAGATCAATTAGAAAGTCACATCAACAGCTCAGGGTCAGTCATGTACGAGACTGCATGCAGACACAGCTGCAGTGACAGCGACAACTGCCAAAGCTGGCTGAAACATGTCAGTAGGTCATATGAAAGGCTGGAACTTCCAAAATTATCTTTCTTTAAAAAATTATTGAATATTTTCACTGGTAATGTACAAAGAAGGTGTAAAAGTTGAACATACTGATGCTGGAAAGCAAATGTTTCATCAACACAGAAAAGTATTATTAGGGTACTACTTCAAGAACTGAATAAGCACAAAGATAAATTAGTAAAAGTGGCAGTAAGTTTGACATTGATAAGATAAAGAAACTGATGAAAACACAAAAACAAAGTAGCAAAATGAAGTCTAAAAACATGTTGAAAACTAATTGGAGAACAGAAGACGAGATAAGAAAATAACTATTTCTTTTGAAGATGTATGTGGGTACAAAAGCAAATGAGTGGAATGATCTGTAGGGAAATTTACCCTGAAAAAGTAAGTTGTCTCTAAATGTCAGAGGAAGAAGGTCCAATAACAGTAGCAGGTGAAGCAAGACTAATTATTTTAAAACAGATTTTGAATGGTAACATTTCCTAATCTGCAAGAACAAGGGGGTCACAAAGTCATTTCCATTCCTACATCATTATTATTTATGCATAAATAAGTAATACATAGGGCACAGATGCATATATATTAGAACATTTGTCTGTAGCTCTTGCTACATATCTCTTAGATGGCAATTTTTCATATAACTGCTGATCATATTTTAATGATTTCATATCTTGCTATGCATCTTGCAATCAAAGTCTGATTTTTTTGCATAACTTGCAAACATGGTATTTGAGGTTTTTTTTCTATGGAAGTTAGACATTTTCTATTGACTTAAGTGAGGTTTGGATCTTATGGTAATGTTGATTTGTGTAAGGTATACTTAGAAGACTTATGCAGTAAGTTACTGTGAATGCAAATCTCAAGTTTTACATGCAGATATGGAATTATAAATATGCTATTCATAGTATGGAATACTGTTTTTGATGAATCATACAATGCAAAAAATTCTTGCCTTTTATTTCATCAGTCTGAAAAAGAGGAAAAGTACTTTATATGATTCTATATTGTCACTCTTTATGTATTTGCAGAGTCCTATAATGCTTCTTCTTTTATTTTTATTTTTTTAAGGCTAGACCCAAATTTGGTTTTACCTTCCTCACAGAAATGAAACCACAGCATTAAATCAAGTTTGGCCCCTATCCAGGGCAGACTATTACAATCTTCAGCTGTTAATTCATAAGCTTGAGTGACTCTGAAACACGTTTGTCCATTTTAATTGAAAGTAATGGCACAAAAGGTGTACTAATTTTTGAAAACAAAAAGCCTTTTAGAACAAAAGGAAAACTCATTCAGTATGTCTGAATCCTATTCAGTTGTGTATGGTCACAAAGCATGTCTCTTTTTTATCCTTCAGTAAATGATTATTCTGTAAAACATGGAAGAAAAGGAAAAAGGTTTAAGGATCTTTGTCAATTCTCTTGTGAATCAATATTGTTCTGTTTCTTGTATTATTTATCCACCCTTTAATTGGTTTCAACTCCCTAGACAGCAAGGTTCTGTGATAAACTGTGTAAAATATCTTTCCTCTCCACCACCCCCTTCCTGTTATTAATAGTTTTGAAGATTTATAGGTAGAATATCTGTCAGAATGCAGTCAATGCTCGAGCTCCTGCATTAGTCAAAATTTGCATTTTTCCGTTGTGAGGCTAACGCTGTATTGCTACGTGCCTTTAAAAACACTAAAATAAGGTAACTACTTATACAAATGAAGTGATGCAGTGTAATGCTTCTGCAAGCTACTTAACAGCTGGAAGCTTCATTTTTGAACCACTGTTACTAAAGAGAGAGATGTCTTATTTACTGTTATTATTTTTTACCCAAGAAAAGGGTTTAGATCTTTCTGCATTTACTTGACATGCCCCAAAGTTTTAAAATAAAAATATAAAAATATTTAATTGTGTTGGCTGACTTTTAGGAATTCTGACATCTGAAATATGGGGGAAAAAAAGAAAAGAAAAAAGACTTGTATTATTTTTACATCATGCTCAAGCATAGATTATTCTGTAAGTAGCATTATCCTGTTGAATTACATCATGTCATGTTGCTTTCACTTGATTTGCCCCATCTTTATCTTCTCTAATGTTGGCATTTTTTGTTAGTATGCAGAGCAGTTCTTAAAATTCTGTGCCAAAATTCTAGTTGAATATGCAAATGAACTGTATGTCTGCCATAACATTTTCCTCTAGGGTACCTTTGAACAAAACAAGCCAAAAATATCTTGTTCTTTTTTGCTAGGAAAAAATGAAACCAAAAGGAAGAGTTTATATCTGCATTTTCACTGCTTAAAGAAAGAAAATAGAAGACATGAAGTCCAGTACTTGCTTTTGGGTATACACCTTGGAGAAATATCTTTTAAACTCTGTAAAATGCCTGCTTTAGTTACTTTGCAATGCAGGGTTTGTTTTGATCTAAGGCATGTAATACTCACCATGATACATGCCATTCTTACTGTGATGATGTTAAATTTAGTTAGAATATTTAATCAGTCTTTGGTATGTTATGATATCTCCTAATACTTTTTCTCGCAGGTTATGGTGTTATGACAGAGTAATATTTGCCAGTTCTTGACAAAAAAAAGTCATTAGAAATACTGAGTTTGTTTCTTTAGTGTATTATATTCCCAAATATACAACTAAAACAAGAAATGCACTCATTTAATATTATTACTGAGAATTCTGCCAATATACAGGCTCTAAACCCCAATAGTATCTCTAGTTTTATATTTTCCATATTTATTCTCTGAAGTACACTGCACTCACTTATTGAACTGGTCAATTAGTTGCTCCCTTCATTCATCCAAGGCTGCCTACAGGCTGACATAAAAAAGGTACCGAAGTGAGAAAGAGGCTGGTGAGATGTTGGAAGAGTAAGAGATCCAGCAGACTGGGGAAGAGGAGGCAAAAGAATTAATTTTGAGAAATAGACTCTTTTTGAAAGACAAGAAAATAAAGAATCTGTTTAACAGGAGAATGAAGCCATCTCCTCTAAGGACAAAGTGCTATAATGTGACAGATACAGTACAATAAAGTCCAAACAAGATATTTTTCATAGACTTCTTCTGCATCAAGTCCTACTCAATCTTTCAGCACAAACCAGGCAAGCAATCTATATGACAAACAGTACTTAAGGTAACTGTAAATTGTCCAAGCTCTTGATGGAGAAACAGAAAGCTCCAGTACATTTTGCTCAGGAATAAAACCCCCAAAAAATGCCTAACATTTTCAGTGAACATTGTATGTCATTATTTATCTTCATTAAGAGCAGCCAGGTGTAGAAAGTTATGTGGGGACATATATTCTCTGAGGAGCTCTGGCTGGCAAAGAATATGATGGGAGGTTGTAGACTAATTAACCTGTTCATTGTACACAGGAAGAAAATCATATTCTTACAGAAGACCTTAAAAAGATAAAACAGCTGAAAAAAGAATATTGGGATGATGAGGTTCTAACTTGCCAATGTTTCACAGGGCATTCAGAGCATTTAGATAGTGCTAAAAAGGCTTTTTAATGCAGATATTGGTTCCCTTTTCCCACACTACAGCTTGACCTGACGTCCCAGCAGAACAGAGTAACTGCTGTGTTCTCACAATACAAAGTGCAAGCTACTGTACTTGTCTCTCCTCAGGAATTATGAGATTCATGTATGATAACACACTGAGGAGAGTTATGCAGTTCTCCATCCAGCAAAAGCAAGGCAGAACTAGCTTTATTTGCCTTTCAGAAAACCATGTGAACATACACAAAACAGATTTTAAAAAAATAAATTGATAAATCCCAACAATTTCTGAAGGGATGTGAACATTATTTGAAATTTCCCAGGTTAAATGATCCATGCAGATTTTTTACCATGGTAACTTACTGTTAAGTTTTGGCAGTTACAGGTCACTGCTTTCATACAAAGTTCAAGCCTGATATCAAATATCTCAGCCTATTTGCTTTAAAATGAGCTGGATATATTAATAAAGATTTACTAGCTGGTTTTAGGACTTCCTCATAGGGTTTTAAAACCATATTTGACTCTATTTCTCATCATTGTTATAAATACTGGTATTAGTACCACATTCTTTATTTACTTAGTGTTTTAGAATATAGTTAAAAGTTCTGTATTTTTTTTTGTGGACATCTCTCAGGTATTTTTAAGGTTAAGAATGCTGGATTGTAGGTTTCAGTGTTAGTTATTTGGATTGCTCTTACTTCTTCCTTGATGTTGTTGGCAAGATATAACAGGGAAGTAACTTTTTGATTTATTTTTATTATTACTATTAAATAGGACTCTAACATTTACATGTTTGTACTATTTAATTAAATAACAAAAATAAAACGTGAGAGTAGAGGATTAATACTTCGTAGAAATGGGAGCTAAATTAATATACTCAATAAAAGACAAGATAGAGGAGAACATTGCAAGACTGATTCTGTTAGTTCAAACAAGATTATGTCTTGTCATCATTTAAACAAAAATTATCAGATGGAAACCAAGATAAAGTAAAAGTTCAGGAAAGACGCAAAAAATTCTCTACTGAAAGGAAAGTGTTCAATTAAGGAATTTTCTATAATCATCCTATCTCCTTCGCTGTTTTTATGCAAGAGCTGAACTACCATTTTTATGGCTAATTCCATTATATGGAAGACAATGAGGAAGGATAGCATTTGTTTTGTGCAAACTTCCTCTGCACATACATGTACATGACATGCACAGATGAGCTAGACCACTCTCATCCTACCTTCAATTCAGGAAGCTAATGACCTCATTCTTATCCAAAGTCTATAAAAATAAAACTCCGTGGACTAATGAACACAGATGCTATGAGATGGCTGTGTTTGGCACATGTCCCCTAAATAGCTTTATGTGCTCAATCTCCAGTGGCCTGAGGAATGTTCCTTGCATGCACAGATCACCTCCTTCACAGAAAACTGTATTAATATGCAGAAACTGTGCCAAGGGGATGGCCCTTCTCCTTTATTAATTTAAACATTTTAATATTCTCTATATGCAAAACGTAATTAGAATTAATGGACTTTAGCACTAATGCAGTGCCTGAAGCTAGACAGAGCATCTATCTTGTGCATATGATAAACTTGAATTCGAATCCCTTACCACCAGCAAGGCTGGGAGCTCAGCTCAGCCTGCTGATGTAGTTTGTGTCCAGATAAAGATCATATCAACTGACAGACAGAGGGAATTATCATCCTTTTGATGAGATAAGCAATTGGTCCTCCAGGGAGGAAGTAAACCATGACTGAGTTGCACTGATTGTTAAACAAGATCTCATTATTAATCTATAAAGACAGTGTGTCTGGGCTACAGTAGCATACATCAGACAGAGAATAAATGTCAGATTTTAGTCTGTTGTGCCCAAACTGTTGATAGTTTCCTTGCAAAAAGTCATAAATTCCACATGTGACAGAATAGAAAATAGAATTTACATTCTGTCTGGTATTTCACATTCACTTAAGAAACAAAAACTTATCAAGGAAAATATCAGAATGTTTGATTTGAAAGTAAGCATGAAAAAATGTGGCAAACAGAATCAGAAATTCAGGATGTGCTGGATATGAATTTTGAGAAATTACAGTGGCTGTTATTAAGAAGCCAGAACAACTTGTGCACTGTTTTTATTGTTTTCTCTGAACTGAAAACAACAATAAAATACAAGAATTTGTTTTTTGCCAGTAGTATAGCCTGAGAAGGAATGAAAGAGTCTTCAATCTCTCATAGTTATTTGTTCTCCCAAATGTGTTCTACTATGGGATTGGTGGGGGAAAAAAAAAAAAAAATCCACCAAAGCAAAGGTCTGAATTCAAGAGCTACTCACAAATACCTTAATCTACTCTAAGTCTTCCTTTACTGATGTTGTGGTTTAACCCCAGTGGGAAGCTTATCCCAACAGAACTGCTCACTCATTCACCCTCAGTGGTATGGGGAAGAGTATTTAAAAGGAAAATGTGTAAAAACTCACGGGTTGAGATAAAGACAAGTATGTGAAGCAAAAGCTGTATGCATAAGCAAAACAAAATAAGAATTCATTCACTGCTTCCCATCTCTAGGCAACTGTTTAGCCATTTGCAGAAAAACAAACCTCCATCATGCATAACAGTTGCTTGGGTAGACAGGTGTTCTAATTCCAAAAGTCTTAGTTCAACAGTCTTCCTTCCTCTTCCTCTTCCTCTTCCTCTTCCTCTTCCTCTTCCTCTTCCTCTTCCTCTTCCTCTTCCTCTTCCTCTTCCTCTTCCTCTCCCCCAGATTTTACTGCTGATCATGACTTCATATAATATGGAATATCTCTTTAGTCAGTCGGGGCCAGCTCTGCTGACTGTGTCCCTTCCCAACATCTTGTGCATTCCCAATTTACCCACTGGCTGGGTAGTGTGAGAAAGAGAGATCGGCTTGACATTGTGCACTCACTGTTCAGGAAGAGCCAAAATATTGGTGTGTTATCAATACTGTTTTGGTCACAAATCCAAATTATAACACCATACCAGCTGCTATGAAAAAAAATTAACTGTATCCCAGTCAAACTCAATAATGATCCTTTTTGTTATGACCTGTTGTAAGAGAACTGGCCTCTGTTTCTTGTGTTATTATCTTACAGGTTTAAGTGAATTGCTGGTGTTTATTGCCATTTCCTCTGACATGGTATTTGGAGGACAACTGTACAAAATACTTTGTGCATATGAATGCTTTTATCTCTTTATTGTAGTAATATGCTAGACAATGCATGAATTACATTCTTTCTCTGTACATGTCTCCAAAAATGTCCTATTTCTTTCTATAATTAAGGTTTTGGCGGTCCAGTGACTGATCTTTCTATATGTCCTTGTCCTCAAATCTTTAATGAGTACACTCGTGAATTTATTTTATATCAACATTAAACACCTAGGCTGATATTTCCATAACTAAATGCAAGCTAGAAACATACTCAATGTAACAGTGACTTTAAGTAAAAATGGTATTTTTCCTCTAAATTGTTGGCGTAGTGAAATATGGATTCTCACGAATTGTAGAAAACGCATTTTGCTCAAACCTCTTAAATAACTGTCAGTGGGCCCAGACAAATATGTAGAGCAGCATGAGGAAATAATAGTGCTAATTATTAGCTTATGTGTACCTGATAAGCCTGATAGACTACACGGAAAATGGGGTGAGTGAAAAGGATTTATCAATAAGGTAGAATTTCTGTTCTGGTCAGTGTTCATGCTAGCAACTTGGTGTTTGTCCCTGTGAGGTCTTAAAGAATGCAGTTGCATGTCTCAAACCATTGTCAAAGCCACAGAAGGAACTTCCCGAAAGATGAGCCACCAGACCAGTCTCCACTGAGATAAGCATAGACGGCGACAGTAGCAAGATGCGAGTTCTCGGTGCGGTGAGGCACATCTGGGTAACCTATCCAGACAAAAGTCTACACAGTGGCAAACTGTTGGAAAGGAAGCAACTGCTTATAAACGTGCCAGCTCAAGCTGTGGGAATGGCATCTATGCCCCATGGATACCCCCTGGATATCTCCAGAAAAATGTATCTAGGAGTCTCACCACTGAGAAGACCCGGGGGAAGAAGACCACCAGGATTCTGCAGAATCCATGTGGTGGTGGTATCTTTCTACTTAATTTTTCTCTTGCTCTCTGTTTCTTCCTCCTGTCCCTCTCCCATTTCTTTCTATCCCTCTACCTCACATTTACTGTTAAATAAAACCTGTACTATTAACTTCAGCATATGGTGTCTTATAATCGAATCTTAACAGTCTTCAACTCATATTGCTAAAAAAGTATAATAATGGTCCCCATAAAAAACAAGAACTCCAAACTTGAATAAGAAGCCAGGATGCCTGCTGCAAAAACTGTTTACTCTTTCTTCTCATTAAAGAAACCTGTGGATCTCCTGTAGTTGTGCTGCTATTGTCAATTCTAGAATTACAGCCCTCTCACCTATTTATTCCTATTTGATAAATGATGAATTAAAAATATGACAGAATAACTATTATACCTGTGTGGTGAATGAGTGGCTAGGCTATTAAAAGAAACACTGTCAAAGATTAAAAGCAGGGTTTAATATGAATTTGTGAAAACGCGACTTTACAGAGTTTGATGGCAAGGTTCTCTCTATTACTTAATACACAGCTTAAAACATACAGAGGAAGATAAAACTAGAAGCAATTTGGAATCATATACACAGAAGCCAGAAATGCCGAAGAGAGCAAGAGTGCAAAGCATCAGGATGCAAGATAAGGGTGCGAAAGGGTTTAGCAGCACTTAATCACGGAATACTTTAACATTTACAAAGGGATTCAGTAGGGTTTACTAGAATTATAACAATGGTTTAACTATAGACTTGACGCAGTAACAATCATATCATAATCAATTCACACATATGAGTAGAACAACGTATACTCCTATTTCTATGTCTGTAAGGGTTCCTATCAAAAATTCCCCTTGGGTTCAGTGAAATACAACAAATCCCTCTGTGTTTCCTAACAGGCAAGGGCTGCATCTCGAGGAATGTGGAGATGTAGGGGAGGCTGTACCAGCCTAGACTTCTCAGGATGGGGGCACAGGAGGCAGAGAGCGTTGCAGTCCTCCAACGTGTAAATCTAATAGAAAGAAAGAAAAGAAAAGAAGAACTGATACAAAAGTAATAAGAAATGTTGTCTTCAAGATATTGGAAGAGTGGCAAGACCTTACAAAAATATCAGATTGAAAATTATCTGGCAATATTTGATATACTGCACATTAGCATTAATTATGCAGTCATACAGTCAGTTTGGGGGGGCTGTCCAACAGTTTTTTCCTTCCTTTTCTACTAAACTCATTTTTACTGGTAGCCCATAACTTTGCCCAGATAGAAGAGGTGAGAGTTTGTGTTCTTGACAGTTGGAAAGCTTTAATCTGCTTTCCTATTTCTCAGTGTCTTTAGGTAATATTTTCAATGACAATTCACTTTTCAGCATTTTTCAGGCTTGTGCTCAGCCTCACAGGATGAAATCTTTCCCAAAACATCTGTTCCCAGAAAGAACAGGCTACAGTAAACTTGGATACTTGCCAGATTTCAAGAAAGTTATCTGTTGTGCTGTCTAAAATACTATATTTCCCACTTGAGTAAGTGAAAAAACCTCATTACTCAGTATAATAATTTTGTGGATAATTAGTATCTCTCCCATTTCCTATAACTCATTCTTCTCCTTGCATTGTTAATGTTGCTAGCAATAACATCTACTGCAATAGATTATAATCTTGAGGACAGATTTTGGATCTGATTTAAATTTTCTGTACCCTGATGATTAAGTGAACCCTTTTACAAGATTGATTATTTTTCTGGTAGAAATATGAATGTGCTTATAGTATCAAGTGGCATATTCCTGGATCTTTCCCTGTTTCATGTTTGATCATCTTCAATAGCCACATTCAGCTTTAAACCTTGAAAGGTGTTTTCCCAGAGCATCAATTCAGATCCATTTTAGCTCTGATGACAGTTCTTGCTCACAACCATGATCACTCAATGCTAAGTTGTACCAGCTTTGAAACCAGTACGATTTGGGTTTATTCCATGGCTGCAACACTGTCTGTATGTCAGCAACTGTTTTCCTATGCTATTTATGACAATGAAGGAAAGGCCAACAGGGTCCTTCCCAAAATTAAGATTGTAATCCATGCTTCCAGCAGGAACTTTTGGATTTAGTCAAATGGCATCATCACCCATCTTGAATGAATTCCCATTTAGAACATCAGAAATGCCTCAGAAATACAACTTCTGTGACAAATTCTTTGCCATGTCTGACTCTGAGATAATTTCAAATGTTGAGGTTTTGACTAGGAAGAAATACTGAGATATAGACAAGGAACTGCAACAGTAAGTGGCTCTCTATTGCTTTGTCTGTAAAACCCTCTGTAAAACCATCTTTTTAGATACATGGGGTTTTTTCGTTCTCTTTGAAATTCAGAGATCTCAAGCCTTTAATTGTTTTTACTTTGCCTTACAGACCACTAAATTCCAAAAGCCTACTTAAATAATTTCCTTCTAAAATTATTAATCCAGTGAATAGATCTTATCTTCTCAATAATAATTGTCACATAGATTTTGGTGTCAAATTATAAGAGTTTCATTCCTGGTCTCACATACAGCTGTCTAACTCTCTCTGCACATTCAGATATATTTCAATGCAGTAACTGTTTTGGATATCTCCTCTACCGCTCATTTTTATTTCTTCAAGTAACAACTGCCATGGAGACAGGAAAGATCTTCACAGTTTAATTTTTATCTCCTTTGATCCTGTAAGCCTGCATGATCCCCAGTGCATGTCTGTCAATCACCAAGTCTGAATCTAGCATCCCATCTTTTCCGTTGAATGAAAGGCTGTTGCACTAACTGAAGATTTGCGCAGTACTCAGCATCACTTTTTGGGTTTAATGAGACTTTGATAATAAATTGAAGAGGAAGGGACCAGATTGATGGCTGCGAAAATATCCACTCTGATGGCACAATCCCAGCTATGAAATTGAACATTTTGAAATTCATGAAAAAGTGTTAATTCTCCAGCTTTTCTCATGAGCTTTTTAATTGGTTAATAATTCTTCTGCTTTATTAACAGTAACTTGCAATCTAATATTTTGTTTAGGCATTTTGGACACAAAAAAGGTTCTGATACTATTCATTAGAGGGTAACACTTCCAAATTGCCACCACACCTGCAACAAATAGACCTATATTCTTCTGAATAAACCTGTGCTGCAAATGAAATTGTATCCTAGTGCCACACTTCCTGAAAAGACAAACTTAATTGTTAATATTAACAAGAATATTCAAAATGCTGAAATGCACAATGGATATGAGCCCTAATATTTTCTGTTGTTGTAGGCAGACAGAAGTCTGCCCCTTAAGCTCAAAAGCAATATTTCCTGAATCTGTTCAAAACTCATTTTTGCCAGCAGTGTCTGCATGTCTAAGAATATTAGGGAACAAATTAAAGGCTTTTAAAGAAGTGATATTAAACAATTAAAATTCAAGATGTTGCAGGAGATATTGTAAGCAGTAGATGGCCGTACTTGGAGAGCCTTTAATGATGAGTTCCAATTTTTTTGCTAGTTCTTTGAATCTTTCAAATTATTTAGTTTAAATAGGGATAACTGGTCTTTAGAAAACTCATTTACTTCTGCTGATTTTGAAAGTAAAAAACCAGAATCATAGATAGTAATAAAATACAAGATTTTTTTTTTTCTTTAGCATTGAAGAGCATTATTGTTTTTAACTGGCCTCTTCAGCCTTGGTCCATAATTTCGCATGAATAATTTGTTGGGTGTATAGCATTATGAAATTACGATCATATTAACATAGAAAAGATTATGATGGAGTTGTAAAAACAAGAATATTTCTTTGAGTGACAGGTGATACAATTCCAATAGATGTTTATCTTATTTTTGAGTGTCAATACCTACATATAAAATTATAGTATTTTAAGGAATTTTAATTTCTAGCACCCTAAAATATCAATATTGCAGACAAGACATTTTAGACATTATTTTTAATCATTTTTCATTTTTTATACAGTTTTGCCACCTGCAAAATTTTCAGAGGTAATCAAATTATATCACAATCTAAGATTCTTGATTTTATTTTGAGTTTTCCTATGACCTATTTGTAATGGCCTACACATGAAGTGGCATAGACCTGTTCATTCCTAGATTTCATTTTGGTAAAGGCCAAAGCGTATCTAACTTGCTTCTTTGAACCACATAAATGATTTCCCAAATCACCAGGAATATATATGAATAAAGGTGAATATTACAGATCTAAGTAATTTAGAAATTATATAATTAGGCTATAGTTTATTACAGATGGGCAATAATACATCAGAAAAATTATTTAATTTCTTCACTTGTTAGTGAAGTGGGATTCACAAATGACAATGGAAACAAGTATCCTACAAACAAGCCCGTTGTTCCATCCTCCCCCCTCATCACTTAAAACACTGTTGATTAAAGAAGTTTAAAAGTTTTAGAAATCATGGAAACCAGGTTAGTAAAATTTTAGAAACCATAGATAACGTTAGTAAAATTTAAACATGGAAGTGAAAGCCATTACAGTAAATGGAAGAGCTAATTCTAACTAAACACAGTCCTACTCTAATTATAAGGCACAGGTGAGGATATTTTGCGGGTATCTTTAGATTAATGGGACCATGTGCATGCACATACACACTAAATTATCTGTAAGGGTATCTAACCTTAAGAAGCATGATAGTAGCTATAGGATATAGCTGGCTGATGGAGATTTAAAATCTTCTGTTATATATTGCAGGAATCATCTATAATTCTTCAGCACTGTAATATGGCACAAATTGCTTTGGTGTGATTTGGATGAAAAAACCCAAAGATAATGAAGTGAAAGATGCCTGAAGATAGTGCTGTAATCATCTGGATGGATTTGGGAAGTTGTTATTGCAGAATGCTTTGGATTTTTCTTTCTGATTCTTTGGAAGGTAGGGTATCTGGTGACTTTAACTTTGAAGGAGAATGCTACAGACCTTACATACACTGTAGACTGATGACAATCCAAGTGGGCCTCAACTTTTTAGGTAATTGTGTCTCAATATTTAAAATAACTGTTTAATAATTACATTACTTTTCTCATAAGAAAAGTTTTCATCCATCCACAGATTGATTAGTGGTTTTTTCCCTCCTCCTTCTCCTTGATCAAACCACTTCAGTAGCTGAAGAAAATGTGTTTAACTTCTTGTCAATTATTAGATGTAAACTTTCCTAGTAAAAATTCCCAAGTGCTTACAGTAGATCTTCCCAGGTAATATAATTTGGTTTTGCTTTTTCAACTGATTCGAGCCCTTATACTTCAAAACTTCTCAATAACCAAATCCAAATTGTTAATAAATTACTACTAAAATTTCACATCTATCACAGGAGAGATGAGAAAATATGTTTACAGGGTGATATATTTTTACATACCAAACCTTCATGCACCTTTCTTCATCCATTCCTTCTCCTACACATATAGAAGCAATGAAAAATAATAGCATTTCTACATCAGCCAGTGACCGCTTTTATTTGAAAAGATTTTTATGGTATTATACTAGATTTTTTTGGTAAAAGAAGGATGACGAGAATAATGGATTTGGTTTTATTGCTGGTTTTTATCTATGAAACAATTACTTGAAGCATCTGATATACCATGTTACCACATAACAGCTTTTTTTACATTCCACATTTAAGTCTTGTCTTTTTACAAAAATAAGCTAATATAATAAGAACATAGGAAAAGAAGAAAAAAAGCCTAGGATGCTAATGACATAGGATCTCGATGGCATAATCTAAAATGGAGAAAATAATTTTCTTTTTGAAAAGACAGCCAAACTTCTCTGACATTGCCAATATTATTTTAGAAGTGTTTGTATCCATTGCATCTGATATACAGGAATCCTTTGAAGTGTGAAGTTGTTCTTTTTAATATATTGCTTCAGTCTGTTGGTTTTGACTGTGGCGGGGCCTTCTGAAGTAATTTTAAAGATACCAGGTGGGGGAATAAGCAGGGAGCTCTATATCTGCCTATATAGGTCAAATGAGAAAAGGAACAGATGAAGGAGTATGATATAATTTCTAAAATGAGCTCTGTAGTTGTTTGAAATATCAGTGTTTCTCTGCACATTTAAGGACACACTGACAAATACTGACCTGACTCCTCTCTCTTTCAAAGCAAAGACATGAATACAATTACAGAGTATAAAAGTAGATGGAATTTGTCGTTTCATTGTGCCACTTCTTTTTTCCCCCTTACCCAAAACTCTCTGTGGCTACATTTGAGCATAATAACACTTCAATAACACTAAAAGTGCATACTTTAAACTAAGGTGCAATTTATGGTACATTTTAGAGAAGAGCTACTGAGACCTGGGCACAGTTCCAGTGCTGACTCTGCAGCACTGCAATTGAAAGACACAGATGTTGTTTCTTTTCTAGTAGTGATTATTAGAAGATCTTCTAAATTCTAGGCAACTTTTTGAAGTGACCTATCCTAATAAAATTCTCTTTTTTAATAAAACAGATTATGCTTTTTCGAGGTATGCCTGAGCTATTGTTGAGTATTTAATGACTGTAACATTCAGCAATATATTTGAATTCAAAACTGTACCCAATTCATTGCTTTGTGAAGCTTGAAAGTTTCTTTATGCTTATGGTAAAACAAAACTGATTATAGATAACTTTCTGTAACATATCTTAACCTAACTTTCTACCATTAAGAAGTCTTCCTTTCTCCAGCCTTCCTCTCTTAGCCTCAATGTCCGTGATTCATGAAGGCCAGCCTCAGCAGCAAAGGCTGAAGCAAATAAGGCATTCAGTAATTACTCCTTCTCTTTGTCTTCCATCACCAGGATGTGACCTCCTTGGCTTTCTGGGGTGAAAACGCACATTGCTGTCTCATATCTGACTTTTCATTTACAGGTATCCCCAAGTCCTTCTTGGCAGGGCTTCTTTCAATCCATTCATTCCCTCAGTCTGTATTGACATTGAGGGATTGCCTCAACCTAAGTGCAAGACATTGAAGTCCATGTTGTTGAAATTCTTGAGGTAAAAAGAAATTTACAAAGCAACAGCAACATTAGAGAGCTTTTTTGTTTATTAGTTTTCTAGCTATGTTTTGCATTTTAAAAATAAATCTTATGTAGATCACAGGCATTGCTGACATTTGCATACTTTAAGGCCTTTTAACACCACATGATCACTTTAATCCACCTGGTTATGATGCATAATTTCCTAATACAAAGTTCTAGAGAGATGTTTGAATTGTATGTCATTCCAAGGCCAATAAATAGTTCATCTAACAGCTCCATCGTTGCTGCTAGGGTCAGTCAGTAGTGTCATTACAAAGCAAGAATCAAACTGCTGGAAATATTCCAACAAAATAACGTTGGATGGTCTCCAGGAAGTCTTTTCCAAAAGACATTAGTTACTCCATCTCCGCCTGGACTGGCGGTCATCCAGATAATGTCCTATACTCTGTGTGGTGTTACCTAGTGACTCACTGTGTATTATCTATGCCCCACTGCACCATGGATTGTCCTTGGTATCTGATGACAATCAACTGGAAATCTCATAATTATTTCGTTATAGATTATTTATTATTTTGTTACAGATTATTTTGCCATTTTTATGTCTTCAGCTATGTGAGAGAGTTTGCTCAAGATTGTATTTTTATCACAAGTAGATTCAGAGAGGGATTCCACGACTCCCAGTATTTCCTGCAGGTCATGATTTGGGTGACAAAAGGGTCATCTCAAGATTTAAAATTATTACACATCAATCACTCACCACCTGAATAGCAAGAAATAGTATTAGAGAAAGTTTTAAAGAGAAGAGGTGGAGATAACTTTGAAGAAGACCGAAGTAGTCCCAGCAGTATTCATCAAATGAGATAGAGTTTGATTCACTGTTTGCAGGAAAGTACTGAAATCCTGAACCCACTCTTATTTTAAGAATTTTGTGAGCTTCATTGCACATCCTTTACTTGGATGATATAAGAGAACAATTCACAGGTAGATCTTCAAATAATTTTTTCCTTCATTTAGGGCATTTTTTGTCATAGAGGACGAGTATTTTTACATAAATGATGACTCAGGAATAAAAGTTATATATTTAAACTGATGAACTTTATGCCAGTCGTCATAACAGCTCTTTTACTGGAACTGCATCAGAAGTAAATTGCTCTCATGATTCTCTCTGAACTAAATCCAAGAACAAATTCACTTTCTGTTGTGTTCCAAAAAATCTGTCCCTCTGCACGGTAGAGTACAGTGTGTAAAATTGAATAGTGGAGTTTTGCACATTTATTTTTCTTCATACAGTGATTTAGAAAATGGATTTTTTTTTTCTTCATTCCCTCTCCTTATCTCCTATGTTGTCTTTTAATTTCCCATGTAGTACTTTCTGTGGTTTTTTCAAATTATAGATCAAAGGATTCTGTGATCATTGGAAAGAGCAACATATTTCAGTCTTCCCTAATTTTCCTCTTCTTATAGGTTATATATATGTTTTTTAAGTACCATTTTCACCAGTGAAGTGAAATAACTTGCAATTATTTTAAAGAACAAGACTTAATATATTGGTAATACTTAGCTTTTTTATTTAACTAAAAGCATTAAAAAAATTTAAAATATTATAAATTTATACAATGCCTTTTGGTGGAAGTAAAGGTAATATTATCACAATGAGCTGCAGTGTATGAATTCAAATTTAGGTAAAACAGACTCATCAGTCAGCTTAGAAAATGGAAAAAGGATCAACTAAAGTTCTAGATGGCAAGGAATCAAGTGCAATTCTTTGAAGTATATTATATCTTCTCGACTTTCATTTCAAGACACAGGTAATTTCTTTTCATCTGCACTTGTTTAATGTGGCTACACAAATATGCAAATGAGGTCTACAAACATACTTTAAATGATCTGGCTGTGACAGAATCAAAAGAGTACTTCTGATACCTCATTTTAGAGCTCTATACTTTGTTAATCAATTTGGCCCTAAAAACAAAAGCATAGTTGTTTAGCTCGTAGCATACGTATTTCATTGGACTAAAATATCTAAAAGCATAGATGAGAGATATTAGGAAAGCCATGTTATGTCTAAGGTAATTATTACTGTGATACTTACATGACTCTGCTTGGTGATCACATTGATGAAAGTCATTTAACAATTCTGTGTTTGGTGGTTTTTCTTTATAAACTGCAAGAATGAGCATTTCACTTTGTTCAAAAAATAGACCCATGAAATCTTTGACAAATTTTTTTCATTTTAGTCTTCGAATAAAATGTAGCCTGTGTTAACAGCTGAGGTAAACAGCAAGCTGCATTCAGATTTTCTTTTCATTTAATCAGGAATTGTTTTCATCAATAAAAATACAGGAGGACTTGGATCAAATCAATTTGGTGTTGATTTTGCACAGATACTCTTTTGAAAAATTTATGGTCGAAAAAGAGTACCGAGGGGAAAGTCCTTTCTCTTGCCTTTTTTCTTTGTCATCATTGTAAAAAGCCTTGTCCGTGTTCATGGAATATAAAAATTAAATAATTCCACAAGTTTGCTTTACATCTGTTTAGCTTGCTTTGCTTATATACAAATGCAGAATTTCTATGATCCCATGCACAGTCTTCATACCAAGTCGTGTCTGCTGAAAACACAGAATGAAGACTGTTGTAGTTACACAGTTTGAGTCAGGATTTTTTCTTAATATTTAATTAGCTGTGAAAGTAGAGTTCTCCCCTGGAGATTCTGCTGTTTTTCTAGACAGGACAAATTACTGCTTGTCCTGGATATTGAGCACTGTTGTTACTTCCCTGGCTCTGGAAATATTGCCTCTTCATCTACACATCTGCCCATTGAACTATCCATTTTATGGTATTTAGAGGAACTTGCACAAAGCTCATTTCAGCGCCTGGATGAAATTATGGAAGATCTTAGCAGTATCTGAAGGACTAGAAAGTGACTGAAAATACATCATGGTAAATTGTGTTTGACCAACCTGATACTTTCCTATCATGTAACAATTTGAAACATAAAAATGTGTAACAGTAGAGTTATGCATGTCATCTACATCATCTTGATTTCAGCAAGTGTTAAACTGATAAGATATAGACTGACAATAGGTGAAAAATTGGCTCAGCTGCCAGATATAAAAAGGGATATTGTGAGTAAGAAGGAGAAAAATTATGGATGGAAAAGAATTCTCACATGTGTCATAAGTGGAAAAAGATGTTCACATTTAGGAGACTCAAGGGAAAAAGAAAACCCACTGTGACTGTCAAATTCATAGGATGGTGTAAGAATTCTGCATGTAAAAGAAGGAGAAAATTTGGTGAGATTCGTTAATAGAATTTAGCATCACCATTCATCTGAGGGTTCTATCTGACACAGGCAAAATACATATTAGTTTTTACTGCTACTATTACAATATCACTATAAGCAAATATGAACAGTGCAAAATATCTGTTCAGCTACTTAAAACACTTTTTCAATGCTTTAGGTAACAAGTGAATTTTATTTTTACTACTATAATTGCATAGTTTCAAAATTAAGATTATTAATTAGCTATGCTTTCTCATGAAAGTGTATGGAAGACTACCTTTGGCCAGATATATTAACAACTTGTGCATTTGTTAAACTTATAAGTTAAATTTGTAGTTGAAATAAGAACAAAATGGGTTTTGGTTTTATCCCCCCTGGAAATGGCACCAACGTTGTTATAGAATCATAGAATAATTTATGTTGGAAAAGATCTGTAAGACCACTGAGCTGTAAACTAGCTGTAAACTAGCACTGCCAAGTCCACCACCAGAACACTTTCATGGCACTTGGGGACATGTATCTGTATTTTAAACACCTCTAGGGATGGTGGCTCAACCATTTCCCTAAGCAGTCTGTTTCGATGCTTGGCAGCTCCTGCAGTGAAGAAATTTTTCCTAATATCCAATCTAAACTTCCTCTGGTGCAACTCGAGGTCATTTCCTCTTGTTCTTTTGCTTGTTTCTTGGGAGAACTGTCCAACCCCATGTAGCTGTAGAGAGCAGTAAGGCCCCTGAATCCCCTTTTCTGCAGTCTAGACAACCCCAGCCTCCTCAGCTTCTCCTCACAGGAACTTGTGCTCTAGTTTTTCATCAAAGTCATTGCTGTTGCTGTTATATTAGTCTTTTGCATTTTGGTACATCCTCAGCTATTTACAACACTGTTTCAGGACATGTTCTTAACTTTCTGGGATCTGAGAATTTTATTTATGAAAGCACTGTTCCAGCGCTCTTAATGTGTTAGGGAAAGAATTCACTTGGATTGCTGCTACCAAAATGCATTTTTGCCTTTTAAATACTTCATTGTTTCTAAAGTCTGTAAACAGCATAAAAACTAGGCCTTCTGTCAGTCGCTGAAACCACTGTGTCTCACTGCTTTCAAATTAATTTTACATCTATCTAGACCTGATGTGCAGATTAATTGACAGTACCTGGTCTAACATGCATTTTCAACTTTGGTTATGAAAGGTAAATTGAAAGATGTTCAAGGTACCACTAGTCTAAGCAATAAGTGATATAGTAGCTGGAATATTCCCTCGAAAATCTTTAGGATATTTAGAAAGTGTATTATTGTTTTAAAGATTCCCAGTCATCTAGTAGTAAGGAAAAGAATAGTTTTATGAGTGTAAAGTCTTTCATTTTCTGACATCTCCAAATGCTTCATGTATGAAAAGCATTATGCACATTATCACATAAATGTTGAAGTATCTAGATGACAAGACTGCAGATACTGTCACAGTGTATATATGAAAGAGGCATTTGGTCAAGGGTAAACATTCATGCTAAAAACAAGATTATGGAAGAGATACAGTTAATTCAGCTAGAGATATTGTTAATTCAACCAACATGAGGTCTTGGATTTTAAAGCTAAATCTTATACTGCATCTGAAATATTTCCAGCAGCTGGTTAATCATTTCTTTTTTAATATTTTAATTTTTATTCTCCATATTTTATTTCTTTTACTTTTACCAATGAAATCTCTTCCCTTTTTTCTTTTCATCAAAGATGCATTTAAATGACCCTTTTGCTGATGTCTGGGCAATTTAATTCTACTCAATTATCATAGGTATATGATTTTCCCAGTGAACTGCTTCATGTATACCTCGAGAACTGCAGATTCTAACCTTTGAGGCTTTCTAGTCAGGATATTACAAACTTACCCATGATTACTCAGTTTCAGTGACAGTGAATGGTATCATTCAATTAATTAGATTTCTGGCCTTTCTATGGAGCAGACAAAACTTATTCAGAAATCTAAGATTTAGATTAAGAAAAGCATAAAGAAGTAGTGGCAAGAATAATAACTATCTATGTTCTTGTAAATTATCTACTTCTCAAGTTGCTAAAAATAATTTCAAAGATAGTAAACTATATTTTAATACACTTGAGAACATTCCTTTACCTGCTGCAGTTAACATTGCAGTTTCTTGTTTTTCAGGTCAATTTTTCTGAGACTGTTGAAATATTGCTTTTAAAGTTTTGAAAAAAAAAAATCTTTTAAATAAAATCTGGATAAGGTATAATGGTATCCTCTTAATTATTTTTAATATGATCGAAATATCAGCATTTATAAGGAATGACTGAATATTAAAACATGCACTATAATTAAAGGCCCTATTTACACTTCTATAAGGCTAAAGTTCTAGAAAACAGCACACCTGCAATAATTCATAAAGTATGCCATGAAAGATTTAATTTACTGTGTTACAAAAACAGAGAGAGTTGGTATACTAACATTGCCATGGTGAGTACACTACAGTCATGTAATATGAGATGGTAATCAGTAATATAGTCAAAGTATCTCCCAGCCAAAGGCACTTGCTGTGGCAAATTCATTGTTATGAACAAATAGTAACATTTCTAGAAGGCCATGTGAAGAATGTGAAATAGCTTTTTATTTTTCCTTTAAAAGAATGTTCTGGTATTTTTATAATTCTTCCTATGGTACAGACTATAGCAGCTTATAACTAAACAAAAAAACAAACAAAAAAGCGAACAACAACAACAAAAAACAAAACAAAACAAAACAAAAACCACCCCAAACTATTTTACCCATGAGGTATTGTTTTTATTGAAATCTCTGAAAGTGTTTGGATGCAAGGTTATTTTTCTAAGGTGGGGCACATTTGGGTTAATCAAAGCACCAGCCTTTCTTGCATGGGAAATACTGTTTTACCGAAAGAAAAATGTAGGAATGAGATTTTAAACAAGGAAGCTAAAAAAATTCAGCTTTACTGAGTTTTTAAACAGTTCCGACAGTATTCACAGGTTAATGTAGTCCTTTGTTTCTTTTTGCAGCCTGTCTCTCCCAGGTCAGAACCTAGAAGGAATATTGTTAGAAGCAATATTTTTAGAAGGAAAACATGTACATCATCTGTAAATCTGCTTGAATAATTATGCTTTTTTCTTGACTCAGAAGGGAAGTTTTTTGAAGTCCTTTCTGAACCAAAATCAGAAAGCAACATAACACCCTTGTCCACTTACTGATTCAACTAAAAACTGACATCTCCTGGCAAGATCTGAATCAGCATGAAGTCTCTGTGTTTACTACAGCCTGCAGGGCAGCCTCATGTTCCACCTGCCTTTTCATCCAAACATCATTCTCTCTGTTTTACTGTCAGATTTGCCATCATGTGCAGTGTGATCCTTCTGTTTCTTTACCTTAGCCTGGTATTGCATTGGTTTTATTTCTAAGAAGATATTTAACTAAAATATTCCAAGTGAGTTGTTATTCTCCCTCAGTGGACAGCTAGTACTGTTTCTAGCAGAAGATCCTGCAAATGCCTGATCAATCCAAGGTCTGCCCTAGACCTCACAGCAGTGAACATCACTATGTGTGTATGCAAGCACTGCCAAATTCATGTGCGGTGCAAAATGAAGACTGTGAAAAGAGATTTGCCCCCTCACCCCCTCAAACCACCTAGTTTTGTTGCTCACTACTGTGGTATTGATAGACATATAGCACTACAATTCAGCTTTGTTTATATTCCAAAATACTGTGTACTGGATTCAGGAAACTGGAAAGATGTTGAAATATTATTTTGAGAATATTGGGTTCTTGTACCCAAGCACTGACGACCTCCTCATAGGCTTATCAAAGCAATTAGAATAAATGATATTGATGTAAATTAGAACTCAGCCAGGCCAGCTTCAATTAGAATTACCTTAAAGCAGCACTGAAAAGAAAACAAATCTCTAAAATTCACAAAAAGGTAGGAGGAAGTCTCTTGGAGAAAGTCACTTTTAATAGAAGTCTCTTGTTTATATTAGTGAGCCAGCAGGGTACCTGCTATCGAATGTTCAGGGCATACTAGAAAATTTAAATTGGCTATTGTTCACTTAGTAAGGATGTAGGCACCTGAACCTAATTTCAAGTCCTAAGAAAGATATCGGTTTTATTTTGCAGAATTCTCAACTTCCAAATTCATTAGGTAGTTCTCTTAGGTTTCTAGTTTCCAAGGTTACTATGTGCCATATGTTTCCTGAGTAGCTTGTTCTTCAGACTAGATTTATATTACGACTCAAGTTTAGACAGATAACTGCCTGAATTCTAGCTCAAAAAGTAAAAACAAACAAACAAACAAACAAACAAAAATCCCACTGAAAAACCAACCAAGAAATTAGAAAATTTCATAAGGATAGTTTTAGGTTTTTATTATAGTTTCGATGAAAGTGTAAGCATGAAGTCAACCAAATAAGTAGGTGCAAATAAGATGACATTGACATATACATCCACTCCAGGGGATTTTTTTACTTGTCTGTCAACATTAAATCTACCTTCTACACAAGGGTATGCTTCTTTATTTGTATTTGGTGTAACAAGTGCAGATAAATTGAAGATGTCTGTCTTTGCAGTCAAACATGGCTTCTGATACTGTACTGACATATGCCTGGTGCTGTGCCACAGCCTGGTTGGTAAAGCTGGCAAAGCTACTATGAATGTATATTTTTTATATTATCTATTCCCTTTATGCCACTTCCTTTTCTTCCTTTAGGTTACCTCATTCTATTCCAACTGTGAAATTTCATTTGTTACCTTTTAAATGCATATTGTATTAAATTAACTTATTGCAGGTACACATAAAAAAGCAAACACAATTTTTACAGTGAGTTTGAACATAATTTTCTTGGTCACTCACTATACATATAAGAACAAAAAAGAGCACCAGAAACTTTGTTTAGCTCAACAGCTATTTTTATTGGAAAATTTCTTTTAATTTGATTATCTTTTCTTCTGATTATCCTGATTATCTTTGATATCTTATTTTTAAATTTTCTTTTAAGATGTTATAATTCACTTTTATAGCTGCTAAATTGTATTGTATAAATCAAGGACATTTTATTTTTAATGCAGAGTGATGTCAAGGATAATATGAGCTAATATAAGGTTGGGATACCTCCAAGATTAAAGCCGATTATTATGTCATTTTTGCATAAATAACTGGATCTTTACCAGAAGAAACTGAAGACAGAAAGTCACCACTATTTACAGAAAACTAAAATAGCTGCGAAAATGGTTTTCACTGAAATCATTAAAACACAATGAGAAATTAATAATTTCTGCAGAACCTGAGTTTTTGTTGAAAAACAAATAACAGCAGGACACGAAAACCTGTTATGAAATTTGTAGCCTGAATTAACCAATGGCAAAGGTAGGATCACGGAATTAAGTTACGAAGTTTGAGTCCTCAGAAGACAATTCTTATGGTGTGAGATCTCTCTGAAGGGAAAGGTAAGAAATAACAGAAAAGCAGAAAATGAACATTTCTTATATACCCATATACTTTTTGCTGTCTCCAATCTCCTGCTCACACAACTGTGTAAAAATAGTAAAAAATTGTACAAACACATTGACAGAGTCTACAGGAAATGACTTTTGACAAAATTTTATTCTCATCAGGAAAATGAGTGTGTCTTACAAGAGTCTGATGATAGTTACTGCAGTATCTCTCTTGCATTCTCTAGATTAACAAGCGTGACAACAACAAAAACAGGGAAAAATATGCTCAGAGCCGGACTGTCAGAAGCCTGGAGCACTCAGCATCCATCAGGTACAAACACTACATAGCTTATTGTTGTGAGCAATGTGAAAATCTGCCCTGAAGAATTTGCAATCCCAGATCTCTAAAGACCAGTTCAAACTCAGGTGAAGTGCCACCCATACATTCAAAAAACCAAATTACATGTGATATTAAGCCTGATGAAGAAGAAATTTGAGAACAGTTCCAGAAATTAAAGCTATCATACGCACCATCCAAAAGCCATCAATAAAAAGTCATCATGGTCTTCTTAATTCATAATAATAAAAAAAAAAATTGCAAGTCGAGTTTAGGAATGGAAATCAAATGGTATATAATATAAATTCTTCTTTCACAGTGTCGTTTTTAATGACTATGATGGTATTTAAATTATGTTTTTTCTTGTAACATCTCTTGTTTTTCTCACTTCTCTCTAACTCAATATGATGTAAATTAAAAACCACTCCTTTTCTTTCTATTATTCCTTTAGTAGTTGTTCTGCTTTTAGGCGTGAAATGGTCTAAATGGATGTCTGACTTAGGACTACACAAGGACTTTTACCATCCAGTATCTTACTCTATCCTTTTAGTAGTCATTATATACATTCTCTATTCTCCTCATTCTTACTGAAGCCCGGGGACTTGGACTGGAATCCAGTGACATGAAAAGTCTTATTAATGTTTTATAATTAAACTGATTACTGTACCTTTGTTGGATTCAACACCTTTCTTGTCCTTATTTAATCATTTCCATCTGTAGCTTTATTGACACATTGCTGTGTCAGAGAAATGCTTGTTCACTGCAGAATATTTTCCTCAAGAGGTGATGAATACTACAGAATTATTATTTTTTCTGAAAATATAAGATGAAGCTTTTTTAATACTTCAGGTAAAAATTTCTTTTTTTGAAGTGAAGTTTGATGTTAAACCAAAAATACACTTTTTAGGTGAAGCAAGAGTGCTTCAAAGATGTGGTTTTACGGGTAAAATTATATTTGTGTGCTCATGGGATATTGGTTTATCCAGGTTCTCTATATAGAAAATGCCTAGTTAAATTGCTCGCATGCTAAGTAATATCAATCAAAGGTCAGATACATGCTGACTTAAATTACCATGAGAAAGGCAAGCAAAATAATGTAACTTCTCATTTCTTTTCTAGGAAAATAAGGGAGCAGAAGTTTATGAAGTAAATGAAAGGTAAATGCGGGATTTAATTTAATTTATTCTGTGAAAGAAGTAGCAAATTTCATTTTCTGCTCTCATCTTCTGAACACTTAACCAGTTCCTATACAATAGTACTGGGTTCTGAAAATACATTACCGACTCGGTGGCTTATCCTTGTTAGCTTAAATCACTCAATTAGTGTGACTATCTTATATAAGATTTCCAGAGAGCTACTGATATTTTCACTTGTTTTCTGATGGGATTTAGAGCAATTCCTGCACATTAACATTGCCCCCTTCCAATATCTGGAGTTTCCTACTGATTTCACCTTTTAAACTCTGCAGAATTTTTTCGGTAGGATATAAACTGTCTTGTGTTCAAGTGTTCTGAACACCAAAGTACTACTAGTAATTAGTTTTATTTTTGACAGTGGCTTGAAGTAAGCTTTTGGATGGATCATTAACCTGAGAATCTTATTTAAATATCCTAGATAAGCAAAAAGAACATTTGCTAATGACACAGTCAACTTGTTCTCGTAAAAAAAAAAAAAAATCATTCTACTAAATATTACCTCTTAAAGAAGTAAATAAAGATGACTTTATAAGTTTAGGTTCCTATTTCTCCAACAAAGTTACAGAAATTAGTCACTTCTGACAGTTTCTAAGTTTTTCTTAATACTATATCCAGATGGATTCTTTGAGGACACCAGAAAATATCTGGGGAGGGACAAGAAAAGGGCCAAAAGCTAGAATTATTAAATGTGATCATCGTAAAAGTACCATATCACTCTTGTAAACTTTTAAAATATAATTAAAGATTATCACCAGCAGAGAGTCTTTGTTATCAGGCTCTTGATAGCTTTTTAGAATGAGGGCACTTAGATATTGCATTAGAGACACTGGTTGTTCACCACCTGATCAGACACATATGGTCTTGTCTTCAAAACATGCAGTGTGTTGCTGGCCTGTGAAAGTTTTCTTCAGTAACCCATAAACAGGGATTTTTTTACTGATTTTTAGGTATTAGCATTGTTAGTGTTTAGAAAGCATTGAAGATTTATGTCATAATTCAGAGTATTTAGGATGAAAACTTAGTGATTCATCTGAAATGGTTAATATAAGCTCCCCCAAGAGAAAAATGAATATAGAATTATGAATTGTGAAAAAAAAGGGAAAGCTTTTTCAATAAACATGTAAGTAATTGCTCTTTACAACTGCATGAAAGGAGATTGCAGTGAGTTGAGTGTCAGAATCATTAAGTAACAAGTCATAGGACAAGAGGTGATGGCCTCAAATTGTGCCAGGGAAGGTTTAGATTGAATATTAAGAAAAAGTTCTTCACCAAAAGGGTTATCAAGCATTGGAACAGGTTAACCAGGGAAGTGGTTGAGACACGAGTCCCTGGAGGTATTTATAAAACTTGTAGATGTGGTACTTAGGGACACAGTTTATGGAGGACTTGCCAGATTAAGGTTGGAGCCAATGACGTTAAAGACTTTCCTAACTAAATGACTCTATGTTTCTATAGTACAAGGTGCTTCTTTCCAATATATTCCTAGAATCATGAGTACCTGTGGTGATCTCTCTCAGCCTTTGAGTTACCATATATAACCAAAAGACACATAATGTTTTCAATATATAGTGCATGTTTGGTTTTGGCCCTTTCCCTCCCTCCCACCTAAAAACAGCTCCTAAGCAAAACTGTGAAACATGATATGGTAATGAAGTGACAGTTTATTTTATCAGGTGGAATCTGATCTGCATGAGAGCAATTTAAATTTTATTTTCTGTAAAATTTCAAATGCTCACATGTTCTCAGCAGAGCCTAAACCAGTACGACTTCACTGCATTTGCTTATCATTTATGAAAAGACAATAAGACTCTAAACAGTTTAGATAGATTGAATAAATACTGAAATATGAGCAATTTTTCCAACCAAAAGACCAGATCTACCAGGAGAATGACTTTTGCTTATTGTCATTGTGCTGCAAAGTAACTATTTAAATTAACAAAAACTTTGCATCGTAAAATGTTCATATTCATTAATCCAGTCTATAATAAAAACAAGCCTGCTTAACTTATTTCTGCTGTAATATATTAATAAAACTATGACTGCTTTCTTTTTGCTTTTTAATTTTATTTAGAAGGCAAATAAACCTGATCTCATTCAATAAGTCATTTTATCTTCTCTAAAACTGAAGAATTTTGAAGGTTACAGATAAAAATGAAATTCTGAATATTTTTTGTTAGCTCCTGCTGAGTATCTTTTCCTATGTTATTGCACTTCCGAATATTTGAGTGATACTTTACTGCTATGCAGGAAATCTGCTGTCACAATTATTTCGGACTGAGTTTCAGCAACTGGCTTCTAATTTTGTTAAAATAACCAATGTAATTGTTAATCTTTTGGCATCTTCTCAAATGATCTGTGTGATTTTGTCCAAAAATCCATTCTATTTAAGCTTGTTACATTGCTCACCAGATTCAGTCTAAGTATTCTATCTTGGTATTATTTAACATGTTATAAAAGTTTTGTCAGGAAAAGACTAGGAAGATAATATATTAGCACATTAATTCCTAGTAGAATATCAAGGATTAAACTAAAACTTTTTCATACTGTTGTCCTCGCTATAAATATTGCATGAGTACCCAATATAGGAGTACTACCCATTCAAACTTCTCTCAGGGAAAGTTGTAAGAGTTCCCTCTGTGGATGAATTAAAAAAAAAAAAAAAACAACAAAAAAAAAAAACCAATGCAAATAAAAGTCCAACCCAATGTAATTCCTAAGGAGCTTTGCCTCAAGCAACTAGCTCTCCTAATCTGTGGTTATTACCTTAATCCTCAGGAAAGGCACTAGGCAGACTTTCTTAAATATTTCTGACTAACGTTAGGAATAATTTCACAATATATCCTTGCAGAAATAAGAAAAAAAATCTACTTCTTATAAACGAAAATTTCTATATTTTATAACAAACAGAAAATAGAGAAAATTAATAATGGCATGATTAATCTTTACTTTATGTCTAGAGTACTTCAAAGAAAATTAATTAGAGTAATGTTCTGGTGACACTGGTGATAGAAGTGAAGGGATTTATTCAAAAACAAATATCAAAGCACTTGAAAAATTCATTTTGGTACTGATGTAAGTGATTTTCTGGACTTATTTCCAGAATTAACTTTATCAATTTTTTCAGAATGTTAGGACAATTTCAATGAAATACTACATTTCAAACGTCTTTACATTTTCATTTCTGCTTCTTGGCATTGTAGGCTCAATATAATTCTATTTCTTTGAACATTCCAGTGAAATGTTACCTGTGAGAACTGCTGGCTTCTTCTTCAGCATTTCTCAGCTCAGAAAGGGCCTGGTAAACAGCTAATACAATCTCAATATCCACTTTATATAGAGAAATTTAACTTTCAGCATATGTATTGAATATTTATGTCATTCTCCAACAATTTTCCAGGAAGTCTATTGACGTTCACCAATAGTTAGCTTTATTATTTTACATTCTAAAATTCCCTTTGTCTAGTAATCTTGAGATTTAAGTACAAAGATTTTTCAGACAAAGTAATTTTCTCTTTCTGATTCTAAGGAGAGTGTATTTAGTCCTAGTGATTTCTTGTTCAAATTCATTGTGCTCGCTGAGAGACAGCCCACTATAAATGGCTCGCAGTCTGTCTTCTTGACCAGACTCAGGTAAAGTGAAAAACGTCGCAGACAATATTGGGTTTCAGGCATGGGGGTACCAGTGGGAGTTTAGTCATGCAGTTTTAAAAAAGGAACTGATTTAAAATATTCACCAAGTCTCATTTGAGATGCAGAATTTATTCTAATCCTATTTCAGTGCAATTATTGCGTATGCTTCAAATCAGCAGCATATATTTGCTTCTACCCCATGCTGATTATCCATTTCTGCATTTGTTTTCCCATTGGACTGTAAAACTTGTTTGATTGTTGCCGTATTAATCCAAGCATTTTTAAAGCCTGAAACTTTTGAATGTCTGCCAAATTGAAGCTCTATTCTCTTGATGCCTTTTGCCAGCAGAAGAAAGAAAAGATCTAATCTTTCTCGATCTAGATTGAGAATGTAGGCTCTCAAAAATTAAAGATGACAAACCAGAAGGGGGTTTTCTCTGAACAGTGTTCATGAGACCCATGGTACAGGACTCAGAAGGTGAATCACTCTATTCTCTCACTTAGTAATACAAGCCAGTTCATAATATGAATTGTATTGTTACACAATACAAACTCATGTCATCCTCCCATTTGGATTTGATACTATATTGTTCTTATCTAAATTCACCAATCAGCAACACATACTTGTACACATATATGTTTTACCTATGCATACATGTCTTTCCCCAACAACTAGAACTAAGAGAAAATCAAAATTAAGCTGACTGCTGAACTGAATGCACCATTCTAAAAAGAGTAAGCATCTATAATGTGAGCAGAAAAACAGAATCAACTGAAAAAAAGTTCTTGTAGCATTGTACTTGTTGGATAACTAATATTTAGCAGTGAATTGCTATGAATCACAAAAATGTTGAGTCTCTTGTGAGAATTTGAGGTATTTTTATTTCTTCTTTCAGAAAAAACCTGGAATTTTTTTTTTTTTTTGCTTGTTGATTTAGTCATTTCCTCTAAACAACTACGTGAAATTTTCAGAATCAAAGTTTTACAATGTGGAAACTGAAAAGAGCCAATTATACCTTTCAATTATTCTAGAATATACCCAAAGTAATCATAATATAACTTAGAGCAGAATTTAGTCATGAAATTTCATGGTGGTGAGCAATATATTCTTATTTTTCATGCAGTTGAATAGATTTTACCCTACATTTTCTGAAAACACTATTTTTAAAAACAGATGCAAGATGACCATTAGAAGTTCATATCAATAAAACCAGTATGAATTATTGTTGTTATTACAAAATATTGCTTAATGATAAGTGGTCCAATAAATAAAAATGTGTGCTGTAAAGCATTAGAACAGGATAAATGAAATCAGCATGCTCTTTTTGGTTGGTTTTGTTTCCTTGAGTCATCGGGAAAACATTGCTATTAACTTCCCTTACTGAAAGTGTTGATGATAAAAGGTTTGGATTTTCTGCTTCTGAGCTACACAGGCAAATTTAAATGATAAAAAATTCCTTTATAGAGAGATAGAATATTATTTTATTTTTCCCATGATTGGATCAGAGCTGTGATTACAGACTGGAAGATTCAAAGGCACATATTCAAGAATCAAACCTCAGGGCAACCAGTAACCTTTCATTGTCAGAAAACTAACAGCCAGGTTATCAGAAAAGAAAAGAACAATGTTAAGAATGGAAACAAAATAAACAAAAAGTTTTAAATATTTTGCATTATATGCATAAGTAAACAAGAAGATATTTATTTGTAAGAGTTCTAGGAAGAAACTTCTTGTATCCATGTCTTTGTGAGAGCAACATTAAATGCTGCAGGATCTCAACAATAGTACAATTTTTAAAGGTTGTTATTGGAAAATTTTTACATTCCTTTCATTTCTTTCAAGAATAAGAAGAGATCTGCTACCTGAATGCTCTATTTTCAGATATTCTCAGAAGTATAGAGCAATAAATGCTTAGAGGGTGTAGGTTTAGCTTTGTGGGGAAAAAATAATCAGTGTTTATAAAAGACACATAGTGATCCACTTTAGGAAGGTCCTTACTTATGTGACACTACTGACTGTGCTTTTTATACATGTTTTGATATTTCACAATAAATAACATCAAATTATCTACACCACTAAACTATATAATTTATTCCATAGAATTAAGGAACATCACTTCTCAAAAACATAACTGTAAAATGATGAAAACAAAATTATGCTACATATTAATTATAATTGAGTGGATATTGAAATACTTCTAACTTTAACCCAATCCTTTTGTCAGTGACTGAAGTAATCCTTAGATTAAGACCTTCAAAGAGATGATCCCACTGAATTTAATAGATACAGTAGTTCCACAGGGGCCAGAAGCAGAATGCCAGGGTCTCCTCTAGTGCAGGGCTGAGCTTTCACCAGGATATCTGCTGGTGGATGGGCTTCAGGATCAGTCCCACTGCAGGGAACTGGGGTCAAACACAACCTTGGGATGTCCAGGCTGGACTCTGGAGATAAGGATGGGCTGGGACGTCAGTCCAGAAGTCACTTTACTCCCTGTTAAACACCTCTGAAATGCATCCATCCCTTGTGGTGCTCTGTAATTTTTGTGAGATTGCACCATATTATTTGTTATGCTTAGAAGTCTCTCTATCATCTGCAGAATTTTCTCAGAGTAACTTCCATAAGCTAAACCTCAGACAAGGATATAAGCATAATGATATCTTGTCTTATGTTAGTATGGTGTATTTGTCTAATAAACATTGCAGTAAAATGTAGGTGCCAAAGGTTGCCTTCTCAAGTAGCTCTAAAAGTACCTCTGCCTTATTTTATGTTTCATATAGAGTTTTATTTGGAAATGCATTTGAGCTGGTTGTTTTCTCATACCTATACCAAGTCCTAATATTTTGCAAAGCCTCTATGATACCATTTGAAACACAGCAAATATAGGGATAATGTTCCATCAACAAAGATACCTTTATGCTTACCCTAATGTGTATCTCACTAGTTGACAAAGTGCCAACTATTCTAAGTATTTCAGTAAAGGTGCCAGTGTTATGATTCTACAGATCAGTGCTTTCTGCTTCTGTTACTACACAGAAAAAAACAAAGCTTGCAGTCTATGGAGCAGCTCCTACCGGCTGCTGCCCACATCCTAAGCAGTAAAAGGAATTGCATGTGTCAAATGACTACTTTGGCTACAAATACCTCTGCCTCCTGTATTTCTTCACAGACTCAATTCAAAGGGGTGTTTTGATACTACAGCAGAATGGAATTGTTCCATTCCAACAAGCATGACAATATAAGTCGTTTAAGGTGACAAAATGACATTATTTTGCACTATTTAGAATCCTGGAATTGACTCAGCCTGCCAAGATGTATTGCATTTATTTTCTATTTGATTGCTAAGTGCAAAGAGACATTAAACCCCTAGATCCAAATAGAGGAATACTTTCCAGTAAAGGGATAAAAACAACCATTTTTATGTGCATTATTTCATAAAATGGGGACAGGTCTCAAGGTGCAGAGGACACTTAAACTAGAAGTCCACAGTAGCCAAACTCTGGATTTTCCAGAAATTATGAAAAAAAAAAAAAAAAACTGAAAACAGACTACCTAAATTTAAACAGTTACTACTAGAATATCAAAAGTAGGACAGAATGAGATAGGTGAAAAAATATGTTTTCACCTTACACATTCTTTACTGTTCTTCCCAGAAGCAAATAGACTTCTTATTTAGATTGTTATATATACGCAGTAATAGCATAGTACTTTTCTCTTTAACACTGAAGGATGATAGAGGTCCCATAGTTTTAATGTGTGGGATGATTTATGCTCCTGAATGCTCTCAGGAATATAGTGATCCCCTAAGAACACATAAAAGGTGAGTTTTATGATTTTCAACTATAGTCAAATAAGAATGATGGAAATTTAGAATTTTATCAATAAAGCATTGGTTGACAGTTTAGTGTTAGCATGGGTACTGATAGCAACCCCGCTTATATATGATTTCAAACATATTCTTCTCCTTTCATTTCATTTTCAGTTAGGAACTGGATTGTATGGATTGTTTTATATTGAGGAGCAAGTCCAGAAATAGTCTGAGGTGCCTATTTTCTACCTGTGACCAAATGTGCGATAGTAAAAGAAAATATAAAAATGCTAACAATCTTGGACAAAGATAAATGGACTGACTACTGTCTTCTTGATATGAATACTTGGAAGGAGACATTACCAACTTTTGAGTATTCAGAAAATTGCCTTGGCCTGAAAAATAAATTTATATCAGCCCTCTATTGTCAGCTCACTGTTCACCCTGCTATGTATGCTGAGATGGGTACTGCTCATCTGAAAGTAGGCAGTAGTTGAGAATTAAATCAATCCTTGTTTAAAATGCAGTTCCCTACATGCACTGAATAGAGGATCTTTAAGGTTCATCTTTGATATTAGCTTGATAAAGGTTGGAGTTGGTGGAATTTATTTTATTGCTTCTTTTCAATTTTATTTAACTAAAAGCCCATAAAATAGTAAAAGAGATGCAAAGGTTGAATGATTATTAAGACGTTCACATTCTTCTGGCACAGCTCTTTTTAAATCCAGCTGTACCAAGATTTTCCAGTAGTCAGTATTTGATAAAGGGACTGGTGTATGGCTATCATCTCCTTGGTCCATTCTAACATTTAACAGTTCAATGGTACTGCTCAGAGAAGCTGAGGATGCCCCAGCCCTAAAGTGTTCAAGGCCAGGTCAGATGTAGCTCTGAACAACCTGGTCTAGTGGAATGCATCCCTGCCCATAGCAGGGGGTTTGGAACTAGAAGTTCTCCCAGGTCCCTTTCAACCCAAACCATTCTATGATTATGATATTCCAGCAGCTAATACAATTTCCTTAGATGGGTTTAACTTCCACTGAACAATGATCATCACTTCCTTTAATTGAAAATACTTTTTAACTTGGAGTGAAAAGAGTGAGAGCTTTATCATTAGAGAAAACATGCAGTTTCTTCTAAGACTTCTCAAGCATGCCTACTTATTTCACTTGTAATCATTTTTCTAAGTGCAACATATGACACAAAGAAGTAATTTATCCCTGAAAACTAAGATCTGGGTTGTTTTGGGGTTTTTTTAATGTGTTCTTTTTTTTTTTTCCTTTGCAAATCCTCCTCAACTTCAAGCCTGCACTCCACACGCACAAATAATCCAGTGTAAGGACTGTAGAACCATTAAATCTCAAAATTTCCCTAACCGTGCTTATCAATCCATGTTAGAAATATATCTTGGAAGAAGATCCTTTCTAGCAGTCTAAAACTGTGGGTTGTTGCAAATTTTGCCATACTATTTGGCAAGAAATGAATAAAAAGTTTACGAAATAGATTGGTTTATGGTAGTATGCAGGGCAACTCAAGATGTTAAGTCAGAAGTGACGGTAAATTGTTTTACAAGGAGTCAAATTTCTGTAAGCTTTTTAGTCATAAAGTTCTACATAGAAAAAGTGTAAGCGCGTACACACATGTACACCCTTACACATACAACAGAAAATCTACTGAATTTCAGCGACATTTTGTAAACAGTTTCTACATAGAAACTATGATGCCATCATTTTTCATTTATTTTTTTTCCATAGTTACCACGTTCATACATTTAGAAAATATAAGAAGTGGAAATTTAAACCAGTTCTGTTTTTCCAATGACAAAATAAGTGGGGAAAAAATTCCCAATTTATTTATCAGTACAACAGTATGGAGTTTAAAAACAAAGTCTCGTTTATTCACCTCTTTTGCGAAAACATAAGCATGATTTGTCTTTATCTTTTCCCGTCTCAGATCAAAGCATGAGCCTGTGTATTAACCACAGCAGGTTTTGTACTCTTTCCTTAAGTGACTTTAAATTCTAGCCTATGATTAGATCTTTGGAACGAACTAAGCAGTCATACTGAAGCTGCTGAAAGAGAGATTAAGTAATTCATTAACTGTGGTTTCAAAGAGTGGATGACCAATTTTTCTAATCTTCTTAGATATAAAGAGACACAAGTCCAGTTTCAGTAATGCTGTCTTTCTTTGCAAATAGGCATTCTGTTTTACGAGTCCTTGATGTACATCTGCTTAACAAGCAAGGCAGAACTCATAACCACAAAGCAACAAAGAAAACATTCAAACATTTGCAATCTTATCTTTGTTTACTGGGGGGGGATGTTTGAAATTTCAGATTCAAATATTATATTTACTGAGATTTATTGGTAGCAGAAGAACAATGTGAAACAAAATGCTATGGGCTTTATTTTATTCCAAAAAATGTAGCCTTTTCCAGAAAGCAATTCATATAATATAGAGAATGAAGGATTTTATAGCAAAAAAATTTTTCTTTTAAGAAAAGGTTCGAATATGTCAATACTTTTTATTAAAAACATATACTAATAATTAAAGTATGTAAAGGACTAAATCTGCTATGCCTTTCCCAGTAGAAGCATAGATTTAACATCTATGGCTGAGGTATACTAGCATAGAAATTACTTATATATAAATCTGCGAGCCCTTACATATTCTTCACAGTAGCAGTTTGTACTATTCTGGTGGAATCCAGCTTCAATTCAAAATAATTAGGTTTTTGTTACAATTCTTTTAATGTCCCTTTTGCTTTATTTTTTCCCCCACTATCCAAACATTATATACTTTATGTTTTACATGCAAGGTATTTTGTTTTCATTGATCAGACCACACAAGGTGCAAGTAAATGGAGTCTTCAGAACTATCAGCACATAATTGTCATAAAGTTTATCTATATTGTGAAAAACTCCTAAGTTTGATATTTCAGCCTTCACACACATAAGCAACTCTGCACAGTGAGAAGACAATTAAAAGCGCTGAAAATCCTTCTGGGTTTCAGTACGATAAACAAAGAACAACTCTGTCTTTTCAGCTGTGATCATGTAATGAAACTACTAAAAACTAAACTTGTCCAGAAAGCACTAGATATGCCATTTTTATGGTTTATTTATTTTAAAAGCTGAGGACAGATTTTCAGCCTAGGACACGGAAACACAATTTTAGGATTTTCAGCTGCAGCTTAACACCTCATATTGTTAAAGAAATCAAGAAATGTTTTTGGTCTTCTGTCTTCTTCTCTCTCTAAGTTTAGTGTGGAAAAGTTCCTATTTGACCAAAGCTACAGGGTTAAATTCAGTTCTTCAAAGTAGTTTTAAGATTTTATGAAAAAAAGAAAATGTTTTGTGAAATTTATATTTGAAAAGCCGAATAAACTTCCTAAACTGCTTCTTACTTGCTTAACAACTGAAATTGTACCACTTTTGAAAAATATACAGAACAACACACAGTGTAGTAATCTTAAGATAAATTTCAATGTAAATAAAATTGATGTCTCTTCTCATGAACTGTACTGATGATTTTGAGAAAAGTTCTCTACCTTTCTGGTGATGCACTTTACATTGCTTCTAAGTATCCTACCGATTGTTAAAGGCAGACTGAATCAAGGAACAAAGGCCACTTCCCCGTGTGTTTGTTGAAGTAAACTTCTCAAATTCACACAACAACCTCACTCTTGAGGATAATGGTTCATTCTTACACATTATAAATTGATATCACTACTTACACAAAATTGTCTTTGGCAGCCATATTATAAATTAGATATGAATATATAATGCTGTGAAACAAACAAAATATTTGGCAGTGGCAGCTAGAGTCCTGGATGGGCCTGGCAATCAAGGTGCAGCTAACCAGGCTTGAGTGCTCCTTAAAAGAAAACCAAGCTGGTCTTGTCTTCTTTCTTCTCCCATTTTCTTCATTTAATTCTGATGTCTAATGCCTCTCTGTCCCCTAGCCAAAAAATGTGTGTTTTCTTATTCCAGCATGGCTTTCTGGTGTGCATGAGCCAGGATATCCTGCCTCTTTGTGGTATCTTGTGCTTATCTTGCATTTGTCAGAAAATATTTTATCCCTTCATTGCTTCCTTGTGCAACCACACACAAGTATGTCCCTTCTATGGTCACATTACACTCATTCTTACATAAAATGCTAACGTATTGTGTTTGGTTGTTCTATGAAAATGTTACTAAATTCTGTTACTAATTGCAACATTTTGGTCATACTTGGATTTAAGGAAAGCTGATATTAGCAAATCTAATTAAACAAGTAATTAACATTTTAATTGGGATATCTTTAAAACATCCAGGTGTCAGAAGGCCTTGCTTTGACTACATTGTCCAAACAAGAAATTACATTTGGTGGTTTCTAAAAGAAGGATATTTTATTGTGGTGTTAGAAGTAATTTAAAATATACTTATTAACACTAGCAGAAAAGTCTTTAGGTTTCATTATTTTCCATTGTAGACCTACAGTAGATTATTCAACATCCTGCTGAGTTAACAGGATTCTTTGTCTATTGTGGGACTGCAGGTTTCATGCTCCAGTTTCTATCACTAAGGGTTCTGTGCAATGCCTTGATCCAAAAGCACACATAATTAAAAGGAGTCACTCACCCCTGTCACGTATGCCATGTTGAATTTCATAATTCTACAGTGCCCTTAGGCACACAGCAGGGCTTACTCTTCAAAACCCCATGCCCTCTATGTTATTACTTGTCTAATAAGTAACATCAGTGCTGAATTCTGCTCCAGGCTGCTTTACATCGGAAAGTTACCATTTCAACACAATGGCAAAGTGGCATATCCTGAGTTAACAATAATAGTTCCTAAGTAAGGTGGCTATTTCCTTCATCTCTTCTCGTGCAAACAACGGTAGGCATGATGTGATGGTGCTGTTATTACTGTTCTTTGTGCTGCTGTAAAAATATGTAGATACTGAAAAAAATTTATTGAAATACAAATAATAATAAAATAGTACATTTTTCCACTTTTCAAACCAGAACTTGAAATGCTGTTCTGGAAGGTTAACTGTGCATGTTTCAGAATGAAATGCTGGACTAAATTCTGAAATATACGAAAAGGTGAAAAAAACCATTCTCTTATTTATCACAGCTCCCCTTTAACCAAACATTAGGCCTATGACCTTATAGGTTTCTAGGGATCCAAGGAGTTTTCTAAAGTCACCTAGGGTTAGAAGCCAAAAGAATGTTCATTTTCCAGGTCCAAATTCCCTGAAAATACTTTTGCTTACTTCCAAGACAGAAATGGGACTAATACTAATTTGTGAAATGACTTGAAGGTTTTTGGAAATCTACTTTGAGCCATGGATAGAATTCTAAAGGCTTTGACAACTAGATGACCAACACCAAGTGAAGTCTCTCTCGTGTAAACACCTTGATCATGCCTGAGTTGCAGTTAATTTGCATACAAATGTGCTGGCTCCTATCTTAATGTGTTTAATAAACTGATTGCTATTTGAGGAGTAAAAAAGGCACAAAGCAGCCAGCCTTTTCCATGATCCATATCAATAGATCCCTTGCTCCTCTGCGCAACAGGTCTGTCCATTCCTCTATTGATAACATTCTTACAGAAAGCTTTTTTACTACCCTTCACCTCCTTTGCAAATTTCAACTCAAACTGAGTTTTGGCTTTCTTCCGTCCATTCCTACAAGAAGGGAAATGCCTTTGCATTCCTCCCATATAGCCTGTCCCCACTTCTGTCTTTTGTGCTGAGCTCAGTTAGGACCTCAGTCTGCATGTTGACCTTTTCCCAGACTTGCCTGACAAGAACAGACTATCCTTGTGCCCTGAGAAGTTTGTCTTTGAAGATGAAACAGCACTTATATTTGGCAAAGATTCATCTAAAAAATATGAAAATTTTGTTTGACTTAAAATAGCAACTTTAGCGTACTTTTTTTCTATGTCGGTTGTCTTGTTTTTGGGTTGGTTTGGTTTTGGTTTGTTTTGTTTTTGCTGGAAGCTTGATACCTTGCCATCTCATTTGATTTTCCAGGATGCCAGTAGATATCTAAATACTTGTAGATCTAAAATGTTGTCCTCAACCTTCTCTTCTATATTCCTGCTTTCCCAGCACGGGAGCATGATAATCTTTTTCAGTAATGAAGTACATGAATATACTAAGACTGGTAGATAGATTATACTAGTACTTGTGTGTAGCTTTAGTCTCATACTCTAAAATCCAGTTGTTAATTGTAAGCGGTGTCTCCAGTTAACCTATAAATGTACCACCACTTGTTGTGCAAATGAAAACATCTAAATGTTAAAATGTTTCTAGATCCCAGCTTTTCATTTTCTTTTTTTTCTCATTAGATAATCAAACTTCAAAAATCAATCCTCCCAATGAAGAAAGAAAAAACGAAGGTAAAAACCTTGGAGAGCTTACCTAGGATTAAAAGCCAATTACGACTTCTTGTCCGTCTTACATTATGAGAAAGTTATGGACAGATTTTGAATCAGAGCAGCAAGCTGTGAATGATATATGAAATGAAACAGTCCTGCTGATTTTACTGCTGTGGTGTTTGTTATGACCTATAGACATTCAGGTGCACAATATTCATATTGTGGACAGAAGAATAGCCATGGTAATGCAAGATTTTAAAAGTAAAATAAACTATATATAAGTGTGTGTGAGATTTAAACTTTCAAAGAACGGTCTATTTTCCTTTTCACGTTCTTCCCTTTAATAAAGACCCTTTTTCCAGACAAAAGCCTATGAAGAAAAGATAAGAGCTTATTCTCCAAAAGAGGATATTTAGCATGGTAAAGACCCGTTACAGGTTATTTTTTTTCCTTTTCTCATCCCTAGGCAAGACATAAAATTTTGTTTCATGCATGAAGATGAATAGAAGCAGCTTGCACATAGGAAAGGAAAATAGCTTAGGAGTGGTTTTATTTGCCTAAATTTATAGGCTTTTATCACAGAAACCCTATGGATACTATCAAATACTCACAGACTTGTCTTGTGTTATTCAATGGGCTGGACTTTTGTTCTATGCTAAGTGAAACATAAGGAGTTACCTCCTGATTGTGCAGTATCAATTAAAAAAGAATCAAGCCTATAGATACGCAATGCTTATCAGTAAACAAATAATCTCTCACCAGAAATTACTGAATGTGTGCTAATTTTACTTATGATATATATTTACCAATAGTTTGGTGTGAATTTTAAACTTTGTGCTTAATAAATAACTTCTTTCTAAGTTCTTTTAAAATTTCCATCTCTTCAGGTGAGAGTTTTCAGATAGTGCAGACATATTGTTAGGTAGCAAATACATCTTTCCCTAATCTCTGCATCCAATAAATTGCTGCTTTGCAACAGCAGTATTCATTTGAGTGGAAAGATAATTTTAATTTGTGGGGGTTTTCCTGATTTATTTAAGTTTGCCTAAAAAAAATAGGAGTAGATTTTCCAGCTTGTTTAACCCTTTTATTTTTTTGCCAGAACACGCATGGGTTCAGAAAGCAGACAGAGCCCAGATTACCATGTTGACAGTGACGAGACATGGAAACTGCAGTTATTGGATGGGTAGCCAGTAGGGATTACTGATGCAACGTCTAGTACAGTGAAAATCTGTGGATTTGGGGTTAGGGTAAACCTTTAAATTGTAAGCGAGTAAAAGAAGAGAATTGGATTCAGAAAAAAGTTTCACAACATAGAATAGGCTTTAAAGCTGTACTTTAATGTGACCTCTTTAGTATTTTCTTTAGTAAAAGCTTGGGATATGCATAATTTATCTTCTGCTTGATAATGTCTTCATGGAGATGTCAAAGCTCTCCCATCCCAGAGATTTCTGAAGTAGATTATTTAGTAATCTTTCTGACAGATATTACAAGTAGTAATTGCTGCAAGATTAGAGTGGCTTTATCACTGAGGAAGCCTGTGGTTAAGTTTACACTTGTCTTTTAGACACTTCCAAATCCCTTACAGCTATAGTAAAGAATCTGACCTCCGTTTTAACTAAAATTATGGAACAGGTCTTTGTTCTTATGCTTTTCTCACATGAGTCATTAAAAGGGTATGCATGTAAAGGCAGAAATCGTGGGGGAGCAATGGCATAGCATTCCCAGTGCTAGGGCAGAGTGGGGGCAGTGGCTCCCCAGGTACCAGATGTGAGGAGTGATGGGCAATCCACCAGGGCAGACAAGGCAGGGCTTCGCAGCCAGATCCCATCCTGCCATTGCAGTCAGGGAGCAGGGTGGGCCTGGGGCAGCCTGGGACACCACGGGGCACCTCTCCAGGGATGGGCTGAATCTGGGGCACAGCTAAAGCTGGGTCAGGACATCATTCTGTGAGCGAGGATCAGAGTTAAGGCCTGGGGAGGGGAACCAGGGGCAGACATAGCCTTGAGGTAGCCAGGAGCCTCTACATTAGTGTTTCAGCTTAGTTTTACTGAGAAGCGTGCTTTTGAAGCGACTTCTTGTTCCTACTCTGATTCCTATTATGCTTACAAATCACTACTACTTAGTTTCTTTCCTTTGAATGAAATTATTTAGAAGAATGCTCTCCAGAATCACACTGAATGTTCTCTGATTGCCATTGGTTACCATGTTCAAGTTGCCAAAGTAGAATTAGTTCAAAGTTAAATTTCCCGTCATCTTGATACTGTTCCACTGCATGGAGACCTAAATACATTTTGCTAATTTTCACTTGTAACATGCACATAGACCAATCTAGCTTTGATTTCTGGGACTATGGGTGACCTTCAATGAGGATAGAATGCATGCAGCAATCTGAGTCATTTGTATCACTAGTTTTGCCAATAAATTCCTTCTTAAGGCATTGAGAAAGCAAACAAAGCTGGCTAGTTTTTTAGTAGTTACTACTGCTAGTAGTCTTAGTATTACTTGTAAGTTGTGGCCTGTTTCTAGTGCTTTCTGACAACTACTTTTTTTGTGAACCAAAGGGAAAGAATCTATTACCATGGGAGTTCTCACCTGTCTAGTTATCTAATGGCCCATACTCAGAATAACATGTAAAAGATCCAAAGTTCTCATGCTCTTTTACCTGAAACCTTATACCATTTATTTCAAATTACACCTTTTAATTGCATAGACTACAGATTGACCTCTACTTTTCAGGGAAGTGTTTCACCTCCTATGAAGTAAACAATTCATGACAGAGACAGACTGTTGCTATTCAAGGAGTGCAGCACGATGTCATACCTGAGATTACACTTTGTTGATTCAGCTATAGTACATTTTGTTCCATAGTTGGCTCAGTCACAGCTTCTATTCTCTTTGCTGGTCTCATTTGAGAGCTCCATTTATACTCAATAGATAGCAGAGGACCTGAACAGACTAATACTGTCTTGCAGTGTGTGACTGTCATAATAATTTAAAATAGTGTGAAACTCAGTGTCATGGCTTACTAAAATGATAAAATGACACCAGATATGTCTTCTGCCACAATACTTAATGTCCAGCCCACTGTGGATTCGCTCCTGTAGTGACATATAGAAATCTATTCATCTGAAAATCTGAAGGAATAACTTACATTTATGCTGATTACAGGATATATGTGTAAAGAAATACCAACTTAAATGAAGACATCAGAATCCCTTTGTCTGTTCATTCATGCAATTGCTTTTTCCTTGCATAGCTACATATAATTAGTTTTCAAAGCCCTTAATTAAATCTAGATCTAATGTACTTGCCTGGTTTTTGCCTTTTTAAAATGCATCCTTGATTTATGGAGCCACTAAACTCTTTGCTGATAAACCTAGAATGAGTACAGCAGTGAAGCAGTATCAGTGGATCTATTTATGACCAAGTTTAAACATGACTCACTGACAGAAGTAGAAATTCCTTCACTTCAGTCAAGGTGATAGATTTGGCTATTGCATTTTCCGTTATTATATAGCTTGCAGAATTGTGCATGAACCCTTCATTATCATTATAGAAAATGAATGGCATTGCCAATTATTTAAGCTGGAGTAATATAGGAGCTGGATTAGCAGAAGCTAGTATGAACAGAGCCAAAAAACATTACTTAAAAAATAAAAGCAGGGTTTCTGGCAGAGTTACTTAAATATTTTCAGGTGTTATTACCAATGGCAGAACAATTCATGGAGGCTAGACTTAGATTTTTTAAATGATACTTGCTTCAAATTTTTGTTGATATCCTAAAATACACCAAAAATAATTCAGATCTCAAGGCTATTAGACATCAGTTATATGAGACTTTAATACCAATGTCAGGTAAAAGGGTAAGTACAGGAAGTGACAGATTTTTTAAAAGATACAGTTTTTCATTGTATTTTGTGAACAAGACTGGACTTACTGCCTAAAAAAGTACATAAGAAACAGCATTATCTGCTACAGGGTTGTCCTGGTGTGATATTTAACAATGTAGCCCTTGACTATCGCAGTTAACTGGGACTTGTTTGTCCTGTTTTAAAAAATAATTTATGTTTAACTTCCACAAAGTTTTATTGTTCACAGCAGAGTAAACAATTATTTTGATAATGCAATACAGAGAAATAGCTATTTTGATTGATGTCCTCAAAAGTATTTATATTACCTATACACTATTTTCCATTTTTTTTCTTCTAGTTTGAAACAAGTCATTGTCCTTGCCCATGGCAATGGGTTTGGAAGTAGATGATCTTTCTGGTCTCTCCTAACCAAAACTATTCTGTGGTTCTATGATTATTAGAGGGACTGACTGCTTGTGTCATTATTAATTATGAATTATGCAAAATTCTGCATGTAGGCATAGTGTGGTTTAAAAACTGGAAGGACTTCTGATTTTGTCTTGCATTTTCCTTAGCAACAAATATTCAAGGTGCTTTGGTTTTTGTTTTGGTTTTTTTTGTGAGGACTGACTATTGAACTAATGCTACTGTTACAAAGTTGGTGTAGTGTCCTTCTTTAGCACTTAATTTTGGGAACAGATGTGTAGGTAGCTGAAAGTACGTACACTTTCTCAGATCTCCTCTCTAGAATCTCTCTTCTGGTGATTGCAAGATATTATAGGTCATACATACCGTCCAGGATTGTCCATTGGGCTTGCAAAATCACTATAAGTATCTAAACGGAACTTAATTTTTTTTTCTCAAATCCTATTTTATGTTCTGTTAATGTGAGATATGTACAAACAAAGAACAATGAGAAGGTGCGGTTATGCTGATATCACTGCATAGAATGGTGACTGATTTCCATGTGTTTTTATGTGACTCAGACTTTATACATATATACTATTCTTACTATTTTTACATGCATTCTAGTGACAGACATAGACCGTAATAAGAAAATACATTCAAGATCTTGGAAAAAATCATCTTTTTCACTTATTCATTTCATTTAGAGTGGTTATGCATAATAAAGGATGAATGTAAAAAAAAACACTGCACATCATCATCGTCATCATCATCATTTTTCCTTTAGAGGCTGAATTAAAGCATGAGATAGGCAAAAGACATCTAATCTGATTTTTAGGACTCTGAAGTCTACTGTTGTTTTACTGGTATCATCTTTTAGGGCTTAATTACCCTTATTGTTAAGGAATACAATTATGTTTGAGGGGGAATTTGAACCTATTCAAAGTTTCCACATTTTGTTATATCTCTGAATCAAATAATCAAGTACTTTGTCAAAGTTCTCTTCAATAAACCAATTAGACTGAGTTTACTGAGTCTTCCAGTGTGAATCTTGTTTTCTGTTCTTTGGATCATCTAAGTGTCCTTTCTTTAGTGTTCTACAATCTTGAAAAATTCTAAAATGCAAAACCAACCACTTGATATGGTGATGTAATGTACAAGGAGAAAATCATACCCCTTCACGTACTTTGTATTCTCCTTCTGAGCCCAAGGATCACGTTTCCCTTGCACTTTGGCAGTACTTTCTGAAATTATGGTAAGTGTTCAGAGGTGAGATTTTCTTTTAAGAAGTTTTTCTAAATCAAACAATCTGTGTAAGACAGAGTATTTTGATTTTAGACTCTGCATTTTTCACTGCTACTGGAGTCATGTGTAATGAAAAAACTTACAATGATTTAATTTTTTCCAATAATTTTTTAGTAGTGGTCTGATAGTTGAGTTTGATGTGATATTCAGAGTGTATTAGGCAAATGCAAACTATGAGCATAAAATATACCTTTCTTTATTCATGCTTGATTAGTTTGTTAATAAGCATTCACTTGGCTTCAAGATTTAGTTCCTATTGTGTTAATAAGCATTCACTTGGCTTCAAGATTTAGTTCCTATTGCCAATTTTCCTGTCCAGTAAAGTGTCTGTTAATGAAGATTGTATTCAGAAGCATGCATGTGCAACTGAAAGAAATAAATAATCAAAAATATTGGATGTTGGAGTGGCACGTAGGGTAACTTCGTCATATATGACATGCTGAATTACGTAACTATCATGTCTGTAGGCATGCAGCAATGTCTACTTTTTCAACAACCAATGTGTCTCTTTTGCTGCTCATCTAATAAATAAGCGCTAAAATACTGCTTCAGGCTTGTTTGCATGACAGTTGACATTTCCAAATACTGACAAAGTGACATATCTTGAGTAAACCCTTCTAAATAAGTTGTCTCTTCCAACAAGCTTTTTTTTCATAAAAGCAGCAGTAAAAATGCAACTGTGCTGCTGTCATTACTGGCATTTGAAGAAAATGTTTCTTTAAAAGTGGAAATTGAAACAAGATTACATGAAGTTGTTACATCAATGCGTTTTATATTTGAGCACACAAAACTTGACATTTAAACTAGTTTGGTTTGATATGCAGAATAGAGAGAATTACACACTAAAAATGTTCAGATTTTACATGATTACAGGCCAATACATATCACTAAACAAGATATTGCTTGGGTTTAACTTTTTATTTGCTCTACAGGGTCTAGGAGAAAAGAGGGAGACTGCTTTATCATAATTATTATTATTTACTTGCTTTTCAAGAGGAAATCATTTTAGTCATAAAGAGTGACATCCCACACTGATACTCAGGTTTAAGGTTTAGAACCTAAGCAGCATGTTTCAGAATATCCCTTCTCAGACTGAAAGAGGAAAAGACGTATCAATTCTCCCAATTTCCAAATAATATTTGTTCAGTTCTTAGTTTACATTTGTACTATATTTAAAGATTTCAGGGTTTAGTCTGCCACCAGAAAACCTGCTTCTCCCAACAGACAAAACAGCATCTGCAAGTTGTTGAACCACTGCTAATTCTGCAGCTGTTCCTTTAATGCTGTGCACTTTGTTCCTCCATTTGCTCGTTCTCTGAACGGGCGCATGAAGAACAGACTACCACAGTTGCTGTTTGTTGTAGTGAGAAGTATGCCTGACTGTCTAAGGTTAATAGCTTAACCTTATATTCAAAGATGACACAGTTTTTGGAGGTGTTCTAAATGATACTCTCCCAAAAGAAGATGTTTTAGCATCGAGCCCAAGTAGCAGACGTGCTTTTAAAAGTGTTGAAATTTTCGCTTTCCTGGCTGACAAACCATTTTTTGAATCACGTTAGCAAACCCATTTTCCAACACAACCTGTTTTTGTTCTTCAGAAGAGGCCTGAAAAGCACATTTTTAGTAGAGGTAAATGAAGCATTTGGAAAAGGCTTGGATAACGCGGACAGGCCAATGGAGTTATTTAAATATTTTTTTAATTAATATTATTTTAAATGTATAGATATTGTTTTGATACTCTACAATGATGATTTAGACTGAATATTTTATTAACAATCTTTTCTTCATATCCTAAATTTTCCAACAGAACTTTAGGCAGGTTTACTTAACTTTCAGACTGCTCTCAAGTAGAATACTTTTTATTTGTGGTTGTGGTATTTTGCAGTTGTTTTCTTTTGTTTCATTTTGTTTGCTTTATAAACTTGAAATAGTGTTAATAGCTCCCTTTGGAAGAAGGCCTCACATTAAAAACTAATTTTGGCTTGTGTGTATAATTTCTTAGAGATTTGGTTTCGGTCAATATCTAGTTCCTTCTGTGTAAGATTCTGAGTAAAAATATAATTTAACATTTGGAAATATGATTGAATCTATTCATTGGTTTATGCTGCTGGGTTTTTTTCTGCCCAGGGACAGGAATACTAAACAAGTTTCTTGAAACAACTGAAAAAACAGAAAAAAACAAATGAGTGCCATTGTCATGTGCCACTTCCTGTGCCCATAAGACAAAATATCCTACAACAGCAACTGAAAATCTCAGTTCTTACATGCAAACACAATCATGATGTTTCTCTGCAGTAATAAAAATCAAGCACTTGCATAACTCTGTGAAGTGATTTAATTGACTTCTAGGATTAAGTTTTGCTAATATGGAGTTAGAAACACACAATGAAAACAAGCTCCTCTATCTGTTACTGTCTTTATTTGAGAGGAAAAATAAATAAGCACTAAATGGAAACTGCTCAGTTTTGACATTATTAGTGGATGTATCAGCAAAGCTATAGGCCTATGACAACAAATAGATGACACCACTGACTGGAAGGAATCCATTCAATACAAACTGACACTTCTTAAAAGGACTGTAAGAGAAAACAGAACAGCAGATGGAGGACAACATCAGTGTCATTACCTAAGTTTTCACTGGAGCAAATGCTGTCATTGAGAGCTATTGGTTTTCAATTCTTATGATTAAAAAAATGTTAAAAATTTTCAGATGTAAATGAGAAACAGGGCTATTAATTCTGGTTGTTCTCTTTAGAAATTTTCCGAGATGTCTTAATACCATTTAAAGAATCTGAATTTATGATCAGAGTTATAAATTGCCACACGTCCCATTAAACCCTGTGGGTTAACTTCAAATACTAGTTTCTTGCAATTGTATACGGAATGGAATAACCTCTTGAAGTAGGTGTCTTCTTCCTAACTTGGAGAGTAAATTAAGCTACAGTGGACCTTCAAAAATGAGAAGGGAAACACACAGTAGAAAACAATGACTCTAAAAGTTTATTTGTTTTCTTATTTAATTATGAATCAAATGTTGGGACTGATAGACCATTTATTTACATGCTGTGTCAGTTCAGTTGGCACAGAACAATCCTTATGTTTTGACTGTGGGGAAGACCAAGAGTCATTTAATAATGAATAGTGAGAAAAGTGGCACGGAATGAAGTCAGATACAAGGAAAAAATGAGAATACTTAAGAAAAGCAATTTTACTTTGTTCTGTATATCTGACCTGTAAATATAGGAGGAATATGGTGAACCATAAGACAAATTCCACTTAATCTCCTCTATTTATGCTTAAAGTCAGCTGCTCTTTAGAGAATCGTTTCTGAAAACAGAATTAATCCTTTTCAAATATAATTGTGTTAATAGCTGAAAAAAATGAAAAAGAAGACCTTGAAACAAGAAACAAAAGCTCAAAAAGAGAATGTCAAATCCAGTATCTAACTGGGAATAGGTTTCTGCATTTTGTTTCAATATAGTGATTTTAAAAGTTATTGAAAAATTATTTACAAATCTAATAAACATCAGGGAAGTAAAAGAGGAAATTTCATTGTTAGTCTTTCAAGCTCTGCCAAAGAAGACCCAAGGAATGATTACGTATTTCTTTAGTGTAAACCTGTCACATGGGTTAATATAATTTGCAAAGTTCCTTGTTTTTAGGAGAGGAATAAAATGTCACTTCCTCAAGGTGTACCTGTGGTCTTGGGATAGGAAATTTAAATAGTCTCATGAAAATATGACAAAGTTTTCAAAAGCTTTCAAAAAGCCAAATTTCGAAAACAGAACAAAAAATCTCTCCCCTGCCCTTAATATACTAGAAGCAAGTTATCAATGCTGCAAAATAAAGTACTTCCTCTAGTGCAGTTTAAGGCTGTTTTCTCTTTTCCTTTCACTGGCGACACGGCAGAAGAGACTGACTCCCACCCTACTACAGACTCCTGCAGGCAGTTGTAGAGAACAATGAAGTCCCCTCTGAGCCTTCTCTTCCCCGGCTGTGCCCTCAGCTGCTCCTTATATGACTTGCTCACCTGTCCCTTCACCACCTTTGCTGTCCTTCTCTGAACGTGCTCCAGCACCTCAATGCCCTTTTTGAAGCGAGAGGCCCAAAACCGAACACAGGGTTTGAGGTGCAGCCTCACCATCGCCAAGTACAGGGGTGATTACTTCCACAGCCCTGCTGGTAACACTATCTTAGAGACAGACCAGGATGCCATCGGCCTTCTTGGCCACCTGGGGGGAAGGTGAACCAGCTCGTGTTCAGCCAGCTGTCAGCCAGTACTCCCAAGTCCCTTTAAGGGGAGCAGCTCTCATACCACGCTTCCCTGAGCCTGGAGCACTGCACGAGGTTGTTGCAACCCAAAAGCAGAACTTTTTCTATAAAGAAATGTGTTATTACAGTACCACATGGATCAACTACTCTGTTGGTGTTCACTCTTTTCTTAATCGCGCCCTTTTCAGAATTGTACTTTTGAGCTTAAAAATCTACTACATGGTGAAATTATTTAGACAGACCTTAGAAAGTTAGAAATGTATTAAAACTCTTAAATGTGTGCATAAATTTTCAGCACTCACTGCGTTTATTCACAATATCTGTGTTATATCTAAAACACACCTGCCATTTAATTTTCATACATTGGCAATAGAAACAAGAAAGAATTCTAAAAAATATGTAGACATTCAGTTTATTTGTGTTTTAATAGCCTAATAATACTTGAAATATAGAATTTCAAAATATCTGTATCTTAGTAAAATCGTGGCATTGAATAGCAGTTCTTGACTACATTTTGGTTTAAAATGTTAAAATTAACACCTTTGCAGTCATCAGAAAAATTGCTTGAACGTTCACATGCAAAACAAGAATATTTTTGTTACAATAGTCTTGCAACTTGCATACTCAATGAGTAGAATAGCCTTTAAGAGTTTGCCTAGGGACAGAAAACTGATTTTTCTGTTTCCTTATGTATGCTTTAAAGAGCAATTTAGCTGTTTCAGTTAATTCATTTAAAAACAGCAGCAACAAATTTCTCCAGAATTTTTTAAAAAATCTAAATCTAAAAGGCTAACAAATTCTTTAAAGTCTCAGGAGCCATTAGTAGTTGCATGCCTATCAGCATATAGGAAATCTTCAGCATTTAGATCAGATTTTATTATACAAACAATGAAAACACGATTAAATGTTGATTAAAAGATAATTACAATCAGGATAAAATCTGCCATTTCATCTCTGGGAACTCCTCTATTGAAATCTGTACTAGTTCCCTTGAGAAAAGCAAAATGAGATATGGTTCTTTATAGTTAAAACATATACTCTTGTGATTTTTCACATGCAAATATAACCATAGCTTGACAAAAATACAGTTATTTCATGCCTGAAAAATCAAGAACAAAAAATATCCAGAAGTTCACATTTCCATTGCCGGATAATTTTTATGGATTTCATCCACCAGGGAATTATTAATCTTTGAATCAAGCTCCTGTGACAACTTATTAAGATTTCCATGAAGTGTTCTTAAAATTTTCTCAAAAGAATGAAGTTTTTTTAGAAATTTTATTTCTGCTAGTTGCCTTCAAATATTCTTTTTATGCCTTGTCCATGTCCCCGATTCTTTCATGACATTTAAATAACATTTAAACCTATTGATAAAATTAAGGGATTTGAAATTAAAACTCTGCTTGATTCCTCTCTTTATTTGCCCTGGTGTACAGTGTCAATCTCTGTATTGCATATACATGTAAAATAAATTAATAACACAAACTCTGAAGACAACTTGTCAATGCATGAAAAAGTCATATAGACTCAAATAAAATAATCATATGGGATTTAATCATCAAATTAACACATCATCAGGCTATTGATTCTTAAAACTTTTAACAAAATATCATCATTTTACCCTTTCAGATAAAAGATAAACAGAATTTTTAAAAACAAAAAAACAACAACAACAAAAATCCAAAAAAAAAAAAGCCAAAAAAAAAAATCCAACAAAAACCCCAAAGCCTTATAACTGCAAGGATATGGTTTCCTTTCTTCGAAAAATTCTGAAAACATATAGTATCTGGCAAATCTTGAAAAAATATTGATAGGAATTTTTTAGTTGCTCAAAGTGAAACCAGTGGTAACAAATTCCTGTAGTATGATGATTACATATGTAAGCTAATAAGAAAAGTTAAGGGGAGAAACAACCCAGAAATGACAGACACTCCCTGCATTTATTTTCTGTCCTAAAATACACATAATTCTTAATGAGTATTTTTCATGCATTTTTCATGGAACTTACATGCTTTGTTAGCTTTTCATTTAAATGGAACTGTGATAGTTTGAACGACACCACTTATTAAACTGACTAATGTTTAGCCAGCTTGATAATCATGGACTGCATTGTTTTGATTCATTGTATTCAGGCATGTAAAAAAAAGAAAAAAGGAAAGAAACCCTCTTCAATGGTATGCATTTCACTCTTAAGTAAGATAAAAGAGAAGAGCATACTCAAATAGCTATTACAGAGCAATCAGTGCATTGTTAATCACCACACTTACCTTGGGATGTGAACAAACCTAAAATTAGCTTTCACTTATAAATTCCTGGGAAGAGTCAGGTAAATAATGTGAGAAGCTGAAAAGGATCACAATGTGATTAGAAATACTAAGAGCAAATTTAATATTTAGTTAAAATTTCACGATCTCTTTTTTTCTTGTTTTATGTCATTCAGTTGTTTTAACTGAAATAATATAAAAGAGAAGGCAGGCATATGGAATGACTTTATCTTTTAGGATTCCTCTCTGGTTCTGTAGAATAATATTAAGAATTTTTTTACCTATCTTTACAAATCCAGTCTATTTGATCAGAACTTCAATACCTGAAATAATCTTTTCTGACCCTATGAACTCATTCTTCACCCACTGTTCCATTTTCTGAGGAACAGAAGATTCCTGCAGGTAAGGAGTTCCTAGGACACCACCTTCTTCCTTTGTCAAACTTAGAATAATTTCATAATTCCTGAAATCATCAAACGAATTTCTTATCCTCTATTCCTGTGACACGGTATGGTCTAGCTTCCTCCCTGTTACCTGCTTTGACTACTAACACTAGCGTGATTTGGGTTTTACTTTCATTCCCTACATAAAATACAAAAAAGTCTCTCTGTTGCTTTGAGTGAAAGATCATAGTCAGATGAAGCAGATCTTATATCACTTAATGAACCTACACGGTATCAAGATTAAAGTTTATCTGCAAATTTCCAGACTGGATTACATACAACTAACACCCACAGGCAAAAACCATTTTTTCTTAAATAAAAGGTTCTTAAGCACTAAAACTAGAAGTACATATAACTAGCAAACCAGTTGCCAGATAAAAACTTTCCTTCATTCCCTTTGTTTCCAAGAAAATATTCAGGCCACATCCAACATCTCAGCAGTTGCATTTGGCCTCATGTCACTCCATCCCAACTGACTCTCCTTCAGTTCCAGTAGAATGCCCCTGGTATCTTCCAAAGAAGATGAAAGTGCCTAATTTTCAGCCTGAATTGAACATGTAGTCAACAGTTTTAGAAATTTCATTGTAAAAATGTAAAGGTTTATGCAATTTGGAGGAAGGAACTTTATAACACTCATTTTGCTTACAGTAACTATATTTCCTTCTTTAAACAGTTTTGCTATTGGTATTAATTGCAGTCATCTTTATAGCACATACTTAAAAATTCTACATTTTAGTATCTCACTCCCCTCCCTGTGCCTATCCTTAGAATTAAAAAATTCTCAAACTTTAATTGTTTCTTCATTTTAAAAAATTATTTCATGTGCCTACCTAATATGGTCTATTATTTTTGATAAACTTGCTCATAATTCAGATAGTCAAACTACAAGATCTGATTTCCTATCTCTTACGAACAAATAGAATGATGGTCTTAAAATATCTTCAAATCTGTCACATGCAAATTTTTACCTAAAAGAAAAAATAAAGTTTATATGTTATTTTAATAGTTAAATACCTTATTTCTTGAAACAATTACTTTATTTCAAAGTGGTCAAAACAAAGAAATATTATAATAAAATCCTTAAAAACCAAAATTCCTCTTATATTTTTCTTTCAATTGTCAAGCAGGAGAAATCGTGGAGTCATGGAGTTATAAATGGTTTGGCTTGGAAGAGACCTGAAAGATCATCCAGTTCCAACCCCCCCGCCATGGGCAGGGATGCCTTCCACTAGGTCAGGTGGTTGAAAGCGCCATCCAGTCTGGCCTTGAACACCTCTGGGAATGGGGTACCCACAGCTTCTCTGGGCAACTTTTTCAAGTGCCTCATCACCCTCAAAAGTGAAGAATTTCCTTCTAATATACCATCTAAACCTGCCCTCTTTCCATTTAAAGCCATTACCCCTTATCTTACCATACATGACCTGATAAACCACCCCTCCTCACCTTTCCTTTAGTTACTAAAGGCTGCTCTAAGGTCTCCCGGGAGCTGTCTCTTCTCCCTGCTAAACAACTCCAACTCTCTCAGCCTGACTTCATCATTAGCCTCCTTTTATTGCAAAACTGCCTTTCCCTTCCCAAACACAAGCCTCAGGTTTCCAGGTTTACTGTGTAGCATTTGAGGAAACAGCTCTCGTATGACCATTATAACTGCACCCATAAATACCCTCTTCTGAAATTAGGAAGAGCTGTATTACAGTAGCCGATAAACAGGTTCCTTACCATTAAGAAATACTGTACCACTTCATAAACTCTCTCAAAAGGCTGCAGTACAGAAGAAAATTAGAAGTCCTTAAAATTTTTACTAGTATGTGTTTAGAAAGAATGTCTAAGGTTAATATTTCTTTGTACTGTAAGCAATTTCAGCAACAAATGAATTTCAGAAGACTTCTGCACTAAAAAGGGCATCTACAATTTACAAATAGAAATCTTACATGTTAAAAATTTTGTGTAGCACCTCAATATGCCAATTACTGGAATACTATTACAGCTTCTACACTTCTCCATGTTACCAACAGAACCCTGTTGATATTCTATTATCTTCCACATTTTTTTCATTCTATTTTTCAGACCTGAATTTTGCCTTTTAGTTTTCCACTTTTGTTTTCTAATATGTTCTTTTTCAATTTTTTTCAAGTGTATTAAAAGATTAAAAGAGCAGACATATTCTATTAGCTACCTTTTTTAATTCTAATGAATTCTTAATTCCTTATATTGCAAAGACAAGATAGTTATACCATGTTTTGGATTTTTTCTTGTCATCTTAGCGTATGTGCTTATGTTGTATGCTAATTTCTGTATTTTAACTTTTTAAATTATATGTAGAAGACACTGAGGCAAAGCTGAGTAATTAAGGAAGAAAAGCATGAGAAATTTCACCTTGTTTATAACAAACATTACAATATAGCAAACCCTTTTAAAAATAAAATTGCAAAGATGAGAAATATAAATTTTGGCTGGTGAATAAACATAATGCAAACACCTGAAATAATTAAAGAGAAAAAAATTCTGAAGTCTTTCATGCCTTTTCTGGTCTTCTGTTCTATTTCAGAACATAGATGGCCCCACCCAATGATTTTATTCTGGCTGAAAATACAAATGCCTATATTCTATTCAGCAAAACCATATTTCTTTCCTCTTCAAACACTTGAAATTTTTATTCTATATAGAAAAGGCATATGAAACACACTAACTTAAAAATTGATTGTTGAAACACTTAAATGGTTAGATATTATTATTCCCTGGACATGATGGAATATTCTAAGCATAGGGGGCTCTCATTTTAAATGTTTTTTTGACCTTACCTTTCCCTAGGTGATATGTTTGCTTTTAGGCTGATTTTCCATGCTATGAACCTTGCATGACTGAAAACAAAACTCTGATATTGATAATTTAGAAAAAAGAGAAACCAAACCAAAACCATACATTAAAATAATACTTAAAAATTCCTTTCTTCATTCTGATTATTTAGAATAATGTATGACATTACATATGGCCTGAGATTTTTAAGTGTCTCTGCTTCTGAGAGACATCAATTTTATTTATATAAAAAAAAAATTAAAAAGTATTTCCCAATTTTGAAAATAATTTATAATATAGGGAAGAATAAGGAAGATATAAGTGCAAAAAGGGTTCCTTATTTTGCAACCCTTATTTATTTCCCAGAATTTTTATTATATTCCCCATTTAGGATTGCTACAACTCAATCCCATACTTAATTCTTAAACCAGTATACTAAGTTATAAGTATTTTATAGATGCATATGATCCGTCTGCTATTCTTAAAGCTAATTTTTGGGCCACACAGAGGAAATCCTTCAGTGTCCTAGTGAGTCTTACAATCTGCCTTACAAGCCTGTACAGGTTCATACAGAATGTCATTATCCAACTGGCCCAAGGACCAAATGCTTGCAAAAAGAGTCTCTGTTTCCTAATCTCATGGAATCTGTCTCTCCAAATCAGGACTGAGTAACAATTCTGGAGACACAGATCTTCCTGTGCTTTTACTTCATCTGTTGCAGAGAGATATTTCATAGTAGATTACCTTTCGGTAGCTGTAGAAATACTTAGTATGAAACAAAATGATTTTGAGGCCCACTTTCCCCCTAAAATAATAGTGGAAAGGAAAAAAAAAGAAAAAGAAAAGAACTTCCTGAATACTGAAAAAAGTATTAGTTAATTAGCATAGAAAGTAACTTGACTTACTGTTTGAGTTCAATATTGACAAATAGGACAAAGGGCAGCCACAGCTGAGCTTAAATTTCATAGCACATTATGAAAAGCTACATTTCATGACCATTCCCTCTGAGAAATATTCCTGCCTTTGGAGCAGTTTTCTGTGGATTCCTTTAACTAGCAGCTCAGTGTGGACTGAAGAAAACAGAGTTCCTCCCTGAAATATATCCAGTACTGGATGACAAGCACCATAGTTTTGAAATCAGCAGTAAGAAATATCTGTGCTATCAGTTACACTTTTTTTCCCGCTTCCATTTAAAACTACACAAATCACAAATACCCTACAGTCTGTCTGATACAAAAATGCTCCTCTCGAATACTTAAATAGCATTCTATGAAAACTGGTTCTTGTGGCTTAATGGCAGCTCTTTGAGTGTTCAGTTTCAGCAGTAACAGACATTTGGTTGAAAAGAACCCTTGAGGAAGTAATAAGCTACTGAATTCACACACAGATCCTAAAAATGAAGAAAATATACAGGAAAAAAAAAAAGGAAAGATTTATTTTTCATTCTACTTTATATATGCAATGTGCATCTATTTTTAAAAGCATGATTCTTTTATTTGTCACTCAATATATGCAGTTTCATGTCCAGTTCTACCTAAAGAATTATTCTTAGATTTTATCTCTTTGGAGACTTAAAGGGAGATGATTCTGATGAATTAAGAGGTGAATTACACCTGATATCAACCTAAACTGTTAAGGTGGCAGACTTAAATGGCTTCATGGCATGCGATAATTCTGGACTCAGGCTTTATTATGCGGTGGGAATGTTGTCACAAATAATTTCATAATGTCATTGCTGTCCTTAAGCGTTCAGAAAAAACAGTGTTCAGAGTTCTGTGACAAGCATAAAGTAGTTCTGCTGTAGATTGCTGCATGGAAACTCTCAGAGGAATAATTCTATCTATCTATCTATCTATCTATCTATCTAGCATCATCAGTCTTACATATATGTTGCACATTTCATCTCAGCTGTTGGATTTGAAATAAAATTTCATGTTTATATATATATATACATATACATATATACATATATGCTGCTTATAGACATCCTATTAGTGTCAAATAGGGCCCCTTGATACAAAACAGAAAAATCATTCATATAGGTGCCTTCAAAATTTTATTTAGGATATTTCAATCAACGTTTTGAATCTAACGTGACTTAACATGGACCCTTATTAATTCATAGGGAAGTATGCAGATGATATTCTAAAGTTATTTTATAAATGTATGAAAAAGATAAAAACTCCAGAATCAGTATGTGCACAGGAGGACATCCAGTGCTTTGGAATTCTATTCCAGGATTGTCTAAGTTGAAAAAAAATCCTTTTTTTGGAATTTTTGTCTCAGTACCCTAGCTAATTCCTATTACTATTTTATCTCCTGAGGATAAAGAGAAGATACATCCATTTTCAGAAAATGGACTGAGCTATATAGGAATAATGGTTAGGTTAATGATGAGACAGCATCAGGGAGAGTGAGACATTGGAGCCTTCAGAATTTAACCCCAAATATTTTACACAAATTTTGATGTCAAGGTATATGGAAAAGTTCTGCAAAGCTTGCTTGTGACTTTTGCGTGTGAGTACCTTTCTATGAATACCAGCCTATGAATTCCAAATGGACAAAAGTCTTTTTCAGTAACTTTCAGCAGGAAATAAGATTTCATACATTTCAAAATAATTTATTTTCAGATAAGCAATGATATGCAATTTTCTCTAGGTTAGGCTGCTTGCAAGACCTGACTAATTTTGAGCTGCTAAGCTGTATGGCCCTGTACTACTCTATTTTGCTTACTAGATCCTTTCTAACACTAGTACTCCTAAAACTGGTTGTCCCTATTCCCACCCCAGAAGACCATTAGGAATTTTTTAAAGAAAAAATCCAAAAAAGCTGGTGTGACCAGTCTTGTAGTTCTTGAGGCAATGCTGTGCAAAAACAACATATTTCTGCAGCAGAAATATATGCCATACATAGTCCCTTCATATTCTGCATCAAAATGCAGAAGAGGTTCATAATACCCTAATCTTGTTCCCTGAGCACATTTTTAACTAATTTTTATTTTTAAATTACCTTTCATACAATACTACAAATAAAGGGCATTCAGATTTGCATTATTGTGTAATACATCTAAATAGAGGAAAACAGAACAGCAGAAGAGAAGAAACAAAAATTGGATCCCACGTGACTGCATAATACATGCAATAGATAGATAAAATTGTTTAATTACCAACACAACACGCTTTTCTTCAATAAAAGTACAAAAGTGTTTGTTTGAGAGTTATAGATTTATTTCTTTAATATCCTTTCCCTAGAGAGTTATCAGAGGTTGTTCTCTTGCTGGAGTATATTCGCTTGTCTGGAGCTCTGAATGTCATGATTTGAGTGGAAAGCTGATTCTTGCCTGCTTCTGAGTAGAAGCACATTGCTGAGTGAGTTGTGCTCTGCTGAATCACCAGTGTCCACCTCAGCACTTTCAGCCTCCAGGGCAAGCTTTTGGTATTAATCATAAATTGAATACATGAAGAATAATAATTAAAGAGCAAACTGTAATTATGAGTAACATCCAAAGGGAGCAAAAAAACATTGAATGTAGGCCCTAGGTTTCCTATTAGTGCATTTAGCATTAACTATAAACAGTCTTGTTAAACTCAATTAAATATTTAATTAAATGGATTTTTCATATTAGAACAGGATAAGAAGATTGGCTTTTAGAACTATACTGTTTTTAGGTTTTCCTTTTCTTAACTATTACTGTATATGGATTTCCTTTCCCTGGAAGACATGGTTAAAAAAAGACAGGGAAAAAAATTCCTTAGCACATCTTTACGGGGCTTTGGCTTTTTTGTTTCTTTTTATCACCATTCCTCCTACACCCCAAAAGTAATTAGTGAGATGTCAAATGTATATCCGCCTGAGAAACAGTGATGTCCCCTTGTTAGTAGGGTTCCTAGCAATTAGGATCTTTTTTCTTCACCTACAGTTGTCTATTTTACTAAACCTGGATCACATGTTTGCTGTCACAATTCATAGCTGATATCAGTCTAGAAATAACTGGTTTCTTTGTATGTTTCATGAGCCAGGCTGAGCTATATTCTGGTGTATTTCCTCATGATATTTCCCCATCCTGATTTTGTCTGCTGTTGCTAATGTGTGACAGCAAAATTAGATAGAATGAAGCAAAGTGCATTTACTGCAGTACAAATGTTGTCACCTGTTAATACCTGACAGACCTTCCTGAGGCTATTCTTGAACACTGAAGTATAAGTGCAAGTAAACTGACAGAAAAACTTAAAAATATTTAAGGTTTCTATGCTGCAGTGCTAAACTCTTTGGTCTTCAGCAGTTGTATAACTGCTGATTAAAATTTAATTAAAAATTCACTTTGATTTTTAATTATTCTTCAGCTATGATTAAGTGAGTTTTACACTGTGTCATGGATTAAAGAGACTTGACATCTACAAACAGCTCTAAAATGGTCAGCCAAAGAAATACAGATCTGGAGGCAGACTAAACTGTTTTTAGGGGTAAGAAGCAGAGTACAAACATGACATTTAACACACATAGAAAGTACTTACATGGTAAAATCAGATATGACTTGCAGACCAATTGAAAACACCCAGAGGTATAAAAGCAAATATATTAAAATAACCCCAAGCAGATTCTAGAGTGAAGAAGGAAAATAAACTAAACATCGTATTCTTCCTTTTGAGTGTTGAATGTTGTCATACCCTGCAACCACCATCAGACTGATAACACGGACCTCTAGAGTCAAAAGAGCTATGGAAGGATAAGGATAAGGATAAGCGTAACACCAGCAAAAGGTGTAGGTAATAGGAATTTTGTGTACTTAATAATTTTGGTGGTACAAGAAGATAGCTCACCAATTGTCATCATGGCCATCAGAGATTCAACTTGTGAAAGACCAATTTCCAATTAAAAACAGATTAAGATAGTAAAAAGCAGAAACAATAAAAATACCTCCTCCCAGCACCCACCACATCTTCTCAGGCTCATCTTTACTTCTTTTGTTCCCAACTATTCTGCCTGTGGGAAGAATAAGATGGAGGAATATGGTTGTGGTCATTTTATGAAACACACCATGTCTGCTGTTGCTTGTTCCTCACACTGTACCTCTGCTCAAGCTTGAGGTCCCTCTGATAGGATTCAGCCCACAAATGGTTCCAACATGGGCCTTCCCAAAGGCTGCAGTACTTCAAGAATTACTCCACCACAGCATCTCTGACGGGCTTAGGTTTGGCCAGTAACAGGTACATCTTGGAACTGTCTAGAACTGGCTCTGTCCAGCATGGTAGCAGCTCCTGCTTTCCTTTCCCAGAGGCCACCCCTGCAGAGCTCCTCCTCTCTCTACTGCCAGAAATTTGCCATACAAAGGCAATGTAGAATACTAACAATAATTTTTTATTTTTATATTTAATGTGTCTTTCCTTTCTACCCATTAGTAGATCTGAGAGTAATAGGGTGTAGCATTTATATCTAGAGGGTTTAGAATAGCATTTTGAGAAAATGTCAAAATGCTATTTAGACGTCCGCATTTTTAGCATTTATTCAAATAAGCAAAAGTAAGAGGTCATTGAAATCTTGTTCTTAACATGAATTCAAACCCAAACTCACAACATACTACTATCATGTTTAACTCGACTAAAATTTTAGATTATATTTAGCTCAAGAGAGCAGACTAGATGGTCTTGAAAGTAAATTTTGTTTTTAACCTATCTGTATTTAGAAGCTTACCGTTTCATTGCATGTCCTCTGATAACGCAATGCTGGCATAGCAATAGTTAAACCTCAAGTTCATTAGAATTTCCCTTTCAGAAAGAATTTAAAAAGAGAATGAATCAGATTAAACTTAACTGCTTCTCGTTACTATTTAAGAAATCAGTTTCCTGTTTATCACTGAACGTCATGTCCCTTTCCCAGTGGTTTATTTTAATCATATATTTTACACACAGGTAATCTCTTCGTTTTTACACTCTGAAAACAGCTGTTTTCTTTCTTTCTTTCTTTCTTTCTTTCTTTCTTTCTTTCTTCCTTTCTTCCTTTCTTCCTTTCTTCCTTTCTTCCTTTCTTCCTTCCTTTCTTTCTTTCTTTCTTTTTTTTTTTTTTTACAGTGATAAACATCTTTCCTAATCCCATTCCATTTTCTCTATCCTGGAATAATTTTTGTTTTTTTCAAAAAGTTAATAGTTATTGGTATAGTAGTTGGACAACAACTAATGCCCTAGGCTAGCTGCAGAGGCATAAAATAAATATGTATGAGATGTAGAACTTAATTTCAAATGCCAGGTGCAACCTGCTTCCTTTTTTTCTCTAGAAATTCTATTGTGTGTGATTCTTATCATAACTTTATTCAATTCTATGTAGTACGAAATCAATCTCTCTCGTGATCTTCCTGAAAAATCAGTATGCTCATTTTTAGCATATTTTAGCATCTTTAAATTGATGGGAATTTTTTAGAGGTACATACTCTGATTAACAGGGACAAAGCTGTTTTGAATAGCTACTTCTTCCACTCTGCAGTAAGGTGTAATGATCGCCATTAAGTCTCATTAGATAATTCCATCACGTATAACTCATTTAAATGAAATCATGTAAAATGCACATATAATCCAAGAATCAAGAAAAAAATGATTTTATCTATTTTTGATCTTACTATACAAAAAGCATAAAAACTGCTCCTAATAAAGCTATATGGTGCCAGTTTCAAACTCCATCTGACTCGTCAGAACCTGCTCTACATTCCAAAGTCCATTTTGTCTAGATTTTTACTTTATATGTTTTGCACAAGTGTGTAGATCACTTTATAGTGTTATTTTGAGAAAGAAATGTTTTAAAGAGCTTTTGAAGTCTTACACAATTTATATTTCAAGAGCCATAAGGGAAACGAACTTATGTCATTCCTGCATGACTAAGGCCATGGACACTAAGCAGATCTGTGGATAGGATTCTACCACTAATTAAATAGAAACCATGTCGACTTTCAAATTCCACAGAAAACAGAGAGAAAAAAATGAACACAGAAAAAAGGATGATAATGAAGAAAATAGTTTTGAACTTCAGCTCAAGACTTCAGAAGGCAGAATAACATTATAGCTTTTTGCTTAAATTATAGCAGTCATATACAAACTGTTTTATATTCTTTTTTCTTGTTCAGTATTTTAAAAGTCACTCCCTCTCTTATGATTTTTCTGTATTAACTTTTTCATAATTGTATGTTTTATATTTTGAAAGAGCTACTGTAGATGGTTCAAGAATAATTTAGTCTGTATCAGTACGAACTACCTCTCTAATTTTATTGAACACTAGTTTCCTCTTGCACATTCTTTTCCCACCAGCTCATTGTAACTCCATAAGACTTAGAAGAAAGGAAAGCTGCATGTTTTTTCTTGGCCATTTGCAATTGTTTGCCTCACAAAGAGGTAATAGAATTTGAACTGGATTTATATTTTATTTTATCTCCACAAATTTCCTGTAAGGACACAGTACATTTTAAAAGGCTGTTACTTTCCAGCTAAGAAGTATCTGACTTTCAGTGATAGATGAGCTGATGCTTCTGTCAAGAATTTGTAACACACTTATATACTTTGCAAAATGCTTTGGCTTCTTTAGGTAAAGGTTAAACAGTGTCAGTTATTATTATGTTGTTATTATTATCATTAATAATCTACTCTTTTCACATGTGTGCACCAATGTGAATGCATATTTTGAAGTGTTGGATGTTGACCTGTAACTGCTTCTTACTACAATCAGAGCAGAAGGCCATGAAAAGAAGCAAAATGACAAGTAGCTATAGATAAAATGAAAGGAGAGCAAGCTGAAATACCCTATTTTGAGAAAAAAAAATATGTTAACATGCTGTCTCACTTGTTATATAGCAAGACATCCTTTTTCTTTAAAATAGCTACAATTCTAATTTGAAACCGAGATCTCTGAATCAGTCACTGTCAAGAGGGTCTTTCCCCTTCAGTTGTTGCAGCTGAAAAGATATATATGTATATCTGTATATTCACAGAAGGGCCTTTTAATATTTATACACACACATCAGAGAGCTAGAAATGACTATGATAAAGTGTTCAGAAGACTGCTCGGTCAGGTAAGTTTTAAATTTTAAAACTGAACTTCACTGATTACACTCATTGAGCAGGTGCTTATAAGCGATGGCGATTTCTTGCACAGTATTAACCATTTTCATAATAAATGCAAAAATCTTAGTTCATAACAGTTCTAAACCGGCTGTGAATTTAACATACAGTGGGCATGATACAGTGCGATGGGCCCATGTGCTTGAAGTTCTTGGTAGGTTTTAGTGACCAAGGTCAATAAAACCTAAAATTTGGAACACATGTTGCAGCTTGAAAGCTCCTAATCAGAGATAGGTGGGATTGTTCTTTCTTTCCAGCTTTCATTTGTTTAATTTGTTTATGCCTGATGGTTTTTGTGCCTTTGCCTCCATCCCCTGCTTCTGACAGTTTTTCTTGTTTGGTTTTTATGCCTTTGCCTCCATCCCCTGCTTCTGACACTGCTTTTCTTGTTTTCTGTTGTTATGCTCTTTGTATACTTGAGGAGCTGTAGTATCATTTTGCAATACTATGCTTCCTTTTTCTTATTCTCTGGCAACTTCCTCCTTCCACCTCCTACATGCAACTACACCTAGCTTCTTTGGTGATCATATTACTTACATAATTAAGCAAAACTGTGTGTGATTATGACATCACAGTGTTACAAAATCCTTATAAATTACTGCTAGTTACACTGTTTCAGTACACTTTTATTCAGGTTCAAAACTGTTAGGCACCCCGTTTAGCTTATTTTTACTGGGACTTCTTTCTGGTTTAGTATTATGAAAACACAGAAACATTTTAGTTGTCAATAATCTTTGGAGGTACACCAGGCTACTCAAGATTTTTCCTAGACAATCAGGAATAGGTCCTTGGGTGAATATTCCACAACCTCTCTGAGCAACCTTCTCCAGTATCATACCATTCTTATCTTGCAGTGTTTTTCCGTATATCTTATCTGGCATAATTGGGGTTCACTGCCTTTCAACTGTACACCAGTGAGAAACCTGCCCCTTCAATTTTAACTTTCATTATGTAGCTTAAGACATCCTTTGTCTTCTCTTTCGGCTGAATGAACCCAAATCTGTCTTACTTTTCATGTATCTCGTGTTTTATGACTGCTGTGATGGACTTCTGTATTTCCTCCAGTTTGTGACTCTCTTGTATGGAATAGTCTAGCTTCACACACCGTATTCCAGATTAAATTGCAAAAGTGTCAGATAGAGTGGAATAATTACTGTCTTTGACCTGCTGGTATGCTTTCTCTTGTTCAGTCTAGCATGAATATTGTAGGATCTAGTTCATTCCTTTACTTAAATGCCTCACAATTGCATAAGATTTCTGCTTTTGGTCTAATATCCAAAGGGAAAACAGACAGCATGGATAAGTAATGTGTGTGAATAAACATGAGTTCCTTTCAGTATTTTTGAAAAAAATGAGACAAACTTATTGACATATCAGCTACACAGTTGGTTTTTACATGGCCTTTTTTCTAGACATTTAGTTGCTTAGTTGGTCGAAGCAGGCACTTCCTCCTGCCCTGACTTTCCCCTTTAATGCTGTGTCTTTGATAACAGTTTAATCACAGTGGGTATAGTGCAAGTGTGTTTTCATCTGTGAACTCAAGTCTTTTAAAAAAAGGCAACTTGTTAAATACTGAAGCACTTATATTAATCTCCCCTGTACATTAGTAGGTGATAACAGATGCTGTTGTAATGGATGTGATATATGAATAAAAACTGGAATTTAATGCAGGTGTTATTTTCAGAATGCAGGATTTTCAAATATACAAGAAAAATACAAGAAACAGAGGCTTTAAGAGTAAATTCTGGCTATTTCTGATTTGAAAATTCAAATCCATTAATTAATCAACAGTATTTAAAATGTCTGTGACCTGTCAAAACATTTTCTTGCACAGAAATGATAAAAATACTTGAAAGAACAATGTAGTCATAATAATTTATTGTAATTTGGTGATCTCTAGTCTATTTCATTTGTTGTACTATCATGTTATCCATTGTCAAAATCCACCCTCTGTAAAGTGATTTTTTCTACTTATAGAACAATACATGCATTTAAGGCAGGAACATATTTGGATTCTTCTCAATCTTCCTTACATCCAGAGCACTACGTCTCACACTTCAAACTTTAATACGTGTTAGCTGTAAATTGAAATATGTGGAATTTCTCCAAGAAGCGTGAAATCAAGTTCCAGTTTTGCAAGTGAACATTTTTCCCCTTGAGCAGAAAATACAGTGTAGAGGATGCATGGTCAGCACACCAATAAAATCTTACTTTTTTTTTTACAAGTCAGGAAGTTAAAACACAAAGAAAAGGCCATACAAAAAATACGACAGTTCAACGCCAGATGAAAAATCTGCATTCTGTCATTAAAATATAGCTGCTAGATGGTAAATCCCTGAAGTTGATATTTTTCAGAATTCATGTCTGCAAATTGTTGAAGAAATGTTAGAAAGCAGTCCGCTCTTGTCAGAATCCACAGTTGGAGCTTAGCCTGAGGTTTGGAGGGGAGTAACTCTGATGAACTCAGCATAAGCTTTATTGGCTAGTTGTAAACATGTCTACCCCAAAACACTTGGGGCATATTTTCCCCTAACAGTCTAACTAAAGTGAAATATTTGCTGTGAAATATTGGATTTCTTCCCATATTGCAATATAGAGATTAAGAATGATCCACCAGGGATAAATTTGTATCACACAGATTACCTCCTGTAACTTGTCTGTAATTTCAATTGTAAATACGAATTATATTCGTGTCTTTAGGTGGCTAAGAATTTCCATCCATTTTTAACAATTGTTTGTTTCAATGCAGCTGTAATATTGATTTAACCACTGAGCAAACAATAGTAAAAAAGTCTTGGAGTCTTAGAACTCCTGTCTAAATGAGAAAGACAAAAGGAACGCTGCTATCTCCTGTTTACAGATAGGGAGCTGAAGCACAGGACAATTACTTAGTTTGCGAATGCTTTTCATCAGCAACGTATACATAATGCAGTGATGCACTAATCCCAGATACTGTAGCTAGCTCTGAGCAAGATATCTCTAGAACTCGAACTGGTAGAGATTTTTTTCCGAATAAGATAGTTCTAGAATAAAAAATATTATAGCAACATTATGCTTTTCTCAGATGAGGAAAAAAAACCCAAAAGAGCAAAACTGCACAGTAGGATAGGTTATAGTTATCCTGAGCTAGTGACTAGCAGCCCTGCACTCTGCCATGCAGACTTCATGCCTGGTAATGATACTTCATGAACAGCAAACACCAAGAACTGAACCTTAATCTTAGATACCCATTTCCATAATGTATTCTAATGCTAATGCTTAGTCCTCAGATTGCAAGACTTTCTACTCCCACTACTTAAAGCAACAAAAAAAAAAAAAAACCAAAAAACAAAAAACAAAAAAAAAACAGGACCCAAACCCAAGAAAATAACTTCTTCCAAGTTCTGGTAAGAAAAATTCTGTTTCCAACTTCAGAAGAGATTTAAAGCTGTGAATTTAGCAAACACAAACACACGGATTATTTTTATACTAAATAGCAAAGATCTAAAACATAGCTTAGGCATTGATATTTTTTCTTTTAGACAGCTCCCTTCTGAGAAATTTTTTTGTGGAAACAATTCTCAGTTAACTGATTTTCTTCACTATAGCTCATTTTGGACTGTAAAAATATTGGGAAGAAATAGAAAAATTGCTAAGTACATTTCAGGTACTGCGTGATTCAACAGCACTACAATTCCTACATATCATGGTGAACATAAACAGATTTTTCCATAACTGAAAGACTGAAAAAAGATCTCACTCTCACACCTTAGCTCGTGGATTGTGGCAACTTCATTTATAAGTATAGAATCATCAAGGTTGTAAGAGACCTTTTGCATCATCAAGGCCAGCTATCAATCCAGCACTTCCACTCTAACCCCTAAACTACTGAAAAAACCACATCACTCAGTGTTAGATCCAGATCCCTCTCAAAGACCTCCAGGGATGGTGACTCCACCATCACCCTGGGCAACCTATTCCAATGCCTGACCACCCTAACAGAGAAAAAAAAGTTTCTAATATCTAATCTGAATCTCCCTTGTCTTAGTTTAAGACCATTTCCTCTCGTCCTCTCGCTGTAGGCATGGAAAAATATGTGAAACTCAAGTTTGTTCGACAGTTATAACTGTAATGTAACCGAGTATCAGAACAGGGCCCATCTATACATTCATGTATGAGTAATTAATTAGTTGGATGGGCCAGGTACTCCATGCCTAGTCAGCTGCAGGTGAATTAATGGACTGATCTTAAGCAGTGAAAAGAACTGAAATAATGTAATTGAGATTATACCCAACTGCTCAATTAAGTATTTGATTCATTGATGAAGGAGCTCTTTGAGAGGGCATTTTAGACAGTCCTGAAAACTCCCTCCAGTCATCTCCTGTTGTGCCTACGCAGAATTTTTGGTTTCAGTGTGTTAATCATTCTGGGAGAAAAAATCTGGTCCTTTCAACAACTTCTCACATGGTTCTTGCTGCATAATTGATCAAAATATATGTGGATAGGGTGTTTGTAGGGAGTAGAAACTGTTCCTGGAAATGCAGGCCTAGTCATGTAGGACAGTCCTTTATACATAATTTACATAGCTGGGTGATGTTTTGTGTGCGTTCAGATCAGCTTTAGACATAGGTCATGTATATGCAGGAGCAGTCATGCATCAGCTGGATTCAGCAAAACAAAGGCTGGGTGAAGTCTTATCTGATCCAGCTTAAGTACCTTCCTTACACATTCAGAGAACAGCCCTCTTTGAGATACTCCATTCCTCAAGCATATGCTACCCTGTGCCAAGATCCCTTTTGTAAGACTGTATCTGTGCAATAGGAAAATGGGGGAAACAGAGGTGGATGAAATATTTTGGCTTTTTGCTTCCTCTAGCTATTCAGAATTAAAATTCTATTTCAGTATTTCCCAGGAGCCATCAAGGTAAATATCAGGTCCTCAAATGAGGAAGGCATGACTGGCTTTTTCAGAAGGTATAGAATAAACGTAGTTATGTTTATTTCCTTGTGAGAGTTGAGGCAGCTCTGGCAATCTGAAAGTTAGAGCATACCTTTTACTTTTCAGAATGGCTTTCTTTCCTTTAATTCTAATTGTACTTTTCTGATTTATACTACTCTAGTTAAACTTTTAATCTTCTGATGCTGTGACCAAAGGGGATGAAAGAAACCTATCCAACACCAGCTTGATGTGAATAAGCAGACACTTCTTTATTCAGGGTGCTGGGAACACGGGGGGATAACTCCTCTGAAACTGTGTTCCACCCAACAAACAAAACACACACCTTTTATATACTTTTCCTGCTAAGCCATTGTTACACAAATTCTTTTACATATTATGAATACTATGTCTGCTCTTTAATTTAACCTGTACATTGATTGGTTCCATTAGTTAATAACTTCATCAATATTCTTATCCTAAAACTATCACTGGCTACGTCTGCTGAGGTATACTGGTTGGAATCCTTGATATTAAAATCAAGATGGGAAGGGTAGTGGGTTTCCAAGCGGCATAACTGCTGAGCATGATGGTCTCCATTCTTTCTTGACTGAAAAATAAGTGTCCAGTAACTTCTTGGCAAGGTTTCTGTGGTTACACATTCCAAACAAAGCACTCCTGATATTTCTATACTTTATACTTCACAGTTTTCTACTTAAAACCATAGCTAAACTTTTTATACTACTTGATTATTTGATCAAAATATTAATAACAATACTATTGTTTTTATGTCTAGAAAAATGTCCAAAACTTTCTTCTTGTTTGTTTTTGTTTGGAGTTTATTTTGTTGATCAGTTATACTGCCTGAATTCTGTTAATTCTTCTAATGCTGCTGCATTAACACGCCTACAGCTTATCCTGTATAAATCTTCATTTCTTTAGTTGCATAGTTTTTCACAAGGACTAGTTAACTACATAGTGCCTCCAGAGCTGATTCAAATTTATCAGCATCTAATCCAGTGTTTTCTTTTAAACAGAAAAAGAAAACATTGAAGCACACAGATACAGAAACGACATAACTAGAACACTGGGAATGGATTACTGTACAGTACACTGTCACTTTTCAAAATATATAACAATTAGCAGCACACAACACTTTTCTATCAGCTACTATCTACATACCTAAATTTTTATCAATGTCCAAAACTACTGATAATATCATCATTTTATGACACACTTCTACTGACAGCCCTCAGATACTGAAAAATTAAAGCTAATTTTTTCTGTTACTAAATTGAAAAAATTGGAGGCATGATGAATACATATAGACTGTTAAAACAATGACTTTTTAATGCAAGTTGTAAATGCAACTGAGCAATCTTGTCCAAAGACTACTTTTGAGACTTTCTGTTGTTAACATTATAGTTGTCATCTTTATCGCTGTCTCACACATCTTTATCACAGTGGAATCTAAATTTCATCTAGACAGCATCTATTTCACTAGGTCTAATAAATATCTAGGATTTATCTCAGTCTTTTTTCAGAAGAGTGCACAAAGGAATAAGGTTTTATCTTTACCCATGACTATGTAACTCAGAAAGAAGTTTCTGTTTGCATATAGGCAGAAAAGGACAGGACCTTTCTTTTAAACTGATTTTTAATTTTAAAGGTATTAAGATCATCTAAGGTCAGACTATTATCCTCTTACCCATAGCTCTGAGTAGTAATCAATGACACTGCTTATGGGAGTAAAATCTCCCTAATGTGGTCACATGCAGGGCTCACAGCCTGATCTATGAATGTCAGCATCATATTAATAAATCACTTCTAAAACACTTAACAAGCTACATGACTTTGAAATTTACAGTAATTTTCCAAGAAATAAAAACTGCATAAATCCTAAAAAATCAAACCAAACCAAACAAAACCCCCACATCATCAGAGAATCTAGAATAATCTTAAATCGAAAGCAATACTCAATAATAAGGAGGGGATATCAAATGTGAACAGGTTCAGTATAAAACATGAACAAAGTAAGAAAGGAACACGTAATATTTAGAGGGACAGAATAATTTTTATTCTCATGATTATATTTGTTATGAAAGTAAATGGTGTTATGTTCTGAGTAAATTGTATACAAATCTAAAAATCCTACTTGAATAATTATGCATTCTGTTTGTGTACTATTTAGTTCTCTATAATTCTGCTTATCATTATAATATAAAAAATTCAGTTTTGTTCTCATCGAAATTAATAGGCAGTCTGTCCTTCTTGGTATAACCTTGACATAATAAATGTAGCCAAAATGTTGATGAATAGTAGTTTTTTAGCCAGATGTCAGTGTTGTATGTAACTCTGGAAAAAAAAAATTGGATATTTAGCAAATATGGGAATATTATCTTATAAATACAAATCAACATTTTAAAATTATCGGTGTTTCATGTCAGGACTACTTGAATTCTTTTCAACTTTTTCATTCAGTTTGGGGGTTTGGCTCTGTTTCCTCCCCCTTCCAGTGTTAAGTGAGGAAGAGGTCAATAGCAGAAGGATCTATGTCCTATGTATTCCTGACATGAAAGACGCTGAATCAAGACCTTTGGTAAGACAGAGCAGGGTGTGAACCGGGCATGAACTCTTACTATGTGATTTAGGAAAATAGAGCTATATATTGCACTCCAAATTATTCTCATTCTAGTATATTTCTAAGGGAGCAACTAATTTCACTAAAACCACATGAGAAAGTACTTTTGGAAACTTCCCAGATGGTTGTAAACACCTAGAAAAGCACAGGGTTTTGGCCAACTATTTATTAAAAAATATTCCTGCTTCAATTTCAAGTTTGAAGTTTATCATGAAAGATTACTGGCTTGAAATGTACAACACAGAAATGTTTTTCTCTAAGACTTCTATTCCAGTTGCTGCTTACTGTCTTTTACACTCCAGGTTATAAATGTTTTGCTCTATAACTCTGAAAAATGCACGTGCCTCTTCTGAGATATATTCGTGTACAGCTACAGAAATCTATTAGCTTGTACCAAAGGAACAGATAAACACACCCCCCCAAGAAATTAAAAAACAAAGTAAAACAAAAAAACAAACCAAACAAACAAAAAACCCCCAAAACCCCAAAAAAACAAACCCCCCCTCCAAAACCAAACCAAGCAAACAAACAAACAACCCATCCCCCCAAAAAACCACCACAAACGAGAGTCTAGCTTGTTTATATTGCTCTGTGTTACCTTGTTGATTATCATAATCACTATAAAATGTTAAGTATCTCCATGATGTAATGAATGAGACATACAATTGATATTGAGACCTACTTAAAAGATAAAATTTAAAAAAATTGATTATAGTCCTTTTATATATTGAAAAAAATATATATTAAAAAGAGTACTTCAAATGAAAATATGGAAAATATTTGTAGACTTGAAATGAAATGTCAGGATCAGTATATATTATATGATGTAAGAATTAACAGCAGCTGTCAGAACGAATTAACATGTTTGAAATCTTAAAATCAACAACAAAAAGAAAATAATACTTTTAAGAATAATATTAGGTTTATCATGTCTAAAAATGTCACACTGGCAACCCTGAGTTTCCTTGTTTTTTCAAAATATGGTCAAATCACATCTTGTGCAATTACTGAATTAAATCAAGGCAGTGTCCTAAGCACACAATAAAGTGGAGTCAATTCAATTCCATTGTCTCTGTTGCAGCAATCTGGAATCATGATGTAGCCAAGCTATCTTCAGACAAGAACAGGTGGCCAAGAGAAGAAAAAAATAGGTTTTTATCCATAAAGAAATGCACAGAATTTCTGCTAGAGCAATTACTTCTTAACCCAGGGTAGAATCCTGCATCTGCTAAACATTCAGAGACTTTTTTAATTCTTTTTTCTTTTTTTTTTAAGTAGACATAATTTTTTTATAAACATGAAGGATCTGAGTACTACACTATCACAGTATGGGGTGCATGTAAACACCTTGTCTCCCCACAGCGTTCCCACACCAGGTTACCTTTTTCTCTTACTAGCAGTTGTGTTGTCATTTAATTTCTTGTTCTCTTCTTGACCCTGTGACACTTGAACCTTAGAAGTTTAACAACATCAGATACCAAATTAGATTATTATATTTCAGCTTTCTAGAGCTGCTTGCCAGAAAAGCAGGGAATTAATTTCTCTACTGCTTTCTCAGCTTTTCTTTCTCCTTCCAAGCTCGACAAGTAATAAAACAAAGCTTTTTGAAGAAAACCAAGCACACAAACAAAGAAACAGATTAAAATTCTGACCACTTCCCGTATAAAACATGTACTGAAGCGCAGGAATCAGTTTCAAATCACAATTTTAGCCTCAAAGGGATAACTAATTAAGTTTCCATATAGTTAACTCTGTCTTGGAAGACAATAGCATTTCAAATCATCCCTCTCTTATATTTTTTTACTTTCTGGTTTCAGCTTCTTTCTGTATTATAGTCTGAATCCATTTCTCAGATATGAAAATACTTTCTCTTTTCAGTTTTTAGTTAAATGTGTGTTAAACCTGTACTGTAAATTCAGCTACTGATTTCAGCTTTATGTTCGGCACATGCTTTATTTCTGGGGAGACAATAAATTTCAAGTAAGTAATCAGGTGTGTTTCTGGATGTAATTATTCACTAGACACACATTAATCAATATAATTGTAGTTCTACAGACCTCCATATACCCTACCCCTGCGCATATGGACTCGCACAAATACACACAACCACATTTGTTTATCTGGAGAAAAATCATAGAAAAGCAAATATTTTTCAATATAGGGAGATATTTGCAAGCAACACAAGTATATGTAAATATTAAATACAATAAGCAATGTAACATTTATATACATGATATCTTATGAAAAATACTGCTATTTTTTCTTCTATGTTGTTTTTTTCCTTTCTGATTTTTTTCTTCTAAAGCACTGCTTAGTGGACACCCAGCTGTTATATGACATTTTCTTTGCAACTATTGCATTTTAAACGTTTCCTTTTTGTTGGCATCATTTCTAAATTAATATAGTTAATAACAAGCAGTAAAACCTTCAATTAATCAGTAAAATAAATAGAACATATATGCAGCTTCTAGATTTAGACTCTAAAAACCACATTTGTAAAATACTTTTCTGATTTTTTTAATGCCAAATTAGATCAGTTTTCTTTCAAGAAAAGGTTCACACATCTTAACAGAATAGCTTTCTATAATTTTTCACTAAATTGATGCTTTGATGCACTTTTATTTATACAGCTGCGCTTCAAAGTGGTTTAGGGCAAAACTATTTCTAAATGTGAAAAAGTGGAAAGAAAATATATACTTATTAAGCTTTTTATGTTCTTATTTCCCTAGTCTGGAGGGCTGTGCTGATGTTCTGCTAAATTTATCATTTGACTTTTATCAAAATTTTTCAATAATGGTTAATAATTTACTGTTTTCCCTGTAAAATTATTGTTAAGGCCCTTTGTCTATAGTCATCTCCAAAGGGGCCGATGTACAATTACTTGTATTCATGGTGGATAAATCATTCTTTTTTGCCTCTGAATCCAATCACACTCAGAAGCTGAAATTAAATGGAGGTTAAACTCTTCTTTGTGACTTAGGTTTGTTTTTTTACTTTTTTTTTTTTTTTTAACTTCTTGCAGAACTGAGAGGGAAGTGCAGAAAAAACAAAAGTCTTCTCACAAAATCTAGTGGAAGAGTGTTCAGTTGATCATTTTCAGAAGTTCACTCTCTTTCTTCTTACCCTCTAGAATATTCTTCCTGGCTGGATCACAGTTCCTACGTAACTGATGAAGATTTGTCCTATAATATCATCAAACTTAGTCAGTTCTGCAGTTTTTTAAACATATGATCAGTGCCACAGAACGAACATTGAAAGCTTGATATCTTTCGGCTGACAAAGAAAGCCTAAAATGTTTCAAAGAAACTTTTTGTTGGTCGTGCGCAGTCAGCTAAATAACAACAAACACACCAACACTCTCTGTGATGCACAATTTGAGGAAAAATACTAAACCTTATGCCTTACAAAATCACTCCCTTTTGACTGTCCACCTTCCAGTAACTAATTTATTAAGGATTGTCAGGATTGTTTTGCTTCATCTGGTGAAGGAGGGAAAAATTTAAAAAAAGAACAATGAGTTTGTCCAACAAAGGTGTTTGAATTTGTATTGTTACTCAAAGAATTAGAAAACCTGGGGCAACATTTCGAGAGCCAACCTTCTAGTTCTTTTCCTAGATCTCAAATCATGGATTTACAGCATTGACAGAAAACAGAGCCCTAGAAATTGTCTAAAATGTTTTATTATTTATGTTTCAGTGTCATTTATATTTAAATGTTTTTGCAGGTGTTTGTCTAACCTTGTTTTAGGTAGGTCACGGTGAAAGGTAATTAATTTAACGATTTAATTACTTTTACAGGCTGAAAGATTTTCTGCGCTGTTTAATTTAGTCTTTCCTTACTGCACTATGACTTATTTTATAAATTTTACATATTTTATCATGTCTGTTCTCATCCTTCAATTGTCTAATTCAACAAAAATCTTTAACATTTTCTTGCAGTTTATGTTTTCCGGACATCATTCTTTTTTCTTTTTTCCCTTTTCTCTGAGATCTTTCTGGTTCACACACTCTGGTTCAGATACTTTAAATACGATGCCCAGAACTGACATAAATTCTCAACCTCAAATATAGCATGTGGATAACTCCAAATATTTATCATGGCAAACTCCTGTTTATACATTCAGCTACAATGATTATGAGTTTGAACTTTTGCCACACTATGACGTTATTTACTTTCGGTTTCTGATTGACTGCAATCTTCCCATGTTTACAAGACTCAGAAATGTTTTCCTGCAAGGCGATTCCTCGCATTATTTTCACTGCAGTTGCAAACTTTCAGAGAGAAAAGGGATTGTGATTGGTAATGGTCTTGCTTTTAGTCATTCTTACCATGACGTTCCTTTAGTCAATGAAAATGAGCTATTCAGATTGTGTTTCTAAGCTTCATTTATAAGAAAGTAACATGAAATGTGCTCAGCAATCCCTCATAAATAATAACTAAAAAGTAATTATATGATTTATGTTCATTAAACCTTGTAAGATTTCTTTATCAACTTTTTTTTTCGTAAGCACTTACAATTTTTTTAATTATTTGCTGGAGCTCCGGAGTTGAGGACACCAAAGTGAAAAGCGGTTTATGATTCCCAAGGACCTTCCTTTTTTCCTTTTTTTGAAGAACTGCACTATGTCCCCACTTTATTCCATACAGTTTCAAGTACTTAAATCCAAGACTTCTGAATTAGCAGTTTAGTCATTGTGTCTCCTCTTTGCCCAGTCATATACTTTCTACATATGTTATTTCAAAATAATATTCATTTATTTTTATTGTCAATATACCTGAAAACTAAACACAGAGGGAAAAATTGTGGCTAGAGCGAGGAACATACACTTTGGCAAGCCAGAGTGAGGTAAGAATGAGAACGTAAAATATTTACGTATTTTCATCCCTAGACAGTAATAAAGTAAATAATACTAATATTACTAATAATAATAATTGTTATTATTATTATTATGAATTCTTTTAACCATCTATATTTCTTGCTAGTTTATTCTCAATTTTTTTTTTTTTTGTTTTGTTACTCTAAGTTTACTTCTTAAATTTTTATCCAAATCAGTAAGTTGGTGAATTCTCCATTTCTTTAGTTTTGTGGGGTTTTTACCTGTTTCCTTTCAGTTCATTGCTGAAGTCCTGATTTTTCCAAGCGGGTATCTCTGTAATACCTATATTTTTCTTCTATTAGTGTGTGCTTGTATTAGCTTCAATGTTCTTTTATGAAGCTGTCCGTTATGTGAACTCAGTATTGTTTCCTTTGAGGAAAAAATCAGATCTGGAATCTGATTACTCAAATCTATGAATTGTCATATGCATATTTTTCTGCATTAATAAATACATTTCGGCATTCATAATGATCTTTCTTACCCAATTTACCTTTTAATTTCATGTACTCTGTCATTTCGGACTTGTTGATCAGAAACAAAGACAAAAATTTTTAAATGTGTCTTCAACTTCAGTATCCAAATGCTGGCTTCAACAGACTCCAAGAACTTGCTTGAAGATCTCTTACAGATTTCTGTTTCTGAACACGTCTCCCTCCATCTGAACTCTTTACTTACGGAGGCACAGCTGGTAGCTCACAACCTTCGACTGATTGTGCAACTTCCTGGTTACAACTGATAGAAGCACCTCTTTCTGCACTGTGTACTACGATTCTCTTCACAGTACACGTCTCCAAGTCGTACTACTGTCGTGGTGGGCATTCTACGGACAAGCTGGTCACAAGCATAATTTCGGGTTAGTAATTTACTTCTTCTGTCATGACAGGATCACTTCTAGCACACATTGTTCACTCTGTTAGAAACAAACAGCTAGCAGAAATCCAGGTTCAAAGAATGCTGGTGATCTTTTTCCTTTGCTTTACTTTAACTGATTTTCTATACACTATGTACTTTTCTGCTAATTACAGTGAGTCTGTGGTTTCAATTTTAATTACAAAGTTATTTTACCTGTAACTCAAATATGAATCCTCTTTAACGAATAGGAGACACTAGAAACGCTGTTCACTTTATATATTTTTTAATGTTATACTTTGGTTGTTTTACAGTCAACAGGCCCTCATCCTTCAATAACACATTTGTAGATCTTCATTAGCTCTTGGCCTACAGACATCCTGCTTCTTAGCTTTTTTCTTAGTTGTTTATTTGTCACATTAAATTAACTCTAATTCTATGAACTCTCTATTTCAATTTTCCAGTTCAGAAATTAAGCTTCCTCTTCTTCATCATATGGCATTGAATTTTAGTCTATGTTTATGACTTGATGCACTCTTTTTCACAAATAAATGTTTCAGTATTTAAATTCCCCTTTAGCATTAATCTCATGATATGATCTTCACTTATAGTCTTTGTAGCTCTTGAGGGTGGTATTTTTATTCTTTTCTCCTTTCTGCTCGGACCAGTCACAGTCTTATTATTTTGTAATACATTAAGTCCTTGATATGTGTCTCCTGCCTTTTCCCATTGCTACTCTTTCCTAAACAGCATGTATAGCAATAATCTAATTTAAATTTGGTATTCCATTAAATTATGCACTGAGATATCCAGTTTTAATACTCAAAAACACTTTGTCACAATTTTAAACTTGGAGGGATTGGTCTGTGGTCCAGTGAAAGGGAGACCAGGGCTTTTCCTGATGGAGTTAAAAGCTAAGTAGAGTTTTGCATATGAATAGTTTCCAAGGAACAGGGCTGACTGTGGATTTACAATGCTAATTCCTATTCTGAGAAAGCAAACTGAAGATGTAGGATTGCATGTTTGAACCAGTAGTTGTGAAATGTCTAACAATTTGTGAGACAAAACTGCAACAAATTAAGTGCTAGGTAGCTATATACATCATTGGTATAATCTCTGTGTATTCATATACCTTTGTATGTATTTATGTGCCCTTGGAACTGTGCTGCTCATTTCAGATTTTGTCAGAAGGGATTTACTTTGGACTTGGCAAGAACTGCAATTTTAAGGCCACTCACAAAAATCAGAATATTTTTTCCTGAGCTTAATTAGAACTAGGATACTAGAATAATATTGTCTATTCTAGACTTATCTAACTCACTATCCAAGTTATTTAAAAAATAGCATGGTCAATCGTTTAAATACAGAGTCCACTCTAAGTGGACATGATGAGGCTGCACCAGTGCTCAAGGCAGTGGGACAATCACTTCTGACCAGCTGGTGGTGCCGCGTTTGATGCACCCAAGGGTAGGTTTGCTCTCTCAGCTGCCAGAGCACGGCTCACACTGAGATGCTGCTGACCAGCAGCCCCAGATCCCTTTCTGCAGGGCTGCTCTCCAAGCAGTCCTCTGCCAATTTGTACTTCTGCCTGGTCTTATTCTGTCTTAGGTGCAGAATCCAGCACTTGGACTTGCTGAATTTCAGCACATTAATCGTTGCCCAGTGCTCTAAGCTGTCTAGATTGCTCTCTGAGGTAAGTCAGCATCCCCTCCCAGTTTGGTATGATCAGCAAACTTGCTACGGGTGCACTCAACACTTGCATCCAGATCATCGATGAATATATCGAACAGAATTGGCCCTAGAATTGAACCACGAGGAACGTCACTGGTAGCTGGTTGCTAGATGGATGTAGCCCCGTCCCTACAGCCCTTTGAGCTCTGCCATTCAGCTCTGCCCAGTGCACCACGAACCTGCTCATCCCACAGCTGGACAACTTGTCCAGATGGATGCTGTAAGGGACAGTATCAAAAGCCTTACTAAAATCCAGAAAAACTACATCCACTGCCATCCCTTTGTCCACTAGGCAGGCAACCTATTTAATAACAGATATCTGTCTCTGTGCATTCACACATCCAGCTATATAATAAGGAATATACTATGCAGATTTATCAAAAGAGGGAAATTAGTTTCATTTTGGGATTTAACAGTAGTAACTGGGAAAACAAGGGGGAACTGCAGATTTTGCATAAACAGACTTGTAAGACTTCCTTATTCCCTTGAAATACAGGAAAATATGTTTCTACATAAAACCACTATCTCTGTTTATCGTGGTTGAAAAAGCACTTCACACATTCAAAGGTTCTCTGGCAAAATAAGAGGTTTTCCTCCAAAAGATTTTTCACAAGTCGTCTGCATTACAATTTGGTGATGCAGACAGACTATAAATACATATGTAGCTGTTCCAGTTATTATATATATAAACATATAGAAATTTGTAAGTTTTAAAGTGCCACTGAGCTGTAAGGAGTTGCCAAGTCTTTAAAGAATAGAATTAGACATCACCACCTTCTTGTTAAATTGGAAAAATATTTCAAACACGGCAATGCAGAATTCTATAACAAACTAAGATATTGCCTTTATGAAAGGCTAAATTATAGATATATGAAGTGTAGAATTGATGGTGTCATATCAAAACTGTGTTCAAAAAAAGGCAGGAGAGTTATTAAATTAATAATCAAATTCGAGCTGAATAATATTTACATGGCGAGGTTTCAATAGTCAAGGGGGCTGCATGGATGGCTTTTAAGAGAAGACACAAACTGGAACCAGTTCCAGTCGACTCCCAGATGGACCTGCCACTGGTGAAAGCTGAGCCAATCAGGGATGCTGCATTCTGTGAAGAAGACCATGGTGAAGCAAGTTGGCCCCATGCAGTCAAGGGAGATCCATGGTAGAGCAGATATCCACTCTGCTGGCTGTGGAGGATCCAGTGCCAGAACAGGTATACGTGCCCTGAAAGACGCTGTGCCCCTGTGGAAACATCTTGGTAGAACTGGCACCTGTCAGGATCTGTGGCCCTAAGGAAAAAGGAAACCATAACAGAGTAGGTTTTCTGACAGAAAATGTGATGCCATAGGGGACCCACACTGGAGCTGTCTGTTCCTGACAGAATGCACCCCGTGTAAAGGACACCACGCTAGAGCAGTTCTTGAAGAACTGCAGCCAGTGGGAAGGACCCGCACTGCATTATTCTGTAGAGTACTGTCTCCTGTGGGAGGGACCCACACTGGAATAGGGAAAACGTGTGAGGAGAAAGGAGCAGCAGGTACTGAAGAGTTACTTTCATTCCCCATTTCCTTGTGCTGTTCAGGGCTGGTGGGGTAGAGCTTTGTTTAATTGGCAATAAATTAAGTTAATTTCCCCAAGTAGAATCTGCTTAGCCCATGATGATAATGGAAAGATCTTGCTGTTTCTATCTCTACCTTTTAGCTTTTTGTTAAGCTCTTTCTGTTGTGTTGATGTAGGGGGAGTAACAGCTTGGCTTGGTGGGCACCAGGCAGCCAGCCAAGGTCACCATACCACAGCAGCTCAGTATAATGCCACTGAAGTAAAAAGGAGATTCTCATTTGTGATTTAATAATAGAAGTTCTGCACAAGAGTTTTCCAGTAATTATATTTGTAAGGCCTCGGTGAGTACTGTGCCCTGCATTTGGCATCTGTCTAAAAAGAATACAGAGAGAAATGGAGGAAAGGCTCAGTACGAGGTCAGAAAACATGACCATTGAAGGAAAGAAAGAATTTAAGGGAACAAATAGATCATGTCATCCTAAAACTAACTGTCATTATTTGTGCCCCATCTTCACTGAGAGGAAGGGAATGAAATCCTTACACTTTGAAACAGTACTATTAGATGCTAAACATTTTATTTTTTAACTGTTTGCCTATTCAAGTCTTAGAATTTCTTCTACTGAAGCTTCTTAATATTCTATTTGCATAATGTTTTCCAGGGGAAGATGTACTATTTTTGATCTTTACCAGTACATAAAAATCTGTCAAATTACTTTAAATGACTCTCATACTTTATCACATACGTGAAAAACTGAGGATTGGTGACAAAAACATAATAGATCTTTAATGTAGTCCATAGTGGTTATAGTGGAAAAGAATAAGATTTTAGTGGTTCCATAACAAATTTTAATCCTTTAAGTCTCCATTTCACTGTCACGAGGTTACAGAGTGCAAAAAGAAAAAAAATCAATTTCCAGTGAGCCATTATTTTATACTTTAAAGAGAATATTTCTAGGTTTTAATATTCCATGGAGACTATCAGTGGAAAACAAAGAGTCTGCTACAAAGTTGTTTGTACTTTTGGGTAACTTAATTAGACTTTCATTCCTGGAAGACTTGGGAAGGCTTTCCACACAGATAAAATGTTGACTTTACCTCAATAAATGCAGTTCCATATATTACATTCTACACTGAAATATATCCATAATTAGAATTCTAATGAGTGATTTCGTAAATTTATAGGATGCATTACCAGTTTATGGACATTTTAATTTACTACTTGAATTAGTAGTCCACATTAGTGACATTAGAAAAAAAATTTTAAAAACACAAACAATTATAAACACTAAATGGGATTGAGTAAGCATTTTTGTTAGCCCCAAAGCTATCCTGATAGCTTTATTGTCTTAATCAACTTAGTTGACTCATTTTACTGCTCTTTTGGGGTGGATGTTGTGGACACATGCTGGGGTACTAGTTCACTTCTGCCAAATTAAAAATGATAATTCTCATGCGTGAAATAACTGCATGGACTAATGACCAAGTCTCAGCATAATTTGAAGTGAAGCCCCAGCAGGTAGCAAACAATTAAACACATAACGTAATATAATATAGTCACAAGTATTTTTTTCTTTTCTTTTTTAAATAAAAAAGGAAGGGAGGGAAATAAGGAAAGTAAATGCTCCTTTCCTTGAACAGTGCTAAACTCCACAAATAATGTCAGAGGGATAAATGAGGAAGAAATTAAAAATATGTCACTGGAAAGTCACCTACTAATAGAATGCTCCCAATTCTAACCCAGAATTCTAAACACGAAGTAATTTTGTTTTCTTATGGAAGTGCAGACATGATTCTACTCCCACTAAAACAATAACTCAAAATTATAAACTCCAAAAATTTCTTCAGTAGCAGGATAAACCTTGAGAAACAATTTGGCATTTCCTGAGACTAGGAAATAGTTTTAAGCCAACTTGAGAAACAAATATGTAATTATCAGGTTATTATTTAAATGAGAAAAGAAACCCTAATATCAAACTCCAAATCAGAATAACTTCACCCTACAAAATCCTATCTAATTATTCCTTACTTTTACGTCGGATTACTTATTTACATGACGTCTAAAAGTGTTATGTGTAAGTACTGATCTTGTGTCTCTCAGATAATGATGAGCAAGGTTTTTCTTGAAAAATGTGTTTTTTGAAGAACGTGGAATGTTTTCAGGGGCTTATTTCTTGTGCCTCCAGGCATTCAAAAGTACAGGAACTGAACTGTAATTTCAAATATAAACTTATTCAGCTTACAAATATTCATAATCTGAGTTTCGTATTATTTAATATAAATTTCTGTTTCATTGTGAAATGTCAGTTTATTTTAGGAGTTTGGTGACCGTCTGCTTAAGGATATATTTCAACATATGCTGAAACTCAAACAATTAAGTACTTCTATAGAATGGGCACTTCAGATGCCAGATAACTCTTAGCAAAATAATTAGGGTGCCTCCTATATTCTGGAACAGGCCAGACATGATGTAGAAAGGATTGAGGTAATTTTAGCTCTCAAAAAACTCTGTAGATTTGTGCTGCGAATGAATTTTTAAGTTAGATAATAGTGAAGGGGTTTTTTAATATATAGCCAAATTATTTTTAAAAATCATTAAAATAGAATAAAAACTGTCTCAAAATCAGCAAAAACATACACTTTTTGAACTTATAACTACTACAACATATATAACTTAATGGTAAAATGAAGTTATTTTAAAAGCAATACCCTCTGTTCTTGCCAAATATTATAACTTTAAGACAAGAATAATGCTGAAAATAAGAATGTAATCAAGCCATTCAATTAACATATAATTTTTCTACTGTGTTTGTGAAAGCCGCTGAATGTACTTGTTATTTTTATTTTGAAGATTCAGAGAAATGTTGGTTTTTAGGAGTAAACAAAAGAAACCCAGGGTAAGACATTGCAGTTGCTGTATCTGCTTGTATTTATCTAATGTTAAGGGGCAATTTGCAGCTGCAGCTATCATTTTAAAAGGCCTCTTTTGGAGAATGTCATGCTGGGAAAACAAGTAGAGAGACAAACTTCAAAAGAGCAGATGAGTACCCTCCCAAACACAAGGCACTTCTGATAAGGGGACTTTCTCCTTTTAGTCACAGTGTGAGGGGAAAACCTGAACAGAAATTTTGTGAAAGGTTTTTGTCTGAAGAAATGTGGAATTAGAACAGTGTAAGTGGGCTGTATTAGAACACGGTTTCTTGGAACCTAGTGTTCGTATTCTCTGGTTGCTCAGGGTTGGTTTTGGGGTTTTTTGGTTCTTGGTTTTGGGGAGTTTCTTGGGTTGTTTTCTTTTAAATCTTCTGCAACAGCTCTGGTAAACAATCTTTAAGGCCCATAAACGTTTACAAATAATTTTCTGCTCTCTCTCTCCAACCCTTTTCTTTTATTTGTACTTTTGTCTGGTCAGCTCAGCACAGATACCATACAATTACATGTGAATAAAAACCACACGTTTCATTTGACAATGCAATCTATTCTTTAATGTACATAATTATATTAATGTCACTGAAGATTTAGCTTAGTACTGTCACACCTCTAGACTTACTCTCTCCTCCACTTTTAATCTAGTGCCAATGCATGGAGAAAAATATATTTTAATGTATTCCTTTCTTCTTCTTCCAAGAGGAGATACCTTTTGGTATTGATGCCTGCTTCTTTTTTCCTATTGCAAAGAACTCCCTATGAAGAAATACCCACAAGGGAATGTGTTATTCTCTGCACCATCATCAACTTCAGCTTATCTCCTGTAGCGATTCACTCTTTCAATTTTCTCAGAGCTTGAAGTAATTTCCTTCACGAGGCCTGAATTTTGCTATTGGCGAGGAAAGAAAGAGGCATGAAAAGACAGGACAAAAATTATTTCTCCCATCTTTTTGCAAAACCATCATCAAGGCAATATTTATTTCTTTTGCTTTGTGAGAAACCTTTGCATACTGAGAAAGTATAGTTGTGATTTACTTGTAGTATGCATTTGGAGCTATACACAGATGTCATAATCCTCCCAAAGAAGGTCAATGAAGGGATTATGCAATATGATCTGAAAACTACACCTACCCAAACTCATTAGCATGGATTTCCCTGAATTTTTATTACACCTTTTCAATTATTTTTATTAACATCTTTGACACAAAATCCACAGGAAAAAAATCAAGCTGCACTTTACAAGACATTTCCTGTTAACTCAGTGTTGTAGATGTTCAACAGCAGTGCTCAGCAGCTTACATTTTCACATAAATGTAAGAATGAGAGCCTGAGGCAATCTGAATACAGGCTTTTCAGACTTCAAAGGAGCAGTGAATGATTCTTGCCCTGCTTTTGCCATCCAGAATCGGCCTAAGCTTGGGGAGCAATTAAAATTAAATGCCACTGAACTGCAGAAAGTGAAGATCGGCAGCTCTGGGCATGAGCAGACTTTTATGAAGTCTCCTGACTAATTCATATCTTGGTGTCCGTTAAGCAAGAAAGGGAGTCAGAGTGAGACCATTTATACAGAAAGAGAGGAATGGGCACCTTCATTAACCTTGGACATAATTGATTCATCCATTCACATCTTTGTTTCAAATCAGCTGTTTTTCAGTTTCTGGTTGGCACATTTTCAGGAGAGGAACCCTCCGTAAAAACAATTAGCTACCAAAGATATAAATATCTCCTCCCCAGCCCTAATCCGTTCTTTTGTAAATAGCTCTCAGGGCACTTAAAAATATAGGCAAAGCAAATTGTACCAGATCTCTGGCTGTGCTGAAAGATGAAGACATTATTTAAAGAATGGGATATTATTTTTTTAACAGAGGTTTTATTTCTTTTTATTTCATAAGAGCCAGAAATAGTTTTAGATGGATATTGCTGAAAATCACAATAATATGTAAGAATATATGCAGGACTACTGAATTAAAATATATATATATATATATATGTATTGAAATGTGTTTCCTTACATAATTTTGAATTTTGAAGTTAAGGGATATATGAATAGGTCACAAATTTTTGAAAAAAACCAATTTATTTTCATGAAATTGTTTCATGCATCTTTTGTCCAGCAACAAATACCAGAAAATCACTTTCAGTAAAAGTTCAGAACACATTAAAAAAAAAAAAAAGTAAATCAGCAATCTGATAGGCATAGATGAATTCCGGTGCATTTAATTTAATTTGTCTTTGAAAGAAAGTACATTATGATACTTTATATGTCATTGATAATTTATATTGTTTGTAATAGTCTGTCTAGTGTTCCAAATCATATTTTGAATGGTTGAGCATAGGCATTATTTTGTGAAAGGAAGTAGAAAACAAGAGAAACATGAAAAATTTTAGGAAGACTTGTCTGTGTAAGACAAGGAAGTTTTCAAGTATATTCCTTTTAAAGTCTCAAAAATACATAATCTACAAGGATTAGAGTTTTCTGGCCACTTGGTTTTTTTGTGGGGCCAGAAAAATACAACATTTTATCTGTTGTGTTAATGACAGAGCTCCAAAAGACAGGACTCCATTGCAGAAAAATTAAATTGCATGATAACCTGTGTTTCCCATCTACATCAACTCGTCATAATTGTTAAATTCACACATATCACCCCTACATAGCTGGTATTTAATAATCACTAAAAGTCCCATTTTCCTATTCAATCCATGCTAAACGTTCTCACAGAAATTAGCACTTTGCTGGGTATAGACCTCTGATGTTAAATAAAATATTTGTAAAAATTGTTGGGATACGTTTACATTTTCCTCAAATATTTGCAGTGCGATACAGGCATGTATAGGTTCCCCTTTGCTTCACAAAATGTGCTCTGCATTTCAGATGTATTTTGCTTTATTGTTGGTTTACTCCTCTCTTTCCTGAGCACACAGACCAATACTTGTCACTGAGCAGCTCTGTAATAGAGTATTGTCATTGCTAGCAACACATCATTATCTTTGTACTTAGTTGACAAGGCCTCAGGATAAAGGCTAAAGCTAAAGTTCGTTCTGTCTGATATTTTTTGACCTGTCCATACATTTATTTTACTTAGTTTAGCTGTAGCAGCAACTTTTCACAGAACGGCTTGAGTTGGAAAGGACCTTAAAGGTTATCTGGTTCCAACTCCCCTGCCATAGGCAGGGGCACCTTCCACTAGAGCAGCTTGCTCAGAGCCCCAGTGATGGGCTGGTTCCTGCTGGGGATGAGCAGTGACAGAGTAGAGCAGGTCCTGAAACTGAAGAGGAGTAATTTCTTTTTTGATTATGTGCATGAAAAATTAACAGAATCCTGTTGGAATGGCATTATCCTTCTCTAAGAAAAATGTTTGTGATAACATAAGACCCCTGGATGAACCACCCAAAACTCAACAGTGCCCAGAGCACAGTCTGCTCCAGAAGTTCTCCATGAAAGAGGTTTCAAGTGAATCATCCTCTGGAACAACCCATCTTTCTTCCTTGACCCACTGAGGACAACTGGGCTTAACTCAGTTCTTCAGGTAAGACTGACATAAAATGAGGTGAGATTCAGGAAATGCAAGACGCCACTCCTGGATAGTAACACAAAAACCCCAGACAGAAACATTGAAATGAACTTCACGGAATCACAGAATTTTCTAATCAAGGAGGTCTCTACAGTGATTTCTTTTTTACTCTTGTTCATTTTTTATGGTTTTACATCTCTAATAGACTGACACAATTCAGGAAAAAACAGATCTGATATGACAACAGAAGGCCTGAGAAGTGGTGATGCAGGATGAATCTCAGAGGACCGCAGTCCTGGGATGAGAAGGGATAGGTAACGGGCCTGGCACTGGAAACTCCACAGGCATAAGCAACTCTCACACGTGATAGGTTAAGATCTGCTTTTAGAGGCAACAGAAAACAACAAAAATGCTATCTACAAATTGTGAAAGTCACCATGTATAAGAAATATGCATATAGATTGGAGTTGCAGAACAAAATGCAAAAAGAAAAGGTATGAAAGCATATTATCAGACGTAGAAATGACACCAAGTGGACCATACAGTGAGGAATAAGACATCAACGTGCATCATACTCCTCACATCCTCAGTTCTTCAGGTGCTAAATAATCATCATAACACCAGAATGAAGCTACAAATTTTAGGATCCAGAGAAGCAGGAGAACCATGAGCATAAGAGCAGAGTAGAAAAGAAGCCCTTGTACAATAATTTTAACTACTACACTGGTAGTTTCAGTAATACTGAAACTTGTTTCTGCATGCACATATTCCTTCTTTTCCTGTAATAATTAGATTTGCATTATTAATGATTTTTGGATTAGACTGCTAAGACTTCAGCTATAACAAGAGTAAGTTTTGATTTACATATCATTTTTCATCTTTGCTTGTAAACAAGATTTTTAGCATAGCATACTGCAAATCCATGCTTCCAAAAGTGTAGTTGAAGACTATATTTCTTGTTATCCAAGACAGTGGTATCCCTCAAAAGAGGCTGGAGAAGATTTCTTTGCTGCCGTTTATATCAACCCTCATGCATTCTTTCTGGAGGCAGAAATAAACTTAATTTTGTTTGCTTGTCAGTTATGTCACATTTTTCTGCAATTGTTTTCATAATTTACTGTTGAATATATTGCTTATGGAAACACTTTCGTATATTGTGGTTTCTGTTTTACAACAATATTGAAAGGACAACCATGTTCGTGGACTGTTAATGAGCATTTTAATTTTTTAGGATTTTGCTGAATATTTGGTATGTTTTGGGTTTGCTTTTTTTTTTCTCCCTTTGGATGAGAACAGAGAGATTCTGTGTCCACTTTCAGAGGCAATTATTCAGTTTGCTTCAGAGATGTTTACATTAGAAAAGTCTGCTGCTGTTGCTATTTGGGCAAAGCTATGTCACAGAGACCCTCAAGGGGATGTTGGCAGTGCCATCAGAAGGACTCCTGGTGCATCTTTATTTTCTCCCCAAACTGCTTAATCTTCACCAAAAGTCATTAATTTCTTGATGTGTCTGCATTTAGTCTTCAAGTTTTTCTGTCGTAACTATGTCATCCACAGACATGTCTGAATTCTTTCCTTTTTTTCTTAGAGCATATAGCTAGAATTTGTAGTATAGACCATGTGGTACCACACAGTCATTCACAGTATGTTTATTTCCAAAAGCCTGCAGTTTGTCACCACGCCCAAAAGCCCGCCTTTATTCACCTATGTGACATAACCAGGATGTTTGCAGGAGTGAAAACTGGGACTACTAAAAAGGATGCATGTATCAGATATAGAAATGCTATGCCAGAAAAAACGCTTTGCAATGGAAACTACCCTGCCAATACTGTTGACTCTCTCTTATTCCGAAAAAAGCTTTTCTTACGGTAACAATATATCAGCTGTTTGCAAAAGCAACTAACAGTCATTAATAAAGCTAAACCTCTTCAAACTTACAATTTTTGTACTGCTGATTTACACAAGATCTGAAAGAATGATTCTTCTTGTATTTCCAGTTTATTGCATCACGTAATTCAAAATCTATCATAACTTTTGCAGTTTAAATGTGATTAAAAAAAAAAAAAGAAAAAAAATTCTTAAACTGCTTAGAATTACAGATTTAAATAGAATTTTCAGGAAGAGTTGAGGACAAACCAACAGGATCTGGAATTTAGAGGAGATATTGTTATAAATTATTATGTGTTGCTATCACTTAGTAATTCATTAATGATGGAAAACCACGAAAATAAAAATTTTATGCTGAGCTCTTAAATTAGCTCTATATTTTAGAGAAGTTTATTGTGGCTGCAATATTATATGACATATTTGACTGAGAGCATTACTAACCTAGCAAAAATATATCTAACATCATTTTAGCTACTTGGTTTAAATGGGGTAAAAGAGATCCTAAGAAAGTGTATTTCTCTGTGTGTATATAAAATAACAAATTACAACAATTGATAAATTAGCTAAAACTAAGCAGGACTTTTTGACCTAATTCCTTCTAAATTATTAACAGCCACAGACCTTCAAACAGCTATTTTCTAAATAAAAATACAAAGAGGAAATCCATAGATTTAAGAAAAATTTAGTTTATGAAAAACAAATACACAGTGTAGAAAAATGCTAAGCCATTATTCACAAAAATAGATGACTTTATAGTGCAAAACAGCAGTCAAGGATATGTACAAAAATGCCAGTGGACCATTTTCAGCTGTAGAAAAACTATCCGTGGATGAAAGCTGTGGAAGGAATACGGAAAAAGGCTGCATATCTGCATAGTCTCTAATAGCTTCCAAAATTATCTTAAGTGACAGAAAGTTTAACTCTGGAGGACTGGGGCTTTCCAGGAGGTGTGTCATAAACTGGAAGACAAAATGTAGTGCATTAAAGCACAATGGTAATTTAAAACCTGATGTCATTAGACTTTGGATGAAGAACAAAATGTTGCTTGAATACAAGTTTCAAAACGCTGTAGCTATGTGCTTTGAAATTTTTCCTGGTGGTTACAAAGGACTAAGAGCTCTCACCCTATTTGCTATTTGCTATTTTGTCTCTTGTGTATGCTTAGTGCTCTACTCGCATAATAATTTTTCTTTAATTTGCTGTTTTCTGTGGGTTTTTTGCCTTGTATGTATTTAGTATTTTACCAGAAGAGTGATTTTTATTTAATGGAATCAGATGAGTACAGAGATACTCTTAACACAAACTAAATTTGCTGCACATTAAATCACCTTTATTACATATCAGACAAACACAATCGATTGATATAAAGGAAAAAAGTCTGTCTTTCTTACCCATCTTAGAGTTTTATAGCTGTCATTTACTGATGGAGCACATTTTAATAAAAGTGCTAACAACAATAAGCTAGTGTGGAATTTCCAGATATTTTGCTTTATGGTGAGAATACTGTTTAGCAATTCTATAAATAATTCTAGTATGGACGTTAATTATTTTATTGAGGAAAAGGAATTGATATATAGTCTATTATCTTCAGAATGGCCTTTTCAGTGTTGGAAAACTGCTCAAACTCGAAGCTAGTGATCTTTGGAGGTTTGTTGCAAAATCAGGTAAGCTTTACTGATACTTCTTTAACCACCACCCCCCCAAAATGTATTCTCCATCTGACCTTCACAAAGTTATTTCACCCTACAAAGGAACCCAATGGCTCATAAACAACCGCATTAAGGTTAGCAGAGCTTTTTATGTGTACCCGAGTTTCTACATTAACTGGGATTTTTCTGTTGATAAAAACCAATTGAAAGAAAAATGTTTTTAAAAACAAAGATGGTGCAATACAGCATGCGAACAAACTTTCATTTGGATGGGGTATATTATCTCTAATCTGTCTTCTATATTTGCCACTTAATATGATTTTTCTTTAAATGCATAAGGTCTTCCAGGTGAAGTGTGAAGCAAATACCACACCACTGGTAGAAGGCAAAAGATATGCCACCTTAAACATTTGTCCAAACAAATGGGGAAAAAGCTATTGCAGAGTTCAGGTTTCAAAAGCAGATCTGTATGTTTAAAAAGTCTCCAAAGAGATACTTAAAGTTTGTCACACAGTATCTTATGCAAGAATGTATATCTGCATCTGTATGCTACATATTCTACGTATGGAAACAAATGTACTGGGAAGTAGGAAAGGATAATCAGTCCAAAATTCAGTCTCTTCATTTAATTGTAAAAGTAGGCTAATTCTGTCCCTACTCGTTAAAATCAGAATTTTATAAGACCTAATACAGGCTAGGTAATTCCTACTACATTTTCAGGACAAGTCTGTTCACATCTCAAAATTATTAGTTCTTCAAAAGCCTGAAAAGAATTGGTCAGGAATTTTCTATCGATTGAATAATTTCTTTCCACAAATCAGCATTTAGAAAAGGAAAATTTTATTTTTTTATATATTCAGTTGATTTTATTTTTCAGTTTGTATAGAATATATCTGATTTCTTTTGTTATGCAAAATTTCAGTTAGTTCCTTGAGGAAGACTACAACATAACAAAAAACATTCTGAGAATNAAAAAAAAAAAAAAGATTTTGTGAAATATTTAATCGTCTTTTAAACACTGACAGGTATACCGTGGTAAAGTTCTCATATGAAATACGAGAAATTCTCAAACTAGATAGAAACACAAGAAAATATAAATAATCTTTTACCCTAATAGTGACTTCAAACTTGTTAAAGGAAATTATCTTTCATAAAAGCTAATGCACTAGGCTGATATCAGTCTTTATAAAAAAGAACAGTCTTGTGGAAAGTATTTCATTAAAAAATCATAATGAAATATTGAATGCTTCAAGAATACAATATTTGATACAATATTTGTTCCTGTGAATACTGTATTAGAATGTCAAAGAAAAAAACAGTGGAGCATGTTTATATAATACTCTTTGACTAGCAAATCCTGAAAGCAGGATTTCAGCTGTGATCCCATTAAGATCCCTCAGGAGAAACTTCAATATTTGATAGAAATTGAAAATATCAGGAAAAAAAGAGGGTCCATACAAATAGTAGAAGCTACTTAATAAATATTTAATATTTCTGTGCAAGAATGTTGCACAGTGCCTTAAGTGTCATTAGATTTTTATATTGCTGAGAGTCCTTCATTTATACCTCAGTAGCCTGCCTTTCACTTGCAGCCTTACTGCTGTGCCACTTTATTTTCCACATCCACTGTGGCAGCATTTTTTCCTTGTTCTCATGGCCTTGCACCTGCAAACCATTACTGTTATTATTGTGGGCTCTCCGGGGAAGTGACTGTCACTAGCATCAGACAACCCTTCCTTTCCCCACTGTTTCTAGCACCGAAACATTTGATTTACATTAGGGGACCTGATAATATGTATGCCAACACCTTGTTAAGCTGCTGGCAGGTAAGCAGCTGCTCCTGAGAAGGGTGTTCTCCAGGCATCAAGAACAGTGCCATAAGTAGGTATATATAGGTATACACAAAGAGACTGAGCAGGTAGGCAGGCATTTCTGTAGAAATTTATGTACCTTTTCCTTACAGTTGAAAGAGACTTTTGCTCCACATGACTTAAAACTGCAGAGTTTTTAATCTTTATCCACAATTATTGCGAATGTTTCTTACTAGCTAAAACCTAGCTGTTTCTAAATATCTCTCACTATGTGAATTCCACCTTTACTTTGACTGGTAGGGAAACATTAGTTTGTCTATGTCTATGTGCATATTGTGTGGGCTGTAACTGCTGCAAGTTTTAATACAGTTTTAACAGAATACTCTTAGAAGGACTGTGCTTTAACAATCAAGTCAGTTTATGCCTGCAAGTCTTGTGTCTTATGGAAATGGATAATATACCTAAGGCACACTGTTGTAATCCATTATCTACAGAACCTGAAGAAATTTTTAGTTAGAGTATCATTCAACTGTGCAAAATGGTTCCAAGCCCTGAAAGCATGTCACACTGAAAGAAATCAAGCAGAGAGTTTTGCTGGCACGAACATTTCATGTTAAATACTAGGCTGCCTGGAACACAAGTATAGTATATCTGTACTTCTGTGGGCACATATCTAGACTATTAAGATTATGGAGCCAGGAGACACTGGAGTAATATGAATGAATACAGGTCAGTTTTAATGCATAAAAATACAGATTAATAAAAAAATACATATGTAACTCAAGATTCAGTTATGGAGAGCATACAGGAAATTAAACCCCACAAAATACAGCCAAGAGACATAGTCATGAGATCAGGTTAAATTTCCAATGTTTTTTCCATCATTTAAGAATACTTCACTAGAGGCTTTCTAGCTCTGTCACTTCCATTTCTCATTAAAATAATTGGCACTGAAACCTTTGACTAGAATTTTAATACTATAATTTGCAAATGACGCCTGCAAACTGTACTGTTTTAACATTCTAAATATACTCTTATTAGGTTTGATGATCTTTCTTATCCACCTGTATTTTTAGTTTTTCAGTTAAAAGAGCCATCTGAAAAATTATCAGTTTCCTGCATCTCAGAACCAAATACAGAGAAATCTTATTCGCATGCATGATTTTAAACAGATACTTGACACCCTTTATCTTCTTTCACATAAAGTTTACACAAATTTTTATTATTGATAAGGTGCAGCAATTTGGAGGAAAAAGGATTATTGATTGTCAGCAGTAGACAGAAAATGTTTGTAGTGTTGATTGTTTGCCCTTTGTGTGTGCTAGAGTAGCTGTGTCAATTGCATGCAATCTTTTTTTTTTATATTCTATAGGTTTCCAGCCCTAAAAAAAATTAAAAAATCAATTATGCACTCTTGGCTTCTATTATAGAATATACAACTTCAGTTTGAATTAATGCAAAATTTTATTTACGAATTTAGCACTTTAATCTGAGTAGTTAGCTAATAGTGATTTCCACACCCCTGGCCTCAAATCTGGTTACACTGTTCCCCCCAGTAACTAGCACTTAGTCCCTGCAGCACCCCTCCACACACAAATGGGGAATTGAGATTACACAGGCAGATAGCTAAGGATAAGAAGACTGAAATCAGGCACGTGGCTCAGTCAAACAGACTAGCCTTATTCTACACATGATCAGCTCCTTTTACACCTCTTTCTGTCTACTCTTATATTGCTTCTTCCCAACCCCCTTCCACTGCACATTGTCCCATCAGTCTACATAGCTCCAAGATACCCCATACGACCCCATACCTGTGACTCTCACATCTACATCCCCATCACTTGCTAAGGCCCTTTTTCAAGATACCCCTGCAGTTTCTTGACAGCCCAACAGTTACTGTCATTGATTTTATCGGTTTCTTGTTATTGTATCCATTGCTGTTTTACAGGTCTTCATTTCTGCAATTTTTTAAAATTGCTTTCCCCCCTTTCATAGCTTCCCATTTCAACAAGGACCTCATCAGGAAATCCTACTGAAATAAATACTATCACACTCCACGTATACTTACAGAACACACTCTTTCCACTACTGTATGAAATTACATTTAACTTCTCCTTGATTTAGCACAAATGAAAATATGAGTTCTGTATGAAACTTATGGTTACCTACAGATACAAGAAGAGATTCTTAGGAACGAGTGAATCAGTGGGTGGAAATTTACCTGCGCAGCAGCTCTCCATTTTATGAAGCATCTGCTATCTGAGTAAGTATAGACTGTCTTTTTCAGTTGTACTGAATTGGTATGGTATTTTTCTCGTTACTGGGGAGATGCAAGCTCTCAGTCAGCAGTTCACAAAGCAAAACTCTGCTATCATCTAAAAGCTGATGGCAAAGCTATATTTGAGAGTTTATTGAAGTAAAATTAACTTATCTGGAAAGCAAAAAGTATTTTGGCACCAAAACGTAGGTGAATAATTTTCACGGAATAAAAGTCAAATTTTAAACATGTAAAATGTAAAATAGTGTTCTTTTTAGATAAACAGACCTACTCAACTTAAAAATGAAGTTGAAGTGCTTCTAACATGCACCTTTTGGTTTTATTGTTTCATAATATTGTAAATTATCTAGTCAAGAGAGTTAATACATGCAGTGAAGAGAAGGACCTAAAGAGGGCCTACAAGAAAGGTGAAGGACCTTGTACAAGGGCATGTAGTGATAGGGTAGATTTAGATGAGATGTTATGAAAAAAATTTCATTGTGATGTTGGTGAGGTACTGAAGAAGATACGGGTCCCCCATTCCTGGAAGTGTTCAAGGCCAGGTTGGATTGGCTTTGAGAAACCTGGTCTAGTGAAAGGTGGATGAAGCTGGATGATCTTTAAGGTGCCTTCAAATGCAAATCATCCCATGATTTAATTATCTTGGAGGAAAAAAGATAAAGTATATTATTGCACTCCATTGGATGTCTGCAAATTTTCAGGTCCACAGAACACTGCAGACAACATACAAAACACAAACATAAAGAAACCAAAGAGTACGTGTGATATACAATCTTTTACGTACAAACATACATTTTTTTTTAATAGAATGTGTTTATCCTTAAATGTGGAAAATACTTATAGAGAACCAGCAGTAGTAACTACTGGGTCCCAGTGGACTACATTCATTATGATACCAGACACAAGTAAAGGTAAAATTAGTGAAATGGTGCAATTCTATTTCAAAAAATGGACAAAAATTGAACAAAGAGAAAGAATGGTAAGCAACTTTCCATGAAGGATCAAAAGCAAGACTGATGTAAAGAGCAATATTCTCACTATGTGTAAATAGGCTGATCAGAATTTATCCTGAAAGCAAATATTTCACATGGATACAATCTTCTCTTCTCTAGGTTTCTAAAGAAAGATTCTCAAGTATTAAAAATGTTTAATGAAACTTCTTCACAGATAATCTTCTGCATAGATGACTAGATTGATTGTGAAGAAGCAGTGATTTCAGCTGCTTTTAATTTGTACAAAAGTTACCCTGAATGAACAAAGTATACTCAACTGAAAAATGGTTTAATTTTTAAGAGATAATTTTAATATTAAGAAGAAAACAGCTTTCAGAATCCACAGGAGTGGCATGAGGTGGGTCATTAATGACAAATTATAGTGAAAACATTAAGTACTTATCTATATTTCTAACAGTGACTTAATATTAATCTCTGTATGAAACAGAAAATACAGTTTTTCTTAATCAAAGATGTTATATTATAGACAGATTAATGTACTATACAACCTGCATTTATAATCACCATTTAACAGCAGTGCTCAAAAGATCGAAGTTATGGTAACCCTTACATCTGCTTTACATAAATATGCTGGGACAGGGACACAGATTTAAACCGTTAAGTACACCTTGCTTTTTCTTAGGGAATTCACAACATCCACAGGAAGGCTGCGCTCTCTATCAGTGTATCTCCACAAGGATGTTGACGAGGCCTTGACACGGCCCTGCAATGTTCACTTGCAGCCCAGAAAGCCAGCTGTATGCTGGCCTGCATCAAAAGAAGTGTGACCAGCAAGTCTAGGAAGGGGATTCTCCCCTTTATGCTGCTGTCATGAGAACTGACCTGCAGTACTGCGTACAGCTCTGGGGCACCCAGCACAAGAAGGACATGGACCTTGCTGGAGTGAGTCCAGAGGAGGCTGCAAAGACTACGAGAGGTATGGAGCTCTTCTATGAATACAAGATGAGAGAGTTCATATTCTTCAGCGTGGAGAAGAGAAGGCTCCAGGGAGACCTAATTGCAGTTTTTAGGACTTAAAGGGGACCTACAAGAAAGAGAGAAAGGGACTTTTTATAAATACACCTTGTGTGTAGTTATAGGACAGAGGGGAAGGGCTTCAAACTGAGACTAGATTTAGACTGAATATTAGGAAGAAATTTTTTCCAGTGAGGATGCTGAGACACTGGACTGGATTTCTCAGAGAAACTGTGAATGCTCCAGTGCTGGAAGTGTTTAAGGCCAGGCTGGATGGGACTTTGAGCAACCTGGTCTAGTGGTAGGTGTCCCTGCCCATAGGTGGGTGGTTGGTGGTAGTGCAACTTGGAATTAGAAAATCTTTAAAGTACCTTCCATCCCAAAGTATTCTATGATTCTATGATCCTATGACTTAGAACTTTTGTTTTTCAGTGTGTTCTCATGGGAAAGAGTGATGGCAGTTTGGAGAACTATGTGGCACTGACTTGGCGTGGCAAAGCTATTTTTTTTTAATTTTTTTGTGGCTGTGTTGATTCAAGTTGCTAATGTCAATTTTTTCTATTGAGTGCTTTGACATTACAGTCTTAATATTTTAAACAACCTGCTCCATTTATTTTGTATACAACATCAAGAACTTTCCTACACAAAGTGTCAGGAAAAAACAAAGCACATGCATCCTTCAGTCCCTTCCCAGATATCAACATCCTGCTGAGTACGGTCGTTTCAGGTGGTACCAACCTATGCATCAGTTGTAGAACGTAGGCTATAAGAGGAAAGCCTGAGAGACAGTAGGGTTTATTAAAAAAAAAACCCAAAAAACAACCTTAAGACTCACATTATTTTTTGCAAGAAGAAAGTTGCCAAGGTTTTCAATTACACTTCCTGGTTCAATGTAAATAAAGTCATTTAAAAGGAGTTGTTTTCATTTTAAAGCACACTATACTTAGTCTCTGTTGTCTCAGAAGACTGAAGATTTGTCCACAAATATTTTTAAATTATTAATTATGATTTTGTATAAATAATGTTTATTTTATGTTCATGGATAGAAAACCTTTGGTAAACTAAGGAACAAGAGTTTTGTGTTATTTTTTCAAGATTCGTGCTATTTGAGGATTCTTATTTTACTCAATATTATTGACACTTTTCAGTTGTTTTCTCTTTCAGTTTCTAGTTTACCACCATAGTGATGGAAAAAAAATAGGTGAAAGTCTTGCAAAGGAATTTTTAAAATAGAACAAAAGACTTGATCAACAGACACACATTGATCTTAGATGTCATAAAAATAATTAAATACCAAATCAAATATTAACACAGCAAATATTAATCAAATATGCTCCATTTGTCTGGATAGGGCTGTGAAGAGACAGGTTTTGGGACTTATTTCAAAATAAGATGATGATTTTTTTCCTTTTTTTTCACAGTACTGAAAATAAAAGATTTATTACACTGAGACTGGCTAAGAGATAAAGATTATTGTGCCTTACCTTCAAATCTGTGAGTGGGAAGCAATAGGTATCGTAAGTAATAAAGAGTGTAAGGATTTTTCTCACGTAGTTACCTTTTCCTGATTTCATCAGATTGGAGAGAAATCAAGCATAACTTTATTTCTGGATATTCACAATCACTAACTTTCAACCATCAGAGGACCTCTTCTTTCTACCAAGTACCGGTGTTATTTAAGCTGTCTTAATACCTCTTACAAAAATGTGTGTATTGAAAATGGCAAATTTATTAGAAATGGCACAAAAGATTATTTTATCATTCTCTAATAAACCTTTTATGAAAATGGAAAATATTTTATTCTATGGTATTCCACCTCAATTAGAAAAAAATGTCATACTGGAAAGAAATTGCAAATACCTCTTTCATTTCTCTTTGTAAGGATAAATGCCTACTATTTTGTCTCTCTGAACCTCTGAAGGTTTTTTTAATGTTTCCTCTTGTGGCACAATTAAATAGAACTCTTTTGATTAAATAGCTCCCACGATAATTACAATTATAATGCAGCAGACTTGAGAATAGTTTAATCTGAAATGCACATTGATGTACAGGGTGCATAAAATATCTGTATTTCATAACATTTGTTTCTATGAGATCTCTATATGAGATGAGTATAACATAGATTTTCCCTGACATTACTGAATTATAAATAATAAACTGAAAGCTAAATTGTTTATTTGTTATGGAACAGCTGTATGAATATTTCAGTAATCTATGCTCTAGTAGGCTCTAGAAAAGATAATATATTTGAAATTGTAATACATTTAACTCTGCATGGGTATCTTTAGATTAGATTATCAGTAAAAGTAGACACAAACCGAATTCCTGATTCGAAAATTTGTTATAGTAAAAGTGTTATCATATTCTTGCTTAATTCATACCATAAAATCAGAAAAACAACTTTAGAACAATTGAGGTATTAAATGCTGACAGTGAGGAGGCTGCTATGATTAATCAGTAACAATATGAGGAAAAGCCATACACAACCTCCTATATTTCTTACACTTTTAAAAAATTTGTTGTAGGAGGAAAAAGAAAATATCAATTAGGTCAAAAGGTCAGTACTGTAATATTCTGACAAAGACAAGAATGAAAAGGATGAAGTGATACTTTCTCTGAATTTAATGCTTACTTTTGTGAGTTTATTTATTCATCTATTTATTCTTAATCTGCTTTACTGTCTTTGAAAAGTTCAGCATCTTTGCCATACTTTTCTCATACTACTTTCATGGCTGCTTAAGCAAAACTGGTGGCACATTTCTTCCAGACATAGATAACTCTCTTAAAGTAGATATCACAAAATTATATTTCTATTTTGCTTGTTCAGTTGGTTTTAACACAAAAATAAAGAAGCAGCAAGCTGAACATCAATCAGTAGGGTCTGTGAAGTTAAAATGAGAAAAAAAAATGTTTGTAAAGAGATTTCTAAGAACCAGAAAGCAATATATAAAATCCTTAGGCACCAGCAAAACATCTTTAATAAATCTTTTATGATTTTTAGCTAGCTGTCCCTCCTTGACTGAATTTACAACCAAGACTAAAGCAACAGAAGAAAGAGGCTTTTAGGCACACTCAGAGAAATAATCACTTAGACAGTAAGACAGAAGTGAAGGAAAGGCAATATAAAATGTGGGGGTTTTTTATTTAGAACCAGAAAATAAGTAAGTGATTAAATTTGCCTATTAGTCTTTATGGGAGGTTTTGTGTTTTGCATCAGCCAAATAAGAGTTGAATAATCTCTGTGAACTATTGTCAGAGGAAGAAGTATTGATTTTCTTTAATGCTGTGCCAATATTATTTTCTGATGCAAACTCTGTCCAAAAATACCCATCTAGAAAAAAAAAAAAATTTACATTTTTCAAGGTTTCACATTTCAGGCTCTGGTTTATTGTTGGAATATTTTAGAAGGAAAATTTAAACATCATGAGAACAGCGAAATTAATGCTTCTGTGTTTTGAGAAGATACTTGCCTAAATAATTTTGATAAGCACTAATAAAGAAAAATAGTAAATGGAAAACATATGTATATCATAGAATCATTAAGAGTGGAAAATTAATATCACCCTGCCCATTAAACCATTTTGTGAAGTGCCACATTAACTTGTTTATTTAAACTCCAAGGTATGGTGGCTCCATCACTTCCCTGGGGAGCCTCTTTCAGTCCTTAATCACTTTTTCAGTGAAAACATTTTTCCTGGTATTCAACCTGAACCTCCCCTGATGGTGCACCTTAAGGTTATTTACCCTTATCCTATTGCTAGTTGTCTGGGAGAAGAGGTTGACCCCCATCTTGCTACGGCCTTCTTTTGGGTAGTTGTAGTGTCCACTGAGCCTTTTTCTCTTAAGGATAAGCAAACCCAGCTCCCCCAGCAGTTCCTCGTAGGACTTATATTCCAGACCCTTCACTAGCTCTATTGCCCTTCCTTAGATTTGCTCCAGCACCTCAGTGTCTTTCTTGTACTGAAAAGCCCAAAACCGAACGCAGTACTTGAGGTGTGCCTCCAGCAGTGCTGAATACAGGGGGGATGATCATTCCCCTGGGCCTGCTGACCACACCACTTCTGATACAATCCAGGCTGGCACTGGCATTCTTGGCCACCTGGGCACACTCTGGCTCATGGTGGCTGTTGACCAGCATCCCCAGATTGTTTTCCAACAAGCAGCCTTCCACCGTTCTTCCCCAAGCCTGCGGTGATGCATTGGGTTCTTGTGACCCAGGTGCATAGCCCAGCACTTCACCTTTTGGATGTATGTATCCATGGCCCTTCCTATATTTGATTGCCACTGTAAATCCTCAAAAATCACATAGTCTCATAACATTATCTTTGGCTGTCTTCACATTTATGAAAAATTTGAAGTTAACACTATGGTCACCAGGATGTCTGTCACGACTCTGTCTCCAGTCCAACATTTATTACAGAAAAGTGTGAACACAGTAAGTGTTACAGTGGTTAATTATTACTCCACCTTCTAGCTCATACCAGCTTAATCCAGTGAGAGCTGGACTTTTTCTGGGAAGTGCTTTTAGATGGGCTCCACCTTGCGACAGATGATATGCACTGATTCAGAACTTTCTGAAATGTAAATATGAGGATAGAGATTTCACGCGTACTTTCAAATAGAGAGAAATCATGGTTATTTAATATATGGTGAAAATATCCTTAAATTTTTGAGACAGCTCCCTTTCTTTTGGATTGGGATGAGTAATGAAAGGTGGCAAGTTGTACGAAACAGAATATGGTGAAATGACTACAGTGAGAAGTACATTTCGAAGGAGAATATGTCAATTATTAGGGGCATTAGTTTTATCCAGTGAAGCAAAACATGACAAAAACAAACATGGAGATTTACTTCAGGAAAAACCCAAATGAAATAACTATGAAGATATCAAAATTAAGATATCAGTCTGACTCTGGAAATAACTAGGAGAAAGGCAATGGCTTGTGAAATATAGGTCAGGCAGATTTAGTGGTTCTCACTGGTCTTAAACTTTGATGAATTGAAATCATTGTTTGGTCAGTGTTTTAACTATCTGCACATATTTCTTTCATATTAGTTGAACTATTCAAATGGTGGAATACTTGTTGGCTGAGAGCCTGAGGCTTTTTTCCCCCACAGGAGCTTCATTAAATCTTTTCAGTGCACATGGAGAATTACTCCCTGCTTAGCAAATCCTGTTTTGAAAAGCCTAAGAAGATAAGGTAAGTTTGCTTTTACTGTAATATCCTTCAAGACATTATTTTTGAATACAGCTGAATGTTCTTATTTACAAAGCATTCTTCAAAATACAGTTCCAGAGAAAGGGATGGAATTTTTCTTTACCCGAAAGATTCACTAGCTTATGCAATTAAAACTTTCAGTTTGTAATGTTTATATGTTATTCAAGTTTAATATACTTTAACAGGAAGAGGGAGTCAATGCAGATTTTTCCTCTGTTACAAAGAAAGTGTTTCTTAAAGAGGGAAACAAAAAGGAAAATTACAGATTAAGAATCCTGATTTCTCTCTCATGTCAGGCCACGGCAATGCAGATTTGCTTCACTGTCACTAGTCCTTCATTGCTTTCCCTCTAATCCTTCATCATTTTCATTCTGACCTCTGTACTATTAGTCTTTTTTTACCTGGCCAAACAACAATACTGAAAAAAACCCACACAGAGCAGGTCGAAATCAATGAACTGAGCCATAAGAGGTAGGGTTTGAGTCAGCTGAGAAATATTTGCTGTTATAAAACAGGGGTTTATCAAAGGTCAAAACTCCTCTGGATGAAAATCACATGTAACTAAAATAGTTATGATCTTACAGTAGCTCCTTTTAATTTTTAATTTTTTTTCCACTTGCATATTCTGACTATCGTACCTTTGGGAGTACAGTAAGGAGAAAGCAGTTTAGTTTGTTCCCCTTCCTTTAGCTGTCTGACAGCTCCTTCAACACATCCCTCACCACAACAGCTGTTCACCAGCATTTTTAATTCCATTTCTGGCTTTGGTCATTTTGGAAAAGGAAGATGAGAAAGTTTTTAACCTGACTGACTTTTTTCATCCTTTGTCTTAATGTTTAACACATACATGGCAATTCCATCCTCTTTCTTCTGTTGCTAGAGAGATAACAGTATCTAGCTACGCTGGCCACAAAGTTAGCAACCGAATGACCACTGTTCCCTTTTTTTCACTTCTATGGAATCATTGAATGACTTTGAGTAATTTTCCTGTCCTTTCTGTGACTCTGATTTTTTAAAAATGCATATTTTTAAGCCAGGGCCAATCTCGAGAATATATCTTATATGAATGCATGAATACAGATATCAATCCTAATATATATCTGTAGACACACGTATATATGCACTCATGCATGCACACATATAAAACCACATTATATTCATTATTAAATGCAAGGAACTATTATTATTATGTTCAATATGATCATTCATTCTCTTCTCCTTTGCAGGCTCTCCATGGAGCTGCCTGGCCATGTTTGGCTATTATAAATCAATATTCTATTCCTCAGTAGTATTGATATTACATTGCAGTTAATTATTCCCCAGATAATTTCCCAACCTAAATTACAGTGTATTTTTAACCAATATAATACAATAAAAAAAAAAAAAAGTACAAGCAAACATGTTTAATTCAAGTCGACATTGTGATAAGTAATCTATTTTTATGCTGTAAATTTAACAAGGTGGGCAGTTATGAATTGAAATTACCTATTAGCTCAATCAAGTGATTTTTCTTTTGTCCAAATGGTAGGCTGGAAGGGTTTTTTCGAGCACCAGTAAAAACAACAACAATAAAACCTAGAGAACACAAATTATACTAACCTTTTCTAAAGCTGTTCCTTTTTAATACAGGGAAGAATCAACATGACCTTTCAGGCTGTCTTCTGAGAATACAAATTAGATAGCTTAGATTGTTTTTTCTGTAGTCTAATCTCTATTGGAAAAGAATATTTCCTATGGAAAGGGATGATTTACTTCATTTTGACTACGTTTTTTAAAGAGAAATAAAATCTTCGCTAACTTCTTCTCTAATGAGGGATATTTGTTCGAAGTGTATATATGAAGTCTTAATGGTTTACCATCAGAAAAAAGAGTTAAAAGCAAGTGGTCTTTTACAAAGTCTAATTTACCTGTAACTCTCTGTCTGAAAGAGCAGATATTAAGTGTAGCATCATCAGATGCTATAAATTAACACGAGGAACTAAAAGTCAATTATGACATTTTCAGGCATATGACTGTAAGAACATTATTATAAATGTATGTCAGAGAGAATAAGATTCACAGAGCTGTGCTCATGTCCTTGCAACCCAAGAATTAAAAATTAAAGTCTATACTAAACTTCTTCTTTGTACTAAGGAAATGGCGATCCTTGATTATCAAAGAGCGCGCTCAATGGACACAGCAGGACTACAAAAGATGTACCCAAGATTCATGGTGTCCCTCCTAGCTGCTCCATGAGTAATGTAATACCATCTCTCATGGGTGATACTAGATCTGAATAGTCCAACATACTTTCTCAGTGTTAAGGCTTTCTTTAATAGTAAGAAGAATAAAAAAATCTGCTCATGCATAGAGAGATTGAGATTTTATAACTGGCAGAATTTCATGCTGTTTTTAAAGTACCACATGTTCCATAATGTATAAGTAATGCCTATGAGTTATAGCCTTTAAAATGGTGTACTACAAATTCCAGACATCTAGATTCCCAGGTTCTATATTCAAAGGTTTAAAATCCTGCTTTGCAGGATCTTAGGCAATTTTTTTTCTCTTCCCTTTATCAATAAACATATTCCCACATTCAAGCTGTTTTTGTAAAATTCTTCAGAAGTGACTAAAGAGAGAAGCTTTCTTTGTTTTCAAGAACAGATTTACTAGTACTTACAATTTCTTCTTTTTTACTGACACCTTTTTCTCTCTAAAGAAATTGCAGGTTTCATAGTTTTGTCCATTTGTATCTGAAAGAAAAATATTCTATTGTCATAATTTTGGTTTGTTTTAATTCAAGTTGTTAAATAATGACACGTGGGGAAATACCTGCCTTCTTTGAATTCACCTCACTGACTGAATGACATATTTCATATCATTCCTTTGTACTTATTTCTCTTTAATAATTTTTAATTTAAATATTTTAATATTCTATCATGTATGGAGGATAAGGAGTAAGACCCTGAGCTAGACATGTTCTCATTATCTACAGACATACTTTGTGCTTTTCAGTAATTTTCTTGAGGTAAGATTTATCTCCGTTAACTTTAGACTACTAAATTCCATCAATGGAGACAGTGGGCGAAAGATCCAGGATGCAATATCCCCTGTAATAATTAATGACCTAGAATGGGAAAGATGATTCTTGTATGAAGGTCCAGACTGAACTTTTGCATGACTTAAGCTGAGGTAGATGTGTCTCATTTTTCAGTTTAGCTTCTTTTGGGGGAGTTTTTGCTGGTTTTGGTGGTTTGTTTTTTTTTCTGGGTTTGGTTTGGTTTGGTTTGGTTTGGTTTGGTTTGGTTTGGTTTGGTTTTTTTAAGCAACACCAGTACTGGCCAAAAGAAACAATATTGGTTCAGCTTGGAATCAAAAGATCAAAGGGATATTTTGAAGAGATTAATGACATGTTTTAGCTCTTCATCTGTAAAATTGTGTTATTTTTCACAGATAGCACAATAAAATCATTAATGAAAATTTATTGTAATTATTAGGCAACGAGAATTTCAGTAAGAAAATATCCAAAATCACCTTGACATACATGCTCAAAATTATTCTAAGATTATTTGAGTTTATTTTTAAACACTTATTAATAACTATCCTGTTACCTCCCACTTCATATTTGCAGTAAGATTTTATCAAGTATGGTTTACATAAAAAATATTTTCTTTAAATCGTAGAAGTATATGATGTCACTAGTCCTTATTCCTGTATCTTTCTTCAGAACATAATCTAAATTTTTTACTAGTTAAATTCACTGCTATGATGTCATATCTGAACACTTTTTCAGCTTTTTTTTTTTTTGGTAGATTACTTTTGTTATGAAAAATTTCTCTGATGCTATAAGTGATTCAAATTTGTCTGGGAAAAATATATGAAAATCATAATGATCACCCAGTTTTATGCTTGAATCATCTAGTGAGATATTTCTCATGGTTATATGAGTTACGTTATAGGAACAACCAAACTGACATTATGGTTCATATCCAAGGTGAAATAGAAAGTTGGACATTTTAATTGAAGGTTTGTTTTTAAAAAAGCAAAATAACAGTTCTTTTATAAAATCAGAACTGAAAGACAGTGCTGGGTTCTTCTCTTCAGCTTTCTTAACTGGGCTGTATTTCCCATCTAGAAAGTGTTCAAAACTTGCTGTAGTATGTGAATATGTTTTGACAAACATACATTCAGAAAGTTACCGAATTTGTCAGACAGCTCTCTTTAGCTTTGCCATACATAATATATCTTCACCATATGACTAGATGGCACTATATAACATTATTTTATCAAAGAAAATTTTATATTGCATCTAGGTATCTTTGTTGATTTGTTTATGGGGGTTTATTTTGGGGGGCAGGTGGTTATTATTCAGCACTCAATATAATCTGGCCTCTTTTTTTTTTTTAATAGAAGCCTCCATACAGCTTGAAGTTAAAAAAAGCAGGGTTCAACAAAATACAAAGCATTAATCTTACATCCTGAGTTCTGATAGAAGGTTCAAAACCCACAAATAAAGCCCCAACCCACACCATCAAAAAAAGTTAAAACCACCATCATCCATATATTGCTACATTTAAGAGAAAGAACTTAAAATGGGGACTCACATAGTTCCATTTAGCCTTTTTTTGTGGTTATCATAACTCATCCTGCTTTAAGAAACATATGTGAAAAAAAGGACAGCAAGCAAATAACCATGAGGCCCATCATGTGATTCCAATGTGAAATTATATCAGATATTAGAAAATACTAAGGATTTTAATTGCATTCAGTTCAAAGACCATATACAATTTTTTTTTCCCTTAATATTGTGAGAATATTCTGGCCTTTGAAAAGAACATTGTACGTAAGATTTCCAAGACGTAATGATGTTTATCATTGTGCATCTGGACTTTCATTGTTTGATAAAATTGGGGTTTTTGTTATTCCTTCAGTTTTGCTGGAAAGTTCATCAATTTTTTAATATACATCTGTTCAGCAAATTCAGTAACTGATTGTAAATGTAAGCCCATCACTTTTGCAGACATACCCGTAAACAGGCGTTATTAAAACAATGTACTAAATTTCCCATTAATAGACTGATGGAACGTGGAATGTGCAAGCATCTGCTTCATTTGAGTTATCAGATCAAGATCCCTTCCCAGTTCAACGGGAGTCAAAGTGATGAATGAAACAGACAGAGACACCAATCTGACAGACAGTCGAGGAGGGGACTGAAGACTAAAGCTCTTGAAATGGTAATTGATGGCCCATTAAGAAACTCTGGGCTTAACTTTGGAGACTGTCAATCTGGAGTCTGTAGCTGTCAAGAACAGGGAGGCAAGAGAACGTAAGTATAGGGATATTTGATGGGGGCTGTGGCACTCTGCAAGACTTACTAAGGAATGTTTAGGAAAGGTCAAACAGAGAAAAAAAGGAGGGAACAGAGACTTAAAAAAGGAGGGGGGCATGATAAGAGGAGGGATAAGAGGAGATGATTGTGTGTATGCAAGTCATCAGTAAATTTGTCTGTCCAAGCCGTACGCCTAATCATCACTGTCTGTCCTGTCTTCTTACGAAATCTTTTCTAAACGATCTTTGTAATCTCACCATTTGTCCCATGTGTGAGTGCTCAGACTGCAACTGGAGAGACTGCTGGTGAACTCAGAGCTTGCAACTGGGGTGACACCAGCTTTGACAGGGTCTGTGTGTCCATGATGCGAGCAGCTGGACTGGGACAGTGGCTCACAGAGCCCGTGTGCCTGGGTGTCAGCAGGTGCAAGGAGAGGAAGGTGCATTTTTCTCAAACCTGGGAGGTGTGAGAGGTGGGAGTGCATCTAACTTACTAGCAAACTTCAAGCTGTCCCAGATGGCACAGGAGGACCCAGGTCCAGGCAGAGATATCAGGCAGGGAGGGGGCTCATGGAAAGATGCACAAATGTGGGGTACCTTTGAAATGAGTGTTTACGTGTTTGCTAGTGAATATCAGACTAGATCAGCTAGTGAGTAGGACACCTATGGAGTGGGTAAGAGGGCTCAAGATCCAGGCAGAGGTATTGGGCAGAGGAGTTGTGGTACTTTAGGAATACATGAGCATGTGAATATGCTTGTGAACCTAGAGAATGAGTGGGGGTGTGTGTGTATTTTCACTAGTGAACTCCAGTACTCATCAGCTGGAGAGAAGAAAAGGTACTTGGCTATTTGTACTTATGTTTTAGGGACTTCTTTATCTGTACGTGTGTTTGCTGTGAGTACTGGTGGTACCTTATTTGGGGATTGCTGAAGACAGTGCCCTGTCCAGAGCTGTCATTGCAGCCAGCCGCGCCAGTGTTCCCTGTGTGTGCAGGAGTGTGTCTCTGGGATATATGCTCAGACTCACTGCTTCCAAATGGGAAAGCAGCAGCTGCATGCATCAGCTTGGGAAAACAACTCCCAGGCCTCCAGGGCACCACGCTGAGCTCCAGCAGCCAGGACAGGGAAACACCTGGGTCCCAGAGCCTGCCAGAGTCAGAGACCTTGTAACGTGCCTTAGCAGAAACCTTGTTTCAGCCTCACATCTATTACAAATGTCTAAAATACTCCTATACAGCAGAGACACTGTGGTTTAATTTCACAATCAGTATTCTAAGGAAATATCCACCTGTTATTTTACTCGTTGAAATTAAAAGCTATTCATAAAAATGATTTATGTAAACCTTTTTTTAATTAAGTCATTTACATTCCCTTATGACACAGTAGTCACACTTAATAGAAGACAGAAGCTGAATAAGCATAATCTTTTTTAATAATTTCAATATATTCTGCTAAGGATTACTGATGATTAAATTATATTGTCTGACATGTTTTGTGAAGGCATATTGTAAAATTGAGTGTTGCACTGGAATAAATTATTGAAAGATATATGTCATTAGGCATTCAGCACACATGAAGGAAGTGTTTCTGGGTATCATGTTAATCCAGGTCAAGGAAGGACAATGAAGGTCAAGGAGGCAGAGCTTTGAAAGCTTTTTAAGATATGAAGTATTACGGGGGGGTCAATAGGATTTGCAAAGTGAGCAATGAGAGTAGAGTGTTTTCTGAACAAGGAACAATCACAAGATCTTTGTGGAATGAAGGCTAAATTGTTCTTCACAGACATAAATCATCACAATATTCTCGACAATAATTATTTAACTACCATATTGCACTTACTTGCTGCTTTCTCTATGAAGCAGCAAGAAAGGATATTCTGTGGTGATTCTGGAATGAAGCGCTAATGTCATTCCACAGAGAACAGAAAGTAGAAAATACTACTCTGAAGGGTTATGAAAAAAGCACCACAGGGCGTACATATTTCCATAATCAAAATAGATGAATATTATCTCCTCCTCTAAGACATTTTTTTTCCTTTTTCTTTTTTTTGGAGTATTTCAAGCCAAGATTGTGGATGTGATGAATGCAATTCCAAAAATCTTCAAGGAAGACGTACTTACAGTATCTACCAAGTATCATGTTATATTCAAGCAATGTAAATAAAGCTTTAAAACATAAATTAAAAGATTTTTCTTGGTGATCAACCTAGTCCACGATTCTAGAACAACTAATATGAACTTATTTTCACTTCCATACCGATCAAAGTTCTGTGTCCTCCATATATAAAAATAACACTATAAAAAGACACTAAATTTAAAGACATGAAGAACAAGCCATGTCACATATTAGGTAGATGCAGTTGCAACTGGATAAAATAATGATAAATTTAAAAAAAATAATAATAACTTTCTAAGAGTGTAAGATAGCTTTTAAAAGTACCATGGTTTCAATATACTATTTATTTATTTTTATCGTAGATTTGACAAATAGTAAATCAAATAGGAACAAAATACATAGCACATAAGGCACAAAGACAATGTAACTTCCCTGTTCTTTCATAATAAGAAAACCAGCTAAGAACATGCAAAATACTGGTAATTGGTTACACTGGCTTTTCTTTATAACTTTTCATAGCAAAACCATCCGACTTTTAATGGTAATATTTGGCATAAGTCTAAAGAAATAAAGAAGAGTAATTTGCATTTTGAACTGTATTAGTCAATTGTTGAAATGGGACAATGGTATTATTCACAAATGAGAAGGATATTCATCTTCTCATAAAATTATCTTATGCTGAATCATTATGAATATTTGTAATAAGGTGAAAAATTATTGCTGTTCACAGGGATATTGGAAAGGCACCATGTTGAGATCTATATTTTGACTAATTTTGAGCAACTTTTAAAGGTATTCTATAAGGAATTCATATGTAGACTTCACATAATGGTTACTATTAAGTACAAACATAGCCATTTAAAATTGAAATATAAGACAATATTGTGGTGACTAGAGAAATAAAACTTAATTTTTTGAAATCATAATTAATTTCTTTTTTCTTCATTGTAAATTTTTGCAGCTGCCTTAAAGAGGTAATGGTTTTTGTTGGTTTTTTTTTTTTTTGGAAAGTTGGTGTCACAGAATTACTGCAGTTCCATTTTCTTGATAATAAATATGATTGTATTTTAATTTGTGGTTTCTCTGCTCATTCAGCATTTTCCTGTTTGATAACTTAGTAAATGAATACATTCTAACCATTGCTGTTTAACACACATGAGTTTAAAAGGGTTTGGAGGTTTTGGTAGGTTGATTTTTCCTTTTGTAAGAACTGATCTTACAAGAGCTTTAGGTGCTCTACATGAAATATGAAGAACTTCTTATAAAGCTCCCACAGGCACAGGAATAAGGAGCGGAGGTTTAGAGCTGTATAGTCCACATCACACACATCACCATGGTGGGGACAGTTTTTGGTGGGGAACACCGAGCTCCAGAAGAGGGACTTTTTTCTTACCCACTTGCAGAAGGGATTGGTTTTGTCCCCTTTAAAAACTGCAGGCAGAAACGGAGGTGCTCTCTTTCTTTTGCTGGGCTGACTATGGAGAGGAAGTCTCCCACAAGTCTCCAGCCTCTGCCTGACATCGCCTCTGCGGGCAAAATCCCCTGCCAGGTGACATAGACTGAGCAGCTCAGTAACACGGCTCCTTTTGAACGAAATAGCCTTCCAGGTTTTGCTGTGCCCATTTTCCATTGTTTTCTGGCTGGGTGAGGGCGTTAAACCACAGGAACTCTTTTGTCACTTTGTTCGCTTTGTTTCCTCGAGCCATATGATCCCCTGTGAGAACCCCCTGCCATCTTGCCTTTGTTCCCAGGGGGCCATGTGGCATAGAGGGCGGGAATGGCCACCATCCTGTCTTTGTCCTTGGGGACCAGGCGACATCTTTTGGTGGTGAATCCCCTCTTTGTGGGTAAATCATTCACTCTTTTGTACAATCTTTTATTAACAGTGTTGTGGTTTTTGTGATTTCTTCAGTAAATTGTGACTCAAATTTATAATCTCTCTTCCTCCACTATTGAAAGGCGGTGGTGTGAGTGGGCTTAATTTTCTCACTGAGTTTTAAAACTAGCACAAAGGCAAAGAGTACAAAAGTAAAAATTAATCTCATGTTATGATTTTTGGTGGTTTTTTTCTTTTTTGTTGTTGCTCTTTGTTATTTGTTTGTGGTTTTGTTTGTTTTTAAAAAAACCATTTCCCTCCATACCCACAAACCGCAACTACATTTTTCTGTTGAATAACAAGAACCAGTTATACTGCTAAAGATTATCTCACTGCTGCAATGCATTATGGGTATACTAGACTGAATATGTTGACATTGGCAGGATGATGTTACAGCAAATATGAGACGAGTTGGAAACAATCTAGTAGCAGTGCTTCATCTTTGCTGAATCTCCAGATCTATGTCATCAGTGAGATAGTTTAGAAATATAAAAATTCATCCCAAAAATTCCATATTTTTCAGTACTTTTCTGCAGTGCGGGAGTAATAAACTTGAAATTTTAAACTCTAAATTGAAAGAAAATGCTATTTTTTTTCTTTTCATACTCAAAGTTTCTATAAAGAAATAATATTAGACACATTCTGATAGTTGCTTGTGAAATCGCAGGGAAATGCTTGCCAATTTTGTCGTGATTTGGTCTTCCACTCATATGAGATTAATGTAGAAATGCATTAATTTGATGTAATAGTCTAAGTATATTACACCAAAATGAAAATTTGACACAGCATATTTCAAAATAATCTAAATGGAGCAATGATACGAAACAATTAATTTCAGTCTTTTCACTGTTTTAAAAATAAATATATTATTGTGAAGTGTAACTTTCTTAAGAAAATAAGAGTTGCAGATCAAATTAATTCTGCAGTAATCTCAATGCTTTCTTCTCAGTTTTGCGTAGTTCATAGGACATTGTAGTAGAATTTGAAAATGAGAGTTACAGGTCAAATTAATTTTGCAATAATCTCAATGATTTCTTCTCAGTTTTGTGTAGTTCCTAGGACACTGTAGTAGAATTTGTTTGCTTTCCAAAACCATTGCAGCAAAGAACACTTCTCTATTTCAGTACAGCAGTTACAACAGGGTGAAATACTCAAGGTACAGCCATGGAACATATATGCAATAGAGACAAGAAATGTCACACAATGGGCTTTGAATTGACAGCAGTACAGCATGATTCAGCCTTCATTTTTTTTTACTCTTCAAGAGTGCTTACAATTCATTCATGTGTATTTAAACAGTTCAATTTTTTCCTTTCACTACTCGAAGTCCTGTATTATAAAAGGATTTTTCAGAAACAAGGTCTCAAAGATATTTTCTCAGCATATTTCAGTCCCTCTGGTCTCTTCCTCTTTCATCTGTTGTGTTCTGTGCGACAGAACCATCAAAAATTGAAAGGCTCTGGTGGATATTCCCTATGTTATATTTTTCCATGACATTAATTCTTCTAAAAATTCTCAAAAAGAATCAGACAGTATGAAGGAGCAAACACCAACTTTTTAATGGATCTTTATATGATTACTCCTTTCATATAGTTTTTTTGTATGCTTCCTTAAATTACTCTTTATATGTGATTACATGAATAAAAAGAAAAATATTAACATTTTTGAGGGGGGGACTTTTTGGTATTCAAAGGTGTTCAGTGGAGTCTAAAGATTTATTAAAAGGACCACCATAATGCTAAAAAATATCAAAATCTAAATACTAGGTACCTTTGCCAAGAAATACAAAATCATTAGTTTAGCATCTAATAGAATTATGGAAAATTAACTTAGAGCACTGGTTTGTTTAAATGCTTAACAAATACATGCTAAATCACAAGTTGTTTATTTTTTAATAACTAAGTGGTTAATGTAAGCAAATTACCTGTGCAAATGGAAACGCTTGATCATGGTTTCAGTAAAATAATAATGAATGTTTTCAAAGTGAATTAAATTTTGTATCAAAATTGAGGAGGAACATTTTGAGTCATGTTAATGGGATTTGAGACATAGACGTGTTTCTCAGCTCTCCTCTCTTTGAAATTCTGTGTACTCATACTTTGAAAACAAGAAATAACTCAAAATATTTCATATGATGAGAAGGTTGATGCCTTTTCTATTGTCCTAAACAAATAAAACAAATTCCCCCAAATGCAAATATTGTGAAAATTAGGGTTTTAAAAAATTTTTCTGAATTGACCTTTATTCACTTGCCAAATGTACTAAAAATGGTGGTTTTGAACAATTTAAAACTCAGTGATGAACTATTATCCGCTCGGCAGAATTTTTTGTTCAGATTTTGTGGCTTCTAATTTAAGAAGTATCAGTATGTCTATCACAAACCCTTTACTAACTAACTCTAGCGGTCTAATTTATTCCTTCTGCTATACATAATCATTTACTTTGCCAAGAAATGCACTTTCTTTTGTAATTAAACTAATGGATAGGCTTTGCTGACCTCAAATATGCATATATACAGAAAATTTTCAAGTGACACATAAAATTATCTAATCAGTTCAAATCAAATTTTAGGTTGACATTCTTGGTCCATGAAGATCAGTTCAGTTTTTACTACATTTTATTTCAACTTCACTCCCATTACATAATTTGATCTGCTTTCCTAAGTAGAATATAGTTTATTCAGAGAAGGAATGATATGTTGTAACAACTCCAGGGATGGGACATTCACAACTTCTCTGGGCAAACCCTTCCAGTGCCTCACCACCCTCACAGTAAAGAACTTCTTCATGATATCTAATCTAAACTCACCCTTGTTGAGTTTAAAGGCATTACCCCTTGTCTTATCACTACATATCCTTGCAAAAAGTTCCTCTCCAGCTTTCTCATGGGACCCCATCAGGTCCTGGAAGAACTCACTGAGGCCTTTCTGGATCCTTCTCTTCTCCAGGATGAACAACTCCAACACCTTCAGCCTTTCCTCACAGGAGAGATGCTCCATCCATATTTAAGTGTCTAATTCCTGTTTTGCATTCCATTGGAAATTAGTGCCTTAACTTCCTCAGAAAGTAGGACAGGTTAGGTACATGAAAACCTCTGTCTTTGCGAACTTTACCTGGTATGGCTGACAAATGTGGTCAGACTGCAGAAAAAGAAGTTTACCAGCTGTCAGCAAAATACATTCTAATGTCTAAATTTCTACTCTATACAGTACACATTTTTCCATATTAGGAAATATAGTCCATAAAAATTAACTTCTCTGAGGTTTTAAGGATTAATTTCTAACTTAGTTCCTTTTAAGATTATCCCTTAAAATACCCTAATGTCTTCTCTGAAATCAATATTTTTTGTTTTCTTTTTGTTTAATTGTCTAATGCTGAGTAGTGTAAAAGAAGAAAACAAGTGTACTCTTTTATTAAAGACAATTTATACAAACTAAGCAGCCTCACAATGGCTGATATTACTGCACTTACTCTTTTCTTGCTTCTAGCTCTTAAATTTAACACACCATTTCAGTTTAGAAAATTCTTAATGCAGTCTTACCCAGACTAAATAGAATAGAATGTTTGAGTCAATCTGTTACTCACTAAATAAAAACACCTCATGAAGTCTGAATTTTGAAAGATGCACACAGAAAGGTTTCTTACATTTTGTTAAATATCTCAGAATCACTTCCATAGTATTAACATTTTTCTGATTTCCCAATTTTAAATACGATAACTGAAGCTATTTTAGACAAAAGAATAGTTCATGTTAGATTAATGTGTTTAAAGATAAGAGACTGAAGCAAATTTCAGTTTTTGCAATTACATTAGAAAGAGGTATTTTTAAAGTAATTTTTTTACTTTAAAAAAAAATCCCTTTATTATACTGATCAGTCTATCAAGCCATCACTCCTGTCAGAATAGGTGGGCTTTAGTCCCCCAAAAAATGGAAAAATTTTATTCCACTCTTCCATCAGGCTCCACAATAGAAGCGTATGGGTTTCACAGAGGTCCTATGTCGTGTCTCAGAGAACGGTGAGGATGTCTAAAATCTCAGGGCATCTCAGCTGAAACTAGAAGCTTGTCTTTAAGCTACAGAATTCTTTTATTCAGTATTTAATGTATTTTTAGTCTCTTACTATACATGGAGTTCTCAGAATTCCAGTTCTTGTTTCTGAAGTATTTAGAAATGTAAGCAATTCTTATCCATGTAATTCCCTTAAAAGTACCCTTTTTTTTCTTTTTAAACTAAAAATGTTATTGTTTCAGGTAGTTGTTTGGTTTAGAAAGGATATTCTTGTTCTAATTCATCTAGTCCTAAAATACTTTTTTAATGAACTCTCTTGTTTAACTGCAGCCTGGATAAGAAGGAGTATCAACATTTCTTCAGGCTTTCTCTTACACTAAAAGGCTGATCAACTCGCTGGACTGCCTGACCAGTTCAGGCCTGACCAAAAGTTGCCCAAATGCCTCTTAAACACTGTCAAGCCTGGGGCATTGACCATCTTTTCAGGAAACCCATTCCAATGTTTGACTACCCTCTCCTGTCCTAATAAACATTACTTGAGAATTCCTGAAAACAAGAATGTTTTTTAACCCCAGTGTTGTTATTCAGCCTCCTGCCCCTCCAGCCTTAAAATCCTTTCTGACTGCATTCAAGAGGCAGATCTTACAATGTGACTTACAGTCACTTTGAACCACCTGGTCTACTGGAAGGTGCTCCTGCCCATGTCAGGGGGTTGGAAGGAGATGATCTTTAAGGTCCCTTCCAACCCAGATCCTTTTTTGTGTAAAGTTTAAACTGCAGGGTAGTTATTAGTTTTTATCAGTGAGAAAATTAATTAAATAAACTATACACATCAAATAGTTAAATCCTTTGCACATATTTAGAGGTATTTTCATCAGGAGAGAAAACATTTAATTTGAGAGTAATGATTAGGATCCATGTATTCTATTAAAGGTTCCTTATTTTTGTATCCTCTGTCCTTTGAACTGATAACTGTTGCTAGTCACACTGAATAAGCTAATTATTGCACACTTATGTTTCTGTTTAAACACATCTGCTCTGACTGGAATTGCAGAAGAAATACACTTATGGCACTCTATTGATTGGTGAGCCATTAAGGTTCCAATTCAAGAAACATCTGCTAGTTACTCAGCCTCAGGTGTCTTGCTTGATTAGGTATTAATTCTTAAATTGATGCCAGATTCTCATTAACCTCCACATGAATAAAGATAAGGACTAAAATTACCAGTTCTGTAAAGCAAATTTTAAATGTGCTACAACTGGCCTCTTTTCTTAAGGTAATTATTAGATCTGAAGGATCACTGAGAGTGACTCCTGGCCCTGCTCAGGACAACCCCAAGAGCCATACCATGTTGTTATGACCTGCCTCTTAGGCAGGGTAACTGAGGTTGTTGTTAATAGATCCCTTGGGGTGAACTAAAGTGAAACAACACTGAATGACCAGTATATATATATGAGGCAGGTTTATTTTAAAACAATTTGGTTGCAGCAGAAAGGAGGTATGTGTCTGGTTTTGTTCTTTTCTATAAAAATATCATGGAGAAAACATATAAGGAAATGATAGAAAACGAAGAAAAGTACAAGAGAAGATATCACCTCCTGTGGATCCACTGATGATATTTGATCTTTGCTATTTTGATGTCTGTGTGCAGAGTGGTGGTTGCAATCTTAATCCATTGGTGATGGGACCCATGTAATAAAGAGTTTGTCAAGTTATATACGTTTGGTCTTATGTGGGAACACCCCGGTATCTCCACCGGGAGGGAGTTTTACACTGTCAGATGCAGTTCTGTCTTATCTGAAGGGAGGAGATTAGAGTGATAAAAATCATTACCCCATCTCTGCAGGATCTGCTTCTTATCAGCCTTTTCCCTTATCTGGAATGAAAACACTTTGTTTAAGACAGCAGTCCCTGGGTATCAGGGAAATGATAGATGCCGGGCTCAACCAGCCCATCCAAGCAAAGTTACATGTGCCTCATAGTGTTTTGTCAATGCTTCTTGAACTCTGGCAGGCTTGGTGACCACTTTCTTGGGGACCTTGTTCAAGTGCTCAATCACCCTCCAGATGAAGAACTTTTTCCTAATATTCAACCTAAATCTCCCTTAACACAGCTTCATTTTCTTCCCTCAGGTCCTAAAATTGGTCACCAGAGAGAAAAGATCAGTATCTGCATCCCCACTTCCCCTCATGTAGACTGAAAAAAGGTCTTTCCTCAGTCTCCTCTTTAGGCTGAACAAACCAAACTGTTCCTCAAAAGGCTTCCCCTCTTCGTATCAAATTCTTTTCAATTTAAATGTAAATAATTTTTCAAAGATTGCTTTTGGTATTAAACATAGTATAAAAGTACTTTCCTATAAAGAAAATGCAGTTGGTCTCATTAAATTAAGACAATCTTGTTAATAATTGGTCAGTTGTTCTAAAAGTGTGGACTTTTTCCACAAAAAAAGTGAAAATGTGAGAATAGTAAGGCATTATCTCATTTATGGTGTTATTTGGAACAGAAATATAGTTTCATAAACCACTTGAACCAACTGTCCAAAAAAAAAATTGTGTATAGTATAGTTTTCAATTAATACTCCTCTTGCTGTGGTTCTGCATCTTGATTACCATTGGAACAACTTTGCTAGTGCAAATTGACTGGAGAAGTCAATATACACTTTACTCTTCCTTTCCCTAGGCCCACTAACAAGGAATGCTAAGCTCAAGTTTACAACTTTGAGAGTCTGTCAAAAATATACTCACAAGCTGTTTCACTAGTAGGTTTGCTTCTAGGCTTTTTCTCTGGTCAGTGCTGCCAGAGATCCGTAGGCTGATGTTGTCTGTCTCTCATTTAGGAAATCAAGGTAAAGATGGATGGCAATTAAGTGCAATATAGAAGGATGGACACCAAGCAGGGACTGTACAGGCCCTCAAGTTCAAAGAGTAAAAACCAATTTATAGTATTCCTAGACAGGGAGTAAGATCTTGGTTTCATCATTGGTGGTGCTAGGTTAAGAATCGGACTTGATTATCCTAAAGGTCTTTTCCAATTTAAATTATTATATGATGATATCAATCAAAACCAGAGCTTTTTTGTTTCACAAAAATTTGTAGCTGAAGAAAAGGCACAGCAAGGAGTAACACTGTGTAGTGGGTTCATCTTGGCCTATTGCACCGGGCTGGGACTAGACGACCTTTAAAAGTCCCTTCCAACCAAACCATTCTATCTTCTGTAGCTGCCCCTGCTTGAGTAGGCAGAAGTAGACCAAATAATCTCCAGAGGTCCCTTCCAACCTCAATCATTCTCTAATTTTATGAAGAATAAGTTATTACCAAATAAAAACAGAGCAGGAGTGTTTAAAACCAATGAAACAAGTCCCCACCTCCCCTCCATTTTTTGCCAATATTCAACTTTACTCCTTCATTGCTAATTTTTCTACTCCTCCGTAGTCACAGTCTCTGCCAAGAGTGGCACAGGGAGGATGGTAGGTGGAGGGGTGAGGGGTAAGGATAACTGCTGTAGGGTGCATTCCTCCCATATGTTCGAGGTCGTCAGGAAAAAGATCTCCTCCAGCATGGGATCTCTGTGGGCCCTGATCCCTGTCAGGTAATATCCAACTGCTCCACCATGGACTGCAGGGAATACCTGTTCTGTCATGTGGATTTCTAACTTCCTCTGCTTCTTCTCTGAGCTCGATGTTCATTGCAGAACTACTTGTCTCCGGCATGGTGCAGCCATGGTCTCTTCTCACTGAAGTCACCTCTGCAGCCCTCCAAGGGCAGTGCCTCGCCATGGAACACCCAATGCAGTGCTGTATACAGTAGTGTTAGTGCTGTTCTTTCAGAAAGACAAATGTGATCCAGAACTCTTAGATTTCTCTCTGGAATTTTACAGAACAATTACTAATACCATTCTTAACATATTAATTTATTATTATTATTGATAATATATTTTTCTCTGTTTGTTAGGATTTAAAATATAGTGATATGCAGTTACTAGAATGTGTAAAAAATGGAAAGTAAAACAGTCTTGAAACTAAAGATAAGGAACTTAGAAATTTTCTCTCAAATCAAACACAAAGGAATGCAAAAATGTTCTTTGACAAAAAGATATCTTTAAATACTCTGAAATGTCTAATTATTTGTATTTCCTAATCATTCAAAAACATGTCTTTGCACAACTTTCATTCCACTTACTGCTGAGTTTCAAACTCCTTTAGTGTCGGTAAACAGATAGGACATCCCAAGAAACCAAAAGTGTCTGCATTACAGAAAATCCTTATGGATAATAGTAGTCTCTGCCTTTTTCTTGAGGATTGTGAATATCTGAATATCTTGACTCTAAAATTACACTACAGAAAATGATTGTGGTTTTATGGTTTCTTTGCACTAAGGTTTTGCTCAGTGGTGTTTTGAACAAAGAAAATAATGTATATTATATTTTTATAAAAATTGTTCTTTATTATGAGTATAATAAGCCATAATTTCAAGCATTAAGGTTTCAAACAAAAATATCCAAAGTGTCAATTAAGGTTGTCTGTGAGAATAACTCACAGCTAATTTCTTTAAAGCTGTATCATACTAAGCAGATGTATAAAAACAAAGACAAATTGCAAATACTTTAGTCACTACTTCCATTTTTAATTTTGTTCATGTCAGCCACTTGAAACTCAAAACCGTTTGAAGAACAAAAGGGTTCTTTTGAAATGACACTTTGATATACACCCATCAAAAAAGCTTGAGAGAAGAAAGACATGAAGAGAGAGGCAGGAAATGAGTGACTACTGTGTATTGAGATTTTTTGCCTGTGCTTATGTTTGGTTGAACTTTTGCTATTGCTCAGTCCAAATCCTGTCCATTCTTTGCACCAACGGTCCCTTCCTCTTGGCTACATGATAGTGTTTCCTTGCAGTAGAGATTTACAGTTAGAAATCTGCATCCCATTCTTGCTTAAAATCACAATAACAAACGCAAAAATCTTTTTATTGCTTGCTTAAGTCTCTTCTGTCTCAGTGCTTGGAATATTTCTCCAATATACATTTCAACACATACCAAATCCCTTTGCAATTTTTTGTGAGATGGATTCAATTCACCTCTGAAGACAATATTTATTAGTTCTCCAGACAAATTAAAAGACCCTGACGGTTAAATGAAGTCCCATTTTATGTCTTAACATATCTCCATAAGGGACATTCATGTCTGTAACTTCATTATCTGCGTACATTTCTCTAATAAAAACAATGACTATCAATTAAAATGAGATTGAAGTGGGGCTTGGGGCAAGTATAATTTTCTTTTAATATGCATTTGAAACATCATTGCAAAAGGAAATGGTTGTGTTTTAATGGCTTCTCCTTTGAAGTTAAGGAGATACAAATCTGGGACTCAGTTCAGCTGCTTTGCAGCAGTTCTTCCACAGTACAATGCTGGAAGGAAATGAACTGCACCTTTGAGAGAATTTCACTGCATAGTCACAATCCCCAAGGATATTAAAACCTTTGTAGCAGTTCCAATAAGTTCATTTTTCTGTCTCTAAGTAAAGAGGATATGACCTGAAGTCCCATATGCCATGGATATTCTGCTTACAGCTGCTTATAATGGCAGCTGATCCGCATTACAGAATTGCGAAAAATCTACAAAATATTTGTCATTTAATTCACTTAACATTTAAAAATCATCGAAGAGAGCTGAAGAGAGAAAATGAAAATAAAAAGCCACTTTAAAAGGAAAAAACAAGTAAAACACTTGGACATAGCTGAGAGATCTTACCTTGACTAAGTCACAAAATTATATAATGTTAATGTTAATGTCTGAGGTTTTTAAGTGTCTTTGGTCATTTTGTGATGCCCTTGAATTTATCTAGGAATATGAATAGAAACACTGGGTAATAATTACCTATTTTGAGTCCATATGGATTTCTTCCAAACTGTTCCCCTAATCTATTCTACATTGAAACTCTAGGGGAATGCAATCAAAGGCAGTAAATGAACTTACTTTGAAGCTCTCTAAGGCATTCTCAACTTGCCATCAAATTATTAGTATAACAAATTATATTTGCAAACTCTGCAAAAAGGCCTTTTGTGTTGGATTCCTTTATACGTATTTCATCCAAAAGGGCAATCTGCTGCAAAACAGAAGATAGACGATAATTTTTTTTCTGAAAAAACATTTAAATTTGAAGTATTTTATGTCACAGTACTTATTGCTACTTATTCACATAATTTGTATCAGTCGCTTCTAATTGCTGTCATGGAAAACCCAAAATGAAAGTTTTCAGAGCCACAAGAAAAGCCAAATGTTATTTGTGATCCAAATCTCTGGGATGAAAAGATTTAAAGTGTTAGAACAAACAATGAACTGAGGTAAAATAAGTAAAGAAGCAGAGAAAGTTGTTCTTCATAATTATATTCCTCCAGCATGTTTGGTTAAAAAAAAAAAAAGTTAAAGTTCAAAGACCAAAATAGCAATAATGTAGCAAAAGAAAATTCCTATCAAGAAAGCGAATTTTCTATTGATTTTTTTTTTGATTGTGGGGATTTTTTGTTTTTTTTTTTGTTTTGTGTTTTTTGTGTCTCTAACTTAGAAATACATAAAAACAATGGTGTTTTTCAAAAGTAACATAGGAATACTCTAAATTTAATGATATTTCTGCTTCAAAATGGTCTTGAGGTACCAGTAAAAAGAGTTGAGCTGGGGAAAATATAATCAATTTAAGGCATAACTCTTTTATCTGGTTGGGATAGGGTTTTGTTTTCCATAATGTTAGATTAAAATGAATAATTTTACTATAACCTTAACTTTCAAAGAGCTTACTGTAATTTAGATGAAGTATAATTATGAGAGGTTTGGTTTAATACAGACAGAAGAGATAGATTATATTCTGCATTTCTGAAAAGAAAAATACATGATAAATAATGTCAGCCATAACAGTCTACAGGATAGGGACTGGCACTGTACTTCTCTGTTTGGAAGTGACTGCAGCCCTAATATTATTTTTATTAATAGAAAAAATGCAATAACTTCACTGAAGTATTTTATTTCTCACAAATATGCATGCAAAGATCCACATTTGTTGCTTTCCTGTTGTACTTCTATGAAGAATGAGTAGAACTAAAGGAAATTATATAGGGGACAGCACCAAGGAAGTAAAACTAAAAATGTTAAACCTGGATTCTGGTTGTCAGTTCCATACAGAGGCTTGGAAAGAGATTAAGACTCAGGAAAGAACATGTTTTTAATTGGAATTTTACTGCTGAAGTAGTATAATGACAATAAGAATCCAGAATACATCTCTATTTTCCATTCAAGAAAGAAATTTGAAAGAGCACAATAACTGGAGAAGACAAGCATTTGCTGATGATCTTCATTTTTTTTAAAGAGCAGCAAAAAATTCAGAAAAAAGATGGATTTCAATGAGAAAACAAGGCATGATGTCTGTTTTTTCTTTCATATCTTTTTCCATTAGCTTAATTATTTAAAGGTTCTGCTGGCTGCTTTTGTAAATGACAAGTAACATGTACTTCTCAGATTGTGGACCTCACCTGTCATCACTTGACACATGATTAACATGTAGCAAAATACTCCTTTCTAAGTGTTCTAGGTTTTGTACATAGCTGTTCAAATCAGCGATTGCTGGCAAATCTTTTTTATTTTCTTAGTGTGATTACAAGGCAGTGTCTTTTTTCCCAGGCACGAGATAATGTCCATTTTGTGCGTGTGTTTCAGATGTATAATCTTTCCACAAACAAACGAACAAACAAACAAGCAAACAAATTAAAACTCTTTAGTAAATTAGATTTACTGATTTAAAATAAATTTGTAATTTTTCCCGATCAGCACAACTAAATGAGCTCAGCCTATTTCATTTATGCAGAAGAAGTTTATAATATTACTTAATAATTGTTTAGAAATTCCTAGAGAAGGAAAATCACTTCTAATAAACACATAGGATCTGGTGACTAGAAAATGATATCTGGTACACAGTAATTTAAAAAAAGAGAAACCTTATTAAATCCTGTGATTTGACCTAATAAGGCTTACCCCAAATGTGAAAGTTAACAATGTAACAACATAGCAAATGTAAAAGTGAAGGTTATGAGGTAAATCAGAATAGGGCAAACTTACTGATGCTCTCTATATATATTTTCCAGAATAATTTACTTATAAGGAGGTTCCTTGAAGATAACATCTCTATGGTTGGATTAGCATGGATTTTTATTGACAAAGTGTGTGAGCTGGCCTCATTTTCTTTCTTCCTTTTTTCTCTCCCCCACCTCCTTTTCCCCACTTTTCCCCAGTTCACAGGTATTTATTTCAGAGTATCTATTCTTACCTCAGTCTTATAATTTCTTAAAAATTTAATTCCTTACTGACTGTAAAGCTTTGAATAATCGTCAGTGAAATGGAAAAACTTACTTAACTTCACAGTTTAATTACATTATTTAGTTGTTGTGAAGGCTAAGCAGTGTTATGGTTATTATACCCGACATTAACTTATCTGAATTAATTTTATCTTCTTTCAAATTCTGTAGCACACTTCATCCAGAAATTGTTTTCTTCACTTAAAATAATATATATAATAATATATTTTTTTTTAAATTAAGGAGAAAAGGTAAAAAGCTTCAGCCAACAATTCCCAAAGTCACACTAAAATGCAAACCATGATTTGGTTGCTTTCAAAACTGCTCCTCTCATAAACAGACATGAACATCATTTTGTGTTACACTCAGCTCCTAGGCATGTATCAACTCTCACACTTGCAGTGGGTTAGCCTTTGCTAAGGGACAGGTGCCCATCCAGCTGCTTGCTGTTTGTTCTCCCTACTCAGCAGGGCAAGCAGAGAAGATAGGATGAGGAAGCTCATGGATTAGGTGGAGAGAGGTAGATCACTTAGTAGTTACTATCACAGGTTGAACAAATTCAACTTGCAGAAAACTAATTTATTTTTTTTCTACTTAAAATAGATTCTGGTAGACACAAATAGTATACTTCCTTCTTCACCTTTTCCCATGCCTTATTAACTCCTTCACTCCTTCTGGCCTTCCTCCAAGGCCAGATTGACTCTTTCATTTCTTCTAGGGAATGGGAGGCTGCAGTCAGCACTTCAGTTTCTGTCTGTTGCTCCTTCCTCCTCATGCTTGTCCTCTGCTCCAGCATGGGTCCTCCATGGGCTGAAGTCCTTCAGAAAAATTCTGTTCCAGCATGGACTTTTTACAGGTTACAATGCATAATTGTGTAATATAATTGTCACCACTATATTACACAGATATGCATATCTGCTCCATCCCCTGGAGCACCTCCTATTTCTGCTTCTCTGACCTTGGCATTTCCTCAGCTGTTTCTCACTCTTTCTGTTTTTGCCTGCTCCTCCTGACTGGTTTTTTGTTTTTGTTTGTTTTTTTTTTTAATTATTTATTCTATTTTCACGGAGTAATCACCAGCCTGGATGATGGGCTCTGCTGTGTCCCGTTGTGGAGTCAGATACAACCTTCTGTGTCTGCCATAGGGGCAGACCTTGACCTCCCCCCACTGCCAAAACCTTGTCATATAAACCAAACAGAGTATTTGCAAAAGATTTGACTGGAGGGCATGACAGTCTAAACTACTAAACTGTATAAACCCTATTATATGGAGGTGTAAGTGTTTATTTTTGTTCCGAGACTCAAAGTTTCAATTGAGTTCCTGGAAGGACATTGTCTCCTGAGCTGAAAAACAAGTCGCTATATGCTTTGCTAATTTGAATAATCACTTTTCCAAGCAATTCTTTAATTTTATTAAACCTTCCTCTATTAAACTGAGTTTCCTTGTAATAGAATTTTCCCTGGGAAGTATATTTTTGCCTTATAACCCAGGCATTAGTTGATATTGTTTTTGAAAAGTAGAGGTTGACGTCTTCAGAAGCTTTCACTTTAGAGTGGGTTTCCTCTCCAAAGGGATCTCTAAAGGACAGAATAATGTGAAGATAAATGTTAAATAAAAAAGAAAAATGTTAAACAAAAGAGAGCATGACCTTCATAACTGAAAAATCTGTTACCAGGTGCTTTAAGTTTTAATAACCTTGTATTCTGGATGCAGAAAAACAGGTAAAGGTCCTGAACAGTGTTACTCACTTTTTTATGTTTACATTTTTTGCTGATTGATTCTGTCCACAAACCAATTAAAATCTATGGCTATTTAGTTATCTTCAGCTCTTATCTGCAGCGTGCTGAACTCCCTTGGCCTGATTAAATCATGATAAAACACTTTTTGGAATAGATGTAGTCAATGCCATTTCTACTTGCTCTAAGTGATAAAGCATAGGAAGAACCAAAATTTGTCGTTTGTGCTACGATAATGATATAATCTAAACTTTCTAACAGCTCATATGCCCAGGCCAGCAGGTCTAAGTGTTTAATTTGACCTAACTCAAATGAAAGATCTCTTGTAAGACTATAAATTGTAGACGTTTCCTCCACAACGTAATAACTGTTTTGCCAGTTTCTTCATACAACATGAAAGAATCATGAGGTCATAGGAAAAAGTGAGAACAGCTCCCTGCTTTCTAATTGTAAATTTCTGTTGATCCTTCCAAATAAGATGTTTATTGGGAAGACTTCAAATAAGAAGATGGAAACTGATTCTGTGTTTAGAGAGAGAAGCTATGGATATTAACGACGTGATCTTAAAAGAGGGGATAAGAGATTAACAGGCTTTTATTTTCATTTGGGATGGGGAGGAGTATGAAGTGCCAGTTATTCAAGAGAAAATTGTCGGCTACCTGCTACACTACTTAGACCTGCACAAGTCTATTGGACTGGATGGAATCTACCCAATGGTACTGAGAGAGTTGGCAGAAGAGCTCACTGAGCCACTGTCAATCATTTATCTGCAGTCCTGGGTAACTGGGTGAGTTCCAGCTGACTGGAAGTCAGCAAATGTGTTACCCATCTACAAGAAGGGCCAGAAGGAAGATCCAGGGAACTGCAGGCCTGTCAGAAGTGCACTTTACAGAAAGCAAATCAAATACTGATGCTTTGTCTTATTCAGTTGCATATGTTATAGTTTCTTACATAACCATAGTTTTTAACCCTCCCTCAATTGTCAACAAAATAGTAGATAGTAGAATTTGTAATATTTTTATAAAATTTATATTATAATTTTTTTTTTTTTTTAATATCTAGAATAGTAGGATATGACTGTTCCTTGAGGAACTCTCACCACTATATTGCACATCGCCATTAAGTCATAATCATAGATGGTTCATAGTTCTATTTTCTGCTACCATTATCTAACTTAGTAAGGTGTATCCTTCAACCTTGCCTACAGAACCCCAAAGACAGAAAAGATCACAATAGCTGTGCAGCTCTTCAGAAGGACCTCGACAGGTTTAGAGATGGGCAGAGAACTGTCTGCAGTTCAACAAAGGCAAATGCAGGGTCCTGCACCTGGAGAAGAGTGACTCCCATGTACCAGTATAGGCTGGGGGCCAAACAGCTCTGCAGAAAGGGATCTGGGAGTCCTGGTGGACAACAAGCTGGCCATGAGCCAGCAGTGCCCTTGTGGCCAAGATGGCCACTGGTATCCTGGGATGCATTAGGTAGAACACCACCAACAGGTTGAGGGATCCTGACCCTCTACTCAGCCCTAGTGAGGCCACATCTGGAGTACTGTGTCCAGTTCTGGGCTCCTCAGAGAGAGATGAAGCTCATGGAGTGAGTTCCACTTGAACATGAGGAAGAACTTTACCATGGAGATGACTGAACACTGGCATGGGTTGCCAAAGAAGTTGTGGAGTCTCCTTCTCTGGAGATATTTAATAACTGTCTGGATGCAATTCTGTGTTCTAGGATGACCCTGCTTCAGCAGGGAGGCTGGACCAGATGACCCACTGCGGTCACTTCCAACCCTACTCATTCTGTGGTTGATTCTCTGATTTTGTGATTCTGTGGCTGCTGGCTAGGTGCAACCCACAGGAATTATTCATTCCACTCTTCTGGTGTCAAACTCTCTCACATTTATAAATAAATACAATAATTTAAAAAATATTTTTATATATACGCGCAGCATCTGTACTTTTTTCTTTTTTATTTTTCCCTCCAGAATAGAAGAGGGAAGATAAAATATCCTTAGGTTTCTAATCTAAAGCATTGTATTGATGGGTTTCAAGGTTACTTCTGTACTACTTGAGAATCAAACTTGCCTGCAAAAAATGTAAGATGAAAATGTAAACAATATCAAGTACGTCCTTTGTCTTTACTAGCACAGAAAACAGCATTAATTTTTTTAAAACTTATTAAACATAAGGGACAGACTCTCAGTTGGTATAAATCAGCATGACTTCATTGAAGTCAATGCAATCATGAAACTTTAAAACTTCTGTAGTGCCAATCCACATTTCTCTCTCTCTCTCTTTTTTTTTTTTAATTTTTTCTTCCCCCCACAACTAGACTGTAAAGTACAAGCATAAATGCCATTATTTTGGCTATTCAGCATGGACAGATAAAGAGAAAGCAGGTTACATTGTAAATATATGCTCTAATTTTAAAATATGCTGCTAGCTCTAGGAGATTGTTTTCTACAAGTATTTAATGATGCAGAGAGGATCAATGAACTTTGTTAGAAATGTGTAGGCATTTGACTCTCTTAAGGATTGAACCAGGCCTTCAGCAATAAATATAATATAACATCAAAATATGATTCTGAGTTCAGTTTTTAAATCGAGGGCCAATGGAAACAAGGTTTTCACCAGACAAGTGAAAAGTTATTAGATGAAACAGATTTTTCTTAGACCAAGACAAAAATGCAGCTGTATACAAATCTTCAAAACCAAATTCTCAAGTTTCGTTATTGCAAAGAAGAGTTGTTTCATAGGTCTACAAGACCTATGTGTTTCTTGGTATCCAGTTGTAGCCTTTTAAAAGCCCAATCTGATTTCCTCTGCTGTAGAGAGATGTAAACCTATACTTTTAATCTGAAGCTAAGATAAATGTCTCAGCTCATGGGATGAAATAGTCTTCCAGAATCTGCACTGACTATAGAGAAAACTACGTGAAGATTTTAGGCTGCAAACCTGATTATTACACAGTTAAACTTATGTCTAACGAATTTCATCTTGCTGCTCTTTCCTGCCTGGATGACCTAACTTCCAAGAGTAATTTTAATTGTGCTTTCCTTGGTGGAGTGTTTTGGCGTGTGATACAGCCAATCTGCCAGGCCTTCCCATATTTACATTTCAGCTAATTTCCTCAGGTAATTGATACCTCTCTCTATTGGGGTCCACTTGCCTGGCTGGCATGTAGAATCTTCCTTTAAGAATACCTTTCCTTCACACTAGATGGGATTTGCTTCCAGAGGCTAAGAACTTGTGTCCCTTTTCCAATCACCTTTTCAACGTCCCCTTCCCTAGAAAGTGATCCCAGTGGCTTTGCTTCCCCACCCTCTAACTCCAGGCTACTTGTGTCAGCTGCCAGAGCATGGGAAACTGAACTGGAACTTCACAAACATTTCTTTTTTCCTTCTACACCAGCTGAACAAATAAAAAACACTATCACTTCATTGTTTGAGTTACTTTTGCTGTGATTTATGTTAACAGCATTTTGGCATCAAAAGTTATGTGGAGACAAATTTTTAATTTTTCAAGCAATGAGGGAAAAATGTTTTTGAAACACTTCATTAATCAATAAATTCTTTTGCAGAGCTGTTTTCTGTTTATGCATAAAACTCTCATCATCTAAACATCAGAGTCATGAGAAAGCATAGATCATAAGAGAGCTCTGCAAATCCTCCGGTTCCAAACCTCTTGTAAAAGCAGAGCCAAGCTGACCTAAGGCCCTGTCAAGCTGAATCTTGAACTTCTCCAGTGACAGAAATTCTGCTTCGTCTGTATGCAGCCTTATCCAATGTTTGAATCTTCTCATAATGAGAAATTTCTGTCTTTTATTTAGGCAGAATTTCCCCTGAAGCAACTTGTGCCTGTCACCTCTTGTCCTGTCACCTTGCAGCCTAGTGAGAAGACAACCTCTATAAGTTCTCTGTAACTCCCTTTTAGCTACTCAGAGACTGTGATTAGGAGTTCCCCTCTGAGCCTTCTCTACTCTAGGCTGAATAAACCAAATTTCTTCAACTTTTCTTCATGTGGCAAATCATTCAACCATCTAATCATATTGGCGGCCCTTTGTTGGACCCTCTCCAGTTGTTCAATATCTCTTTTAAACTGGTGAATCAAAACAGTCAATCAAGCATAGCAATCATCTCAATGACAATTCGTGTTGAGAACTGCCAACTCACTGTGTCTTCAACAACTAAGACATATGGCCCTCGGTAATTACTGAGAGTTTTGAAACTTTGGCTTTACCCAAAATATCATAAAACTTGAACTCTGTTGGCATAATTTGCTTTGGTTTGTTTGACTTTTGTTGGTTTGTTGTTTGGGTTTTGTGTGTTGTTTGGTGCAGCAGGGGAAGGACTCCTCTCCCTGAGCAGAGGGAGAAATAACTTATGATGAACAGATCGTAACCCCCAGTCCCTGTTTTCCTGAGCCACTGCAGGAGGAAATATTGCTCAGGAAGGAGGGAGAGGTGAGGAAAAGGTGTTTTTAAAATTTATTTTACTTCTCACTATCCTGCTCTGATTTTTTTAGTAATAAATTCAAGTAATATCTCCAATTGAAGTCTGATAACACACCATAGTTTTGGTTACTGCTGAACAGTACTTGCACATCATCAAGACTTCCTCTGTCTCCCTCCCCACCCCCTCCATCCCCACAGAGTGAGTTGACTGGATGTCAGCGAGAGACTGAGATGAGACAAAGCCAGCACAGCCGACCTGAGCTGACCGAAGGGATAATCAACGCCATATCACATCGTGCTAAGCAGTAAAAGCTGGTGGAATGAAGGAAGAACAGGCGGCATTCGTGTGTTTGCGATGGTGTTTATCTTCCCAAGTAACATGTGCTAAAGGCCTGCTTTTCTTGAAATAGGTAAGCATCTGTCTTCTGACGGAAAGTAGTAAATTAATTCTGTATTTTACCAGTGCTCGCAGCACTTTTTTTTGCATAAATAAAGTGGCATTACCTTGATGCATGAGTCTGTTCTCATTCTTTCTATTTTTCTTCCCATTCCCAGGTTGGGGTGAGTGGGTGAGTGGGTGAGTGGGTAAAAGGCAGGCTGGGTGTTTAGCTCAGGGTCAACCCTTCATGCATATCTAAGCAGGCCATAAGATTCACCTGGGGAATAATTTGTGTGTAGTTACTATGTGTGTTCTTCATTGTCTCAACAACTTATTCAGGAAAACTAAAAATTACAATATCATCTCGATTAAGCAGAAAATACTGTAGAAAGAAGCAAAACATTATTGTTTAAATCTATTCTCCTATTTATCTGATACATTACTGAACCATGACCTATTCCGTGAAGAAATCTGCTTGCCTCAGAATAATCAATAGTCAAGTTATATTTCACAGGAGCACGAGAAATCATTAAATGCTATTTTGTCTCCTCTGGAACAGTGGTGAAACTAAGTCTTCCATTTTCTATAATGTTTTTCAGTAAGTACAATATGGATAGTGCTGAGTACTTTTTAGTCTGTCAAGATGAGTTGTCTACTACTCTAGAAAGCTGTTTAAAAAATCTGGGTTTTGTGCTTCTCACAGTTGATGTTTAGTGTGCACAAGTAAACTACTGTGTGCTAATACTCTTACTATTGCTGTTACCATTTCAACTTCCATTTTAAAAATAAAAATTCTTTTCTTTTTTTGGATTTAAGTCGTAAATGAAAAAAACTTACTGTGCAAGACTACAAAAAATATTACAGAGCTTCTGTCCTGCAATCTCTTTGTCATTTAAGAACCTCAGATATCTAATCCTCCCAATGGAAGTAAATCTGATGCACGCCAGAAAGGCTTGGTGCCAGTTCTTCAAGATTTTCTGGGAAAGTTCACTTGAGAGAAATTCAACATACTTTTAGATTTTTTGCATGTTACACATGAACAGTATCTTTTAAATTGGGTTTTAGTTATAATGCAAAAAACAGCCTGGATAAGGAAAAATAAAGGCAAATTTTGAGAATAAATTGTGTGGTTATTCCCAGGGATGGAGGGTATGATTGTATTCTGATCAAAAATTAGAAGTGAATGAATAAGCCAATTGTGCAGCAATTGAATGATGAGCTTGATGCATATGGAGCATGTGGGAGCATGCCAAAAGGATCTGTTTTATGGTATAGGTGAGAATGAGAAAAACTGGTTTGGGGAAACATCAATTTGAAAAAATTGTTTTTCAGAAGACAAAAAGAAAGTGCTAAATGAGAAGACAAAAAAAAAAAAGTATCTGCAGAAGTTGATGCTCATCTTAAGCTGTGAAAAGGTCAGGCATCTAGATTCAGATAGCACATAAGGTTCTCCTATAATCATGAAACACAGACACTTTCAAATGGTAATTCATCGTAAATATTTTAGATAACTTCTACCCTGATGGCTGTATGATTTTATATATCCCATTCTGTATATTGTATTCCAAAATGGATAAAATCCCAACTGGCCTTGTCTGACCTTATATCTGACCCCATTTTGAGCAGCAGTTTGCATTCAGGTGACACTCTGAAATGAATTTCGTGAATTATTTTGATCCTACTAGCTTAAATCTGTGATCAAAACATTTTGCATTGGACACTTAATTGTCTTATACTCATGAAACACGGGCAAGTTCTACACACCTCATGCTTGAAGACTGGAAAACATAATTTTGCCCCATATTTTTGAGTATACCAAGTTTCTTCCAGCATAAGTTATTACAATTACCTGTGCAGCCCCATCAAGTTCATAGGCTTTATATTGACCTGACAGCACAGGTTTCAAGACTTATTTTAGCTTGTCTTGTCCTGAGTTGATTTTAATTAGTTTTAACTGTCAGCTAGCTGCAAAATATATTTTAGTTTAGTTTTACCTTGTAGAAGAAACAAGTAATTGTTGTGGCAAGATTGAACTGTCTGTGATCTCAGAATAAAATGTGCTGTAGAAGAGTGTAGGTGTGATCTTATAACAAAATGTGCTGTGGAAGAGTGCAGATACCAGACAAAGATCTCAAACTATAAACACAAATCACTGCCATCCATCACTGGTCATTACCAGAAAGTTTAACTTTGAGAACCACACAAACGCACTGCTGAGATCAAAAATAAAAAGCCTGAGTAACTGAGAAACCAATGACAAGAAGGAACACATTTTGGCTTGTCATAGAACCCTCCATTTCCAATCTATTTGATGAAGATGGAGAGAAACACTAGGGAGGTGAGCATAACACCACAGAAAAAGGGCTGTTAGCGGTAATGCAATGCATAACAATTTTACTTATCTGGCTTTTCTATACTAATTTGGGCTAAGAGTATTAGTATTTTTGTAACTGAAAAACTGATATATTTCGATTAGATTTCAAGAGTTTAATTACACAGTAAATTCTTTACTCCATATACACAACAGATTCCGTTTAACACATAACAAGATTTTGAGTGTAACATCAGCTGCCTGATTCTACACGAGAAAATTATTTTGAAAATCTTAATTTTCTCTTTCCTTGATCCTTCCAGAAAAACGTTTTTGTGGCTTATCCTCAGACAACCCTGGAATTATATCTTTTTCATACTGGAAAATAAAATTGTTCTGAATAGTGCGGAGTAGATTCTAATTTCCCCCACACCCACTCCACATCCATTTGTTTCTGTCTTCACCAAACAGATTTTTGACATTCAGACTAACAATTTGAACACTTAGAACTTAATTTTGGACCTGGGAGACCCAGGATCATTTTCCTGATACACACCATCATGCCTGTACAACAGGCAGTTTTCCCACAAAGACGTGATATGATTTCCACCTGTCAGTTAGAAACAGCTGCAATTGCAGCTCGTTCTGAGAAATTAGCAGAGGCAGCATTTTATGTTAATATCTCATTTTGAGCCATTTAATTTGAAGCTTTAGGTGCCATTAATTCCTCTTCGGTCTTTTGTATCACAATTATATTGTACTGTCTCTCATCCATTTATTGTTGCCAACAGTCACTGCTCACTGAACGATGACAGACATGCCAGCACATTTATAACCTGAAAACAGAGCTAAATGCTATCAAATACATATACTTTTCCAAAGAAGCAGATGCTAGCAATATTCTAAAAAGGATAACAGGGAGGAAAGCACAGTTACCCTGGCTTTTCTGAGGATGCTGAGCTCATGACAGGACTAAGCTAATCTGGGCACCTCCTATAGGATAGTGTAGAGATTTTGACAGGAAGTTAGATAAAAGCTAGATTATAAAAAACTTTCATTTGGGAAAAATGCATTAGTCCACATAGCTTGTTGGTATTAACTGAGGCAAAGAAACTAGGTTTAGGCTTTTGGGTTTAGTTAATTGGCTGGGATTTTATACATTTTTTTTTTCCTGATACAAAAAAAGAAATTAAAAAAAACAATAGAAAACCTGAAACCAAGATTCAGTAAAGCTATGTTTCAAGTTTGAGCCTTCACACACACTTGGTCAATAAAAAACACTAGACAAAAGGCAATTAGGGAAGTGAAGTGCTCGTTTGGAATCTGAGCTTAAAAGTTCTACCAGTTTTTAAAACAAAGTCTAATGTATCAGACATAATGATAAATATTTCTATACTTTTGAGTAAGTATAAATATAGTTAAGCTATGGTGTTTGCAAGTGTAAGAGGAACCACAGCTGTGTCTGTCAACCTCAATCAGCACACTGCTAAAGAAAAAGATTCTTTTCAGCAATCAAAAAGTTTTTGGAATAGAACAAATGAAACTTCAAATGTTGACTGTGGCTGTGTGTTACAAAAAAAAAGAAATTAGCCGAGAAAACTTAACAAAGTCATCAGCTGTCTTCTAGGCAACAAATCAGGATTGGAATGTTTCCATCTGCTGTGTCTGGAGGGTGAATCAGTTAATCATTTTGTAACTTGGACTTTTAGATGACTATAATACATTGAGACAAAATCTGGCACAACATTCCCTCCCTGTCTCTCAGGAATTTATAATTTAATGGTTTAATTGTGTGACCTATTATTTTGTGATGTTCTATTCTGCTTGCAGAATAGTACATACATTATCTTCTGTGACCAGACCAAAGAAGGTTTAATATTTGTCACAGATTTGTTCACTGAAAACTAAGAGGGGGGGAAAAAAAGCTAAAATAAACATTTTATTTGCTACTTCTGCCTCCAGACTCTTTGATTATAATGGCTATAACTTACACTCAGGGAAGCAGTAACCTAGGAAATACCTCACCATATCACCTCTCTGGTTTCCCTACCTCCAACTCTTTTAAATGACACTCATGGGGTTTTTTTACTGATCTTGAAATATTGCATCTGTCTTGAACTTGGAATAATGTATCTATTGATTTCTTACTGGTGGCTAATAGAACAGAAAAATAATTTTACTGGTCTTTAGGTGAACAATAAACTAACAAGAGCCTTTCACTGACTCATTTCCAACACCTCCTCAATAACGGTGTTGCACCGTATGTAGGGGATAGGTTTGATTTTTTGATAGCATTTAGCTCTAATTTCAGAAATTAGAAAGAAGGCGATATCACTGTGTCATAAATCCAGCAAGAATAGAAGACTAGCTGAGCTAAACAAGGAACTGCTTGTGGAGCTCAAGAGGAAAAAGAAATTGTATGATTTCTAAAAGAGAGATCAAGCTTTGCAGGAAGGTTACAGAATCATGGTTCTTATATGCAGGGAGAAGACATGAAAGGCCAAAGCTCAGTTAGAGTTAGAACTGGCTGTAAGAGTCTGATAATAAGAGAAAGGCTTCAAAAAGTGCTTCATCATTATGTCTGCTTATCGTAATCACTCTTGAACACCTGAAAACTTTGTGCGGAATGGACTGTGAGTAGCCCTCCTCGAGGCCCATAGAAAGGAAGGCAAAAGTGCTGCAGAGGTGGAGGGGAAAGCGAGGGGCAGAATCCCTGACCTCTGCCTTTCCCCCGCCACCACCATCG
>VZTF01006973.1:178921-238777 GCA_013397755.1 Cnemophilus loriae | reverse complement strand
GAACCTTCAAAGTTCTTTCCATTTTATTAACGGACAGTTAATACATTTAGTATTTAGTACATTTTAGTAACGGACAGTTACTTCTCTTTGCTCCTCTGTGGTTAAACCAGTTCATAACACTGGCCAGTGTTGTTTCAGATAACAAGGGCTTTTTTAATTAGTTCCTGATAGCAAGAGGAGATCTAAAGATGTTGAAGATGGCTGTCTGACTAATAGGGTTGAAGACGAAGTGGAGGCATTCATCTCAATTTTTGCCTCAGTCTTTAGTAATATTGATAGACCTTGGGCTGCTCAGTCACCCAAGTGTGCGGACCAGAAGTGCAAGAACAGTGACTTTTCACTTTTGGACACTGAAATTGTAAGGAACCAGCTGTATCAACGGTATGATCACAAGTCCACAAGACCTGAAGGGATTCACCCCAGAGTACTGAGGAAGCTAGAGAATGTTAGAGCAGGACCCATACTGATCACTTACCAAATGTCTTAAGAGTCTATGCAGGTTCCTGCTGACTGGAAGCTAGTCAATGTTATTTCAATCTACAAAAAGGGCACAGGGAACCACAGACCTGGCAGTCTAAACTCAGTTCCTGAAAAAATTGTGGAGAAGATTGTACTGAGTACTATTGAAAGACATTTAAAGAACAATGGAACCACCAGGGCCAGTCAGCATGGGTTCACAAAGGATAAGTCCTGTGTAACTAACTTGAAACCTTGTGTGATAATAAGACCACCTGACTAGTGGATGAAGAGAAGGCAGTGGATGTAGTTTTCCCGGATTTCAGTAATGCTCATGAAGCCATGCTGGCTGTGGCCAATGACTATGTTGTCTTTCAGGTGTTTTTCAATACTCTCCCTAAAAATCTCCTCCATAATTTTATCAGGCACTGAAGTGAGACCGGCAGGCCTATAGTTTCTGGGGTCCTCTTTCTTTTCCTTCTTGAAAACTGGGACAACATTCACCACCTTTTAGGACCTCTCCAGGCTAAGACTGCTGAAAAATAATTGAGAGAGGCTTTGACATCAGCTATTGTTTGTTCTCCTCCTTAGACTGTTGTCATCTGCAATCTTAATAATCCTGCTCTCTATTTCACCATTTAAGTACTGAATGAAACAGCGTCTTCCTTGTGCACTTCTTCTCCAGATACAAACCCTTGCATAACCCCAGATAAATAATTCTTTGATTAAGAACTACTTATAACACTCTCCAAATATGGATTTTTACATAGGTTTGTACATATTTTATGATATCTTAATTTATATTATGTAAAATTTATTGGAGTTTGTGATCTGAAGACTTAACCTTTCAAAACTATACTGGACCAAAGTTCAACATATTGTTTAATCAATATTGCCAATTTAAGACATTAGGGTGCTTGGGTCTCTCTATGAATAATGTGAAAACTCTCACCAGTTACACCTACTTTGTACACACCTAATTCCTCCGCTGGAATTAATAAGCAGAATGGTAGATTTGTAAAACTGGGACATGAGGAAGAAAGACAGAAATTTAGAAAAAAAAAGGAATAATATATTCCATTTCCATATATAAAACTATTGTTTATTCTAGTGCAAAATGTTTTATTACTCTTGTTTTCACAGTTGTATTTCTGATGATCTGAAGTCTATAATTTCTAGTGGAATTGCAGTTTTAGAACATGGACATTAAAACTCAGAAATGCTTCTTTTTCGAGAGTAACAGTCAGCAAATCTTATGTTTCAGTCAAAGATGGTCTTTCAGAAGACAGCTGCTGAGCTGTAGAACTGATCTCATGAAATTGCTCAGGACCTTTCTATTTACCTCAGTGGCCATTTAAGTAGCTAGCTCAAATGAAGTGGAAATATTATATATAATATGTCCATATATTATATATTCTATTATTTCTTGCTAAAGACCATTTAGGAGGATCTAGATTAAAACAAGGAGATAACTTACCAATTAACATCACTCCTTCACTCCCAGTGCCTCTCCTTTCTCCCCCAGACTGAGCTGCGCAGTAGGGAAGGGGGATTGGGTGTTCATGGCCTGTCCATAAAAGTTTATTTCTGCCACTTCTTCATTCTCACACTCCCGGCCTGTTCCAGTATGGGCGGTCCATGGTCTTCAGTCCATGCACTGCAGTGTCTGCTCTGGAGTGCTTGTCTCTACAAGTTGTAGGAGAATCTCTGCTCCAACACCTGAAGTACCTCCTCCTCTTCCTTATACTGTGATGTTGCTGCCTACAGGGATTGTTTCTCACACTTTGCCTTTTTTAATTTTTTTTTATTTCTTTTTTTTTTTTGTCACTACTAACTGCCTATGTGGAATTTTGCTCTTTCTTAAATATGGTTTCCAGAAGAACCACCAGCTTCACTGACAGACTCAGATGTGTCCTGTGCGGGGGTCCATTGCAAAGTTGACTGGAATAGACAGGAACAAGCATGGTGCAGCCCCTGACCCCTTCTTACAGAGACATCTATTAGCACATACCTCCTATCCCACCTCCACAGCTTTGCCATGTGCACCCAGTACAGCGACTGTTTCATAGGGTTGCATTCTGCACTGTCAAATTTAGCTTTCAGAGTGGTATTAGAAAATAGGTCTGCTAGTGTTTAACATTTATAATTTATGTGTTTGTGATACAAGAGATATGGAAGTGAAGAAGAAATTAAATCTTTTTCTCTTATGCTCAGATGTGTGTTTTGTTACTAGACTGCGATACCAAAAAGCTGATGTCACTTCAGCTACTGCTTCTTCATTCTGCACCAATGAGGAATCACGAATCCTAAACATTTCTGTTTCTCCATCCAAAATCAGCTATCAGAAACCCAGTGAAGACTCTAAAATGCACGATGCAAAAGACATAACATTTCCTGGTACTTGCTCCAGTGACTCCCACTCAGCATTCAAGAACACTGTCTTGTCCTGAAGATGACTGAGACCTTTAAATAGTCTTTGGTGTAGCGGATGCACCAAGTGGCTCTTTTTTCTTTTGTTGAGTAAGATACATTAGCTTTAAGTTAAATACTGTGATCACCTTTGTTGCTGCACACAAAATTTTGGCAACGGAAATAGATGAACTTTCTCAAAAGGCATCACACAGAACATAGATGCTTTTTTTTCAGTGGTGTAATTGTGGTGAAGCACATATTTGAATATTAGATTTAATTGTAACACTGCAGTAGCAGTCATTTTAAAAAAGTTTTAAATTATTGATACATACTTGTATTATAAAATACCTACTGTATTTAAATTACTGGTTGGTGAGTAAGCACTATTTAATAAGTAGTTCAATAATCTTCATTAATGGTTGTTGAAGCATTCTATAACGGCCACCAACAATAGTCTTCTTTATTAAAATTATTTGTGGTTAATGAAATGTCAAAATTATATTTCTGTTTCCATATATTGCAGACAATGTATCCCATATTAATTAAAGGCTTTCTGTGTGCCATTATCTTCAGAATATTTTCATAGCTACATTTATTGTGAATTTCTGGCAATTTGCCTTACAGTCTTCTGTGCTATTTAAGATTCTTCCTAAATAGGATTCTTCTTTTTATGCAAATAAACATTATTCAAGTTTAGATGGTTCAATGTGCAGCACATGGGAAAAATAATTTTTTTATGGAGCTGGAGTTTTTATGTATTCACATAATATATACACAAAAATATGTATTTTTGAACAACATTTTGGCATTTGCTAACAATTATAAAATCTGAAGTCTCTTTTACTAACTTCAGTCTCCAAGTTTTCCTATACTTATATGGAACATGCAAGCTTTTTTTCATCCTAGTAGGAGTAAAATATTCACCCTTAATTATCTTGAGGGAGAAAAAAAAGCCTTTCTTCTGAAGTTTTATGTTACCACATACCCCTTAAGATATGATCAGGCAGAAGCCTTTGACTTTTTTTCCGTATTTGCCAGCCCCAGGTCTCAAAGGATTGTAAGCTTTCAACTCCATTTAATTTCCTAATTACTATTTAGATAATTAAATTGCCCTTACCGTTCATGAGTGGCTCTGAGTAGGAATTACACAGCGTTTTAAAAGTGCAGTCTGTACTTTCTTTTGAGAAGCAGGGTGATTTTATTCTGTCTGTTCATGCTTCAACAAAGCAAAGTTCTGTGCTGGAAATGTTACTAACATTAAGTGCAGCCCAGCAATGTAAGCTCAGTGTCCTGTGTATGGTGAACTGATGAAATGGCATAATGTCCTTGTAAGTACAAAGTGCATCTGAGGGAAACTGTGATCATAACTTGTGAGAGCCATTATATGAAATTAAGATGTGTATTAGTTAATTTTCTTACTGCTTAAATCCCCTGTTTGTTCATAACAATATACCGAATTATATTTCAGTCTTATCGTGATAACTTATCGTCGTTAACATCATTAATTAGATTCCGGTCTGCCACCACAGAAACCTTATTAATTTCTAATTGCTTTACATTTCAATTATTTCCTGTTTTGAGCAACCAGAAAGTGCTAAACACCTCACAAACAACAGCAAAAAAATATTCCAATTGCAAAGATCCAGGTAAAATTAGAGCAATACTGTGTGGTAAATAGAAAAATTAAGAACATGGAAGAAAGATGGAGGAAACTAGAGTTATCAAAGAAGATATTCCTCTTCTCAAGGTCCTTAACAGACATAAATCTACCACCCCCACTCATCTTTCCCATCCCAATGACTAACAGAGCTGTCCTGAGATAAGTATTTTGATACGCACACCAGTGAGCTCCAGCATCACCTCAGTTTCTAGTCTGTTATAGAGAAGTTAAGCAGAACTGGAGTAATTTTAATTTAAGATAGAGGAAGAAGGCTGTGGTGGTTCTACTTATTAACAAGCAAATCAGGAATCCATCCCTTTGGGGAGGCAACACTGGTCAGGAGGGCATGGAGGAGTGCTAAGGGCAGCAACAGTTTTAGCCACTCGATTTTAATCTACTGCTCCATGCCTGTCAGTGGTCTCAATTAGTCTAATCACATTCCTTGGGTGGTTTTAAGAGTCCCACACCTTAGGCAAAATGCATGCCTGCTTCTGCATGGTTCCCTTACAAGTATTTATAGACCTCAAAGAACATAGAAATAATTTGGCCTTCTCTTATATTAAGCAGATGATTGTAAGAAGAGGTGTATGTTCACACGTATAAACATTCTATGCATTTTTTCCTCTTGTTGTTTAAATGTGATAGATATAAAACTATTTTCCTAGGATTTCAGCAGCCTATAGTGTGAAGAGAAAATACAGATTAAGAAACTGTCTGCGATATTTTGTGTAGAAAAACAGATGATGTAAAGTTTTCAACTCAACCTAACAAATAGGTTTTGCATGAGAAGTTTGATTAATTATATTTTCAAAGCATCAGTGTTCCATAATACAATAAAAAATTAGCTTGAGGTCTCCTTTTCCTTTTCTCCCAAAAGAGTGGTGCGATTGGGTTGCACCAGCTAATAAGCAGTTGAAAATAGCCGACGATGTTCTATTGAACACAAAATAAAGGGTTTCAGTAGCGAGGGCTGCAGGGCATTCTGTAAGGAAGGAGGATATGAGCCGCCTTGTGCCATTCCTGCGTGCAGGAGCGGGGCCTCCCCTGAGGGGCTGCAGCCCATGCGTTATCCTCACTGGAGAAGAGGAGCAGAAGGAAGTAAGGAGCAGCCGAGGAAAACAAGTAAGAAGCAAGGAGGAGCAGAAGGAAATCTTTGTGCTATGGCCTCAGCCTCCTGCACCATCTCTTGCCACGTCATCAAGGTGGGACTGAGTATACGTGACAAAAGCAAGGAGAATTTAGACTAGCAAGAGGACAGGAGAGGTGTTTGATTACGTCTTTTGCTTTTCTTGTTGCAGGTTATTTATATGAAAATAAAAGTCAATAACGTAAGGCAGTAATAGCAATGCAGAAAAAATATTAAGTGCAGGTCCATATTTCTGGGTGTATTATTTTATCCTCATTAGGATCAAAAGAAAAACTCCAATTTATTTCAGCAGGATGGAGTTTTCTGTAGTCAAATTGAGCTTGTCAGAAATGTATAAAAAATAGCATGCTACCTAGATTTACAATCCTTCTATGTAGGCTTCTTTCCTAATCTTTGTTTATAGCTGATGAAAAGAGTGTGTACAGAAGTCAAAAAGAGATTAGTCAAAGAAACAAAATTATATTAGCAAATGCAGATTTCTATCAGAGATATAAATAATGAAAAATAGAAATCTTCTTGTCTAGAGAAATAGTCATGAGTAATAAGCTGAATCTTGAAAATTTATACTGAATGAAAAATCCAGTTTAAAACGCAGGTCATCAAAAACTACCCATTGTCAATGTTGCAATAAAAATCTCCTACACATAATTATAGTGAACAAATGTTACACCAATTCATTAATTTCCACATTTGGTGAAAGAGTTAGGAGGTACAAATTTATGATATTTAAAATGCCAAAACATTTAGAAGCCTTGGATATGTTACTTGAACTGTAAGTTGAAATATGTGAAGTGCACTGTTGAAATACAGGTATGTGAAGTGTGTGGTTGAAATAATGTTAAGTGGCAGTGACTAAAAATGGTATTTGATTATCTATGATGGTTTTGCATATACAGAAGTCATTCTGCAGCAGATGGAAAAGTGCTAATGTAGAGGCTGAGTGTGGAACAGAATATCAGATCAACTTTCTTGTTCAAAAATAAAATTGTTCAGTGTAATCCACTAGGCAGTAGCATGAAAACAGTGAAAATTTGACACTAGGATCCCAGTGCTAGGTTACACAGAAAACTAATTCAATGTCAACTAACCCATGCCAGTACAAAGTTGTTTAACAAAGTGTGATGTGTTAACAGGAAGGTTTGGTGTTGAATCAGCTATTATCAGTACTCTGTACTCCTACTATCACTACCTCGCATTTTCTGTTTTCTTGCAGCTGGTGTAAAACTGCTTTAACTTTCAGATGCTTTAATACAATAGTTATGTGGCTGCAACAGAATGAGATAAAATTCATATCAGTGTATGAACAGTTATAAATTCAGTACTATGATCCTAAAACCATATTTGAGGAGCTTCACCAAAATCTATAGTCTAGAAGAGGACAGTTGTTAGTGATAATCGTTTTTTTTTTACAGTTAAAAGCAGTGCATGTCATTGCCCATTTCCCACTTTTTACTCCTTAAACACTTATCTAAAAGTCTTCTGGTTCTTGATACCAGAAATCAACATTTAACTCCTTTGTTTGATGGAGAGCAGCTGTAGTTCAAAGAAAACTTTTTCTTGCACAGACCTGCAACCCGCAAAATCTTGAGAATATATTTATTATAGATTGTGTAACATTACATTATATTAACTTTAGGTTGCATTATGTTATATTACATTAGGTTATCCTTTTATTAGATTTATTTATTATTTTATTTTATTTTATTTTTATTTTATTTTTTTTTCTAATAAATGATTTCATTTAAGGTGTCAGTATGCCAATATTGTACTTTGCTTATGCAAAAAATTAAAAAAGTACATCGACGACCAAGAACAAGCAGCATTGGTATGAAATAAAAAATAATTATAACACAATTTCTGAATGTGTTTGCAGGCTTATTTTAATTAGTCATTACCAGAGCTGATGTTCATTTTATGGTGAGACAATTGTGTTTCTTTTCATTTGAAATATATTATTTAATGAACGATAGCACATTGTCCATTTTGTGTACAGGGAAAAAATTGCTCTGATAAAAAAATAAACCCATTGATTATTTTCAGATGTGTGAATGCATGTATTCACGTGTGTTTATATGAGCATATGTATATGTGCATGCATTTTGTTTAGAGTATGGTGCAAATATCACAAACGGAAGCACAAGCTATCTGTACTAGTCCTCTGTTATCTGCATAAAGTATAGGAAGCCAACACCAACACCAGAAAAATAATTGCATTTTGGATTGTTTTCAAGATGTTTTAGTAATGTTCTCAGATTGCACTAGAACTATTTATCTTTTGGAAGTCATATTTTGATTGATTTTCAGATGCGATCTGGTCAAAAGAACTTTGAAATTTATGGAACCTTCCTATTTACTTCAGCGAATTTGAACCAGATCCAGATCTGACAGCATTGTTTAAGACGATTAAAACTAATTTTAAACAGTAAGTGTAATTAAAAAATCTCATATGAGCTAAGAAATATTTCCATCTTTTCAAACAGTAGCGCAAAGCAACCAAACAATTCCCTCATAATATAAATACCAATACAGTATTATGGAAGCACAAGGGAATGTTTCATTTGTAATTCAGGAACAGTGTGTCCATACAATTGACATACTAAGTCCAAAGAGTGCCAGCTATCTACATATCTATATTCTTACATACTACTTTCCTTGTGACCAGTTCAGACGTAGTTAGAGCAATTACGACAAAGACAAGTGGTAAGAACAGTGTGGGTATCTTACAGAAAATAAGGTCATTTTTGTCACGTTTTATATATATTGTGATAAAGTTCAGATTTTTGGTTTTTTTTATAAAGTTTAACTATTTTCTAGAAATCAAATCTTTCAGTAAAACTTCAGTAAAATACAGATGTATTTTAATATAATCACATGTTTTAATTGGTGGTTTCTTAGGTAAGAAAAATCATTAGATTAGTTTACTGATATAGAGACACCATATTATAAAATTTTGGTGAAACCTGAATTCATTGAGTCAGCAATTCCCCTGTTATTATTATAGAAGATACCAGCACTGTAGCACAAACATGTGAATAAAATCATCAGAACTAGTTCTATGGGATGCTATTACTGGTATCCAGAGATATTAAGATGAATCATAAAGCTTTAATTATAAAGTTGTAAAAATAACACGTTTAGATAATACCATGTGGTCTTACAGGGGAGAGGAAGGGAGTGTGTCTTACATTTCTGTTTCATTTTCTTTCAGCTTTAATGCATGTTTAATTTTATACAGAGATAAATATATACATATACAATTTTATTACAGATATATATATTTATGTATTACATATGTACGCAGGACAACTCCGTTACCAGGAGATGAAAAGTATATTGAATACTATATCAAAAAAACTTAACACTGAACTGAGTAAACTTAATTTTAAAAAAGTAGTCCTAAAAATATCAAAACCAGAAAAATGGGAAGGAAAATAAAGGACTCTAGTAAGCTATCCGAGTTGGTAATTCACTAGAAACGAGAACACCATTGGAAGATATTGCTACAGAACAGAATATGCTGTACTTTCTGGCCTAAAGCCAGGTTTAGTAGAAAGTTTTACCACAAAGCGCAAACCACAGGAAACACGCAAATCTGATTTAAGGATGAAAAATACTCCTACTCAACCAAAATTGCTTTAAAAATAGTGACAATCTCTATGATCTAAACAGTAAGTTTTCATTTTTTTTAACAAATAATTTTAGAAAGTGTGACCACAAGGTCATGATATTGCCTGATCCCATAAAATATTTAAAATTAATTTCATTTGTTTGCTTTCATTTCTTTAATAATTAAGTAGGAATCATCTTCTTGACTTCGCTATGTCCCTCTTATGTTAGCAAATCTCTGTAATGATTCAGCGTGAAGCTGAGGTGGAGAACAAGTATATGTTGTACAGAGCACAGTTATTATTTTGGGTCCAGGAGTTCTGTGATTGCTTTAGAAAAGCCACATTTCCATGCATAGAAGGACCTCTCATCAGGTCTCCTTTACTTAAGTCTAGTTCTGCAATCAGAGCTCAGCAACACTGGCATCATTTTCCTGTCTGAATCCTGTGCAACTTAGCCCAATGGTCTCTCTTAAAGAGATGCACAAAAGACTGTAAATTAAAACACCAACAAAATAATCTGAATATAAGGAAAAAATTGGTTATTTTTGCCCATAAAATTTCACAAGTACAAATGACAAGTCCCACACTTGTGAAGAAAGAGCTTCCACAGAGTACTAGAGGCTGGGACTTCACTAGCAGGGAAGAAAACTTTTACTGTGAGAAGAGACGGAAGGAGCTGGAATGGGTCAGATTGGAGAAGAGATGGCTCTAATCTCTTAGATGATGATGAGGTCATCAAGACAATGGAGCTATTCACGGTGCTCTGTGGTGGTAGGACAAGGTACGACAGACAAACTGAAATGAGAGAAAGTTTATCTGCAAGTGGACAGTCAAACAGAGAAACAGGCTGTGCAGAGACGTTGTGAAGTCTCTTCGGTGTTTTTAAGAACCAGCTGGCTTAAAATTTGAGCAACAGTGTGTCCTGGTTTGGGACAAATTTGGAAAGAAACTTCCAGAGGAGGTCTCTTCTAAAGGGCCAAATTCTAGCAGCCCCTCCTCCACTCTAGGTTCGGGAGAAAATCTCCTTGGAGAAAAGTGGAAAAAAATGTTTGTTTAACAAGCAAAGTATTCACAAGCATGAAAAAAATGAATAATAGGAAACAATAAACCTCTCTTGCTCTGAAGAGATGGTAAAATCAGAGAACAGAGTCCTTCCGTGGGTGTGTCCCAGTTCTCTCTCTCTGGAGCTCGGGTCCGGCGTCCAGGCCGCAGGGCAGCTTGGGCCCCGGTGGGGCCACACAGCGTGGGCTGCCCTGGGTTTACTCGGGTCTGTCAGTCCAGAGCCGGGCAGAGCTCAACAGCACAGTCCAAGAAACCCTTTTCTAAGCTAACTAGAGGAAAATAAACTTAAAAAGCAAGAAGAAACAAAAACTCCCTGATCCGTGCGGCTGCACAGTCCAGCGAGAGAGGAATTCCGGGGGCGGAAGTGAAGTTTTTCTTCAAAACAAACTGCGTGCGGTGGCTTTTCTCCGCTTCTCCTTCCCTCCTCCCGGATGTATTTTAAAGGCACAGGGCCCATTCGTGTGTAAAAGAACAGATGATGGGGATATTAGACCATAGAGTCAACCCAGGACACTGTGTCTGACCTCAGATGTGACCCTGTCATGCACAAGAAGTTGGATTTTCAACATCCTGATGACCCCGGTAAACTGAACTATCCTATGATGCTAAGGATGCTCATATTATCACGTGGTGAAATAGAATGAAAACCTGTGAAATAACTGTAAGGCAAGAATTATAGATTCTTTTCATTAAAAACTTTACTTGAACTCTTAGAATAAAAAAATTCTTGAAGACTGCATTCAAAACTTAGATAATCAAAATCTTCCCTGAGGTGTTGTGCAGCCCTGGGAAGACTCAAAACTTTTAGGAGCTTCTTTAAATCATGCAGCTCTGTAACTAAATTGTGGTACAACAAGAACATCGTTATTCTCCTTAAGAGCCAATGTTGAATACTTGTGATGCCGAGTATATACATAAACTAGACTGAAACTGAATTTGCACACACAGTATTGAGAATAATTAAGTTTACAAAGAAATATTTTATTACAAAATATCAGCTTACAAAAAAAGAATGTATGACAGAACTACTGGTTAAAAAAACCCCACTAAATCAAGAAACAGCACCTTTTTTTAGTGATAAGATACAGACAAAACTACTGTTCGGTCTTCAGCAAAAGTTCAGATTGAGTAGATGTGTCTGGAGGAAGAAATTGCTGAAGTCTTACTCTGTTGTGTGGCTCAGAAATACAAAATACAAATAGACAAATAAGAATGAAAATATTAATAAGGAAATAGGCAAACATCAGGCCTATTGTTTGTGTAAAAAGGAGACAAAACGTCTTTTACAATTTCTTTTTCTGAAAGCAGAATAGTTTCACTTGCAGAAATGTTGTGTATCATGATCTGAATCACATATTCTTGATCTTCATGATCAAGAATATGTGTAACTTTATTCCTTTTAGTTAAGTAATCAGATAAACCACTTTTAAAACAGATTTCTCTTTTTCCAGAGGGTGAATAGAACACACAAAAAAGCAATACATTCCTTCTACTTTACAGGAAACAAGGATTACCAAAGGCAGTTTAATACATGTAATTATTGTACATATTATCAGATAAGACTCCTAATTAAGAAAAAAAAAGATAGATAAACTGGTAATGTCTGTTAAGAATTAAGACAGAATCATTTCCTTTCACCTAAAGAATCCAGACCTTGCAAATGAAATAATGTATTTTCCCTCTTGAACATATTCCTTACAGAAAGGACAAGCATGCAAACCTAAATAATAGATCCAAATTTAAAACAGTATTTTTACGTGATGATGTCTTACAAGAATGTTTGATAGATGTGTATGTAATCAAGGATTCTATCAGTAATTCTCGATGGTGGCTATTTATAAAATTACACTCAATATTTTTTTCCTTTACTGTGCAAAGACATTTATTTCTTACTGAGGTTAGTATGTTCTATTTCCATCAAAAATGGGACAGATTCACCTTTTCCACTCAAGTTAACCTGGCAGTTGAAACTAAGCTAAAACTTCATTTGAATTCAACTAATATATAGAAAAAAATAAAAATAAATCTAAGTGTAAAAGAAAACAAAACAAAGGAACCACAACCTTTTCCCCCACCACCCAGCTTTCTTTTACAGATTTAACTCCTTAATTTGTTCAGGGGGAAAAAGGTCTCAGTCTTACAAGCAACTTTCTTTCTCTTCCAATGTCATTCTGCCTTCCTTTACACATGTTCTTCACCTTTTGACATAAATTCGAGGACATAACTAGGTGCACAAGTTGTCTCACTGGCTTGTGAACATTCGCATAAATTCACAACTTTTACTGAAAACTTTCCTAAGCATTTGCAGGAAGGACACCTTTGTCCATGCAAAGAAGAAACAGATGCAGTTTTCTTTCATCATATTGCTGACTACTATGACTTATTATCTATAAATAGTAGCCTTTACTGAGATTTCAACCAAGAAGTTCACTCTAAAGTTTCTGTATACCTGAATTTTATAATTATATTGACAAGCCAACTTACAAAGTTAAAATCAGATCACTAGAAATAAAGAGCATTGGAAATTTTACTATGAAGTTTTAAAAATAATTTATTTCTTTATATTAATAAATATAAATCTGCTGGAAGCTGGAATTCAGATGAGGGTAAATTTATACATATCTAGCCCAATTTTTCCTTCTTTCACAAACAAGAATGATTTTGAATAATTTTAAACCTAGAAACTAGCCCTCAAGTACTGGACTAAAAATAAAGTATCTGGAAACTTTATGTTTTACTTTTCTCGCAGCTAAAAACAGTGCAGACTTCTGCATGCACACACGCACATAGGCTAGGCTAGTAGATGAACATCCATCATGTCTTTTGCCTAGAGCAGTGGTTTCCAACCTTCAGGCTATGCTGAGCCAAATCAGCTCTTTCTCGGGTTTGGAAAAGTCTTGCAGCAATTATGGGACTCTCCTGTGAATACTTATACACAGGAATGAGATTTTTTTATAATATATATACAATCAAATCTGAAATCTATTCTACATTTGCCAAGTGGAAGCCAACTTATTCTTTTAGATATGCAGAGCTTGAATTTATGTACAGTCTTTTATAAAGGTTGCTGTTAGTATTAAAAAAATGTTTGATGTAATTATATTCACATTTATAAGCCTGAGATGTTGTATGAATGAATGACATCTTGCAAGCTGGGCTAGGTTGTTATTGTAATTTTAAATATGTTCTCCATTTAATCTTTCCTCTGGTTTTTTGTGGGTTTCTTTTGTTGTTGTTGTTGTTGTTATTGTTTTGTTTTGTTCTGTTTTGTTTTGTTTTTTTTACTTTCATTTTTGTGTTCCTGGGGTATTTTCCTTTCATTTGCTGGGAACACTTCCAATTTCCATTAAATGAAAAGAAGATAGATGTGCTTATTGCCCCCGTCCATAGTGTTTGGCGTCCCTGCTTAAAGAAAGTTAGCAGCATCAGGGAAAGTCAAGCAGTATTTTTCAATCTTTAAAATTTGACTGAGTTTTGAGTTTCCTGTTCTTTTCTTGGACTTTCCTTATACGTGCTTATTGCTTGAGTTATTACAAATGAGAAGAAGAAATTAGGTGTTCCCTATTATGACTGTTGTTTCTTGGAAAAAAATTATTTAATACATTGCTAGTCCTCAAGAGTGGTTCGAGATGAGGCTGACTGGCACGTGGCCACCCCGTTCTTCCGTTTTTTATTTTCTTTTTAAAAATAGGGTTTATCTTTCCCCTTTTTTAGTCAGTGGGAGCTTTACCGGACTGCCACAACTTCTCAAATATAGATAGACAGTGCCACTTCCTCTGGCAGTTCCCTTAGGAGCTGCATTTGCATCTCATCGGGTCTCATGGTCTTGTGCACCTTTATGTTGCTTCAATAGTCTCAAACCTGATCTTCTCCTTCAGTGGGAGGTTATTCATTCTCCCAGTCCCTGACTTTATCTTCTGCAACTCAGTAACTGTGGCTGGAACACTTGCCAGTGAAGACAGAGACAAAGCAGTCATTGAGTACCTCAACTTTCTCCACATCCTGAGTAACCAGATCTCCGATTTCCTTCTGGAGAGGGCTCAGATTTTCCATAGTCTTCCTTGTATCACTGATCCACCTATGGAAGCTTTTCTTATTGCTCTTGATGTCCCTGGTCTGACTAAATTCTATCAGGGCTTCAGCACTCCTAACCTGATCCTTGACTGCTTTGATAATTCCTCCCTGCATTCCTCCAAGGCTACCTGTCCTTGCTTCCACCCTCTGTAGGCCTCCTTTCTGTGTCTGAGTTTGTCCAGGAGCTCATTGTTCATCTATGCCAGGCCCCCACCTGACCACTTCATGATCACTGAAGCCAAGGATGCCCTCGAGCTTCACATTCCCCACGAGCTCTCCTTTGTTTGTGAGAATAAGGTCCAGCATAGCACATCTCCTCATTGGCTCTTCTATTACTTGGAGAAGGAGGTTATCATCAATGCATCCCAGGACCCTCCTGGATTGCTAAGTCCCTCCAACAGATATCAGGATGTTTGAAGTTCCCCATTAGGGCCAAAGTTTGTGAACATGAGGCTACTCCTATATGTCTGTAGAGGACCTCATCTGATGGGTCTTCCTGATTGCGTGGCCTGTAGCAGATTCCCACTATCTGAACCTGTCCTCCCTTTAATCCTGACCTATAAACTCTTGGTCAGCTCCTCATGTATCCCCCAGCAGAGCTCTGTGTATTCCAGCTGGTCATTCACATAAAGAGCAACACCCGTCTTCTTCCTGTCGTCCTTGCTTGTCTTTTCTAAAATGCCTATATCCTTCCATTTCACCATTCCAATCATAGGACCAATCCCACCACATATCCATGATACTAATAAGACCACAGTCTTGCTGGCAGGTGTGCATCTCTAATTCCTCATTTATTCTTCATGCTACATGTGTTTGCATAGACGTATTTAATTTGGGCGCCTGATGAAGCAGATTTACTGGCCGAAGTGGCAGGAACTACTTTGTGATGCTCTTCAGGTGCTCTCCTGCTGGCCTGCATCTCTCTCCAGGCTTTGGGCATCTCTTGCTTGCACTTATATCAAACAGGTAGGAGTAGGATTGAGGTTCCCTTCCCACAGTAAGTTTAGTTTAAATCCCTCTTCGCCAGCTTGGCAAGCTATGACCAGAGATGCCTCTTCCCTTCTCTGACAGATAGATCCCATCAACCTCCAGTAGACCAGGCCTCAAAAGTGAGCCCCATTGTCCAAGTATCTGAACCGTTAACTGTGGCACCAGTCCTGTACCCATTTGTTGATTTTCCAGATTCAACTGGCCCTTTAAAATCTCTTTCTTTTGACCAGGAGGATTGATTAAAAACTACCTGTGCTCCAGAGTCCCTTACTGCCTCCCCCAGGGCTCTGTAATCCTTTTCACCCTCCTCAGACTGTTCCTGTCTGTATCACTGTTGCCCATATGAAACAACAGCAGGGCATAATTGTCAGTGAACTGAATGAGACTAGGTAGACTCTCAGTGACATCCCTTATACAAGGCCCTGGGAAGAAGCACATCTCCCTGAAGATCATCAGGTCAGAAAATGGATGTTTCCGTGCCTCTCAGAAGAGTGTTGCCTGCTACTATCATCCATTGCCTTTTCTTAGTTGCACTGGTTGTTAGAGGGTGAACAGATAGGGCTGCCTAACTCAGCTCCAAAATTTTTCTGATCGAATGGGTCTTTCTCTTCAGTCTGCAGAGCAGCAAAGCCATTCTCCAAGGGCACCTCAGGCTTCAGGGGAATTCTCTTCTTCTTGTGTGTCCTTGCAAGCTGCTGTCTCCTGGCAAATCTCAGCATTCCCCTGGGGTTCCCCTGGCTCAGGAAACCCCCATCTGTGTGCCGCTATGCCTTTCTCTGCTGAGAAGCACACCTACTCCAGAGCTGTTTGCCTTGGTGAGTGAATATTTGACAGGAAGGGATAAAACCAGTCAGGAATTAAGTTCCACAAGGCTCCCAGCTGATTTACAACTTTCTTTAGAGTCTTATTTTAAAACCAAGAAAATATGCTTATTCAACAACCTGATTAATGTACACAGTAAAAAAAACCAGTATGTACATCACATTGTAGACAAAATGTCTTTCCCCTGTGACTAACCCTTTTTAATTTCATGCCTACATCCCTTCTTCAAGAAACACTGATTTTGTACTCTAATATGGTTCAGTAGCGATATATCAGTTTAATTAACATTTTCTCAGGCTCAAAATAAAGTCCCAATGTATATTAGAGAGAGATATTCCTGAAAACAAGCAGCCCAGTAAATGCGTCACAAGCCTGAGTTTGTATCTGTATAGGTTTTGGCTGGGACAGAGTTACTTCTCTTCGTAGTGGCTTCTGTGGTACTATGTTTTAGATTTGCGAAAATCTGAGAATGATGTTGATAACACACCAGTGGTTTACGTATTGCTCAAGGGTGTTTACAGAGGCCTTTCCTACTTCTCACACTGTCCCATCAACAAGTAGGCTAGAATGAGGAAGTCCAAGGCCCATTTGAAATTAAATCTGACTGAGCATGTCAAGGACAGGAAGAGGGCTTCTTCAAGTACACCAATGGCAAAACAGATACTAGGGAAAATGCGGGCCTGCCACTGAATAGAACAAGGACCTTTTCAACTGAGGCTGCAGAGAAGGCTGAACACCTTCTTTGCTTACAGTGTTCACTGCCAAAGCCAGGCCCCACAAATAACTAACCCAAGAGACTAGGGAGAAGACCTGCAAAAAAGAAGATTTTCTCTTTATTCAGGAGGATTGGGGTAGAAACCATTTAGTCAAACTTGACATTCACCATTCAATATGCCCCGACTGGAAGCATAGAGAGCTAAGGGAACTTGTGGATGTCTTTGCTAGACCACTCTCAATCATCTTTGAAAGGCCATGGTGATCAGGAGAAGTGCATAAGGACTGGGAGAAAAAAAATGTCACCCCAGTAATCAAAGAGGGCAAAAAGGAGGACCCAGTCTACTTGGCAAGTCTTTTGACACTTTATCACCCTGGAGATACTTAAAAGCTATCTTGGACACAATCCTGAGTGATATGCTTCAGGGGACCCTGCTTGAGTGGGGAGGTTGGACCAGATGACTTCCAGTGATCCCTTCCAACATTACCTATTCTGTGATTATGTGCATTTCTGTTATTTTTAAGTACTAAAATTAGTGTACACTTTATATACATTTTTTAACTGAAATTCTAATTTTGGGACACTTCTTAAGACAGTGTTGGTACAGAGATTGGCATGGTGTTACTATTATAAGAAACTGCTTATTTTCACCAGCTTTTAGCCATTTTAGTCTAATTTTCCATCTTGGAAGCCTGTCTGTGGTTCATTTTTCTGTCTGTGTGTTTTTGTCCTTGATATTGTATGGTAGGATTTCCCCATACAGTGCCTAGTCCAGGCATTTCTTTTATACATGTAATAATGATTGATGGTTCATTCTGAATAAAGTACAGAAGGCAAAATACTTATTAAAAGACATGCCTTTTTTCCTTCCTTCCTATCTGATTGTTATTTCTTTTTAATAAGATAACTGTTTCTTATAGAAATAAACTAACCTGAACTGAATATTTAATTTCCTAGGGCTAGTAGGAAAAACAAAGGAAAAAAACAAACACACAAAAGAAATCAACACATATACATACAAAACTATGTCACCAGCTGAATCTTATTTAAAAATCTGCTGATGTTTGCTTACATCTATTGCACGAAGGTTATAACCGTCAAGCAGAATGCAAGAAATCTAGGTGAAATTTGTTTGTTTGAGTATCTGTCCATATCTCCCAGGATAATAGCCTAGCTATGGAGATGCAGCCTGTGCAGGGAAACAGATACGTTGCTCATAGTTAAGGGTTTGCATTTAATAGAGAGGCAAGATATCACTTACCATTTAATGTCTAGTGACATCTTGCCTTTGTGGCCTGGTTTCCATGAGGCAGCTCACCCCACAAATACAAAGTAGATTTCACCTCTCTGTAAGGCAATACCTTCCAGCTCCTACCAAACTCAGAACGAAAATGGGCAAGTGACACATAATCAGATGAATTTCTGCCCTGTGAAAGGTGATAGCATCAAAACCCTGCTGAGTTTGGAACTGAAAGAAATGGTCTTCAAAGAGGGCCAATATTCCATTTGGGCTCAATCTGTAATCCAGCTGGAGGTAGATGTCAGGAGTTTTTGTGCAGAAGACAAATGAAGAGCTGCTGGTCAGCACTATCTTTTCTAGGAGAGGAAATGTTTCCTAAGCCAAGCTCCTCCACAAAGTAAGTAGGAACAGATGATCACCGTAGTTTTATTAGTGTGTCCACCAGTAAGTCAAACTGGGTTCCTGTAGTCATTCTGAGTGTAGTTATTTCTCTCCCTCAACAGTGTCATCGAGATAGTGTTCAAAGTTGAAAGTGGTTATGTGCATGACGGTCATATATTATTCACTGTCAAAATCAGTTTGAAGATGGAAATTATATCCACCTATAGCATATATAATACTGATTAAAGCAGATTGCATAGTCTTTCAGTTTAATAGCTAGGTTATATACGTTCAATTCACAACTGAAGTGATTCTAACCCAACATCATTTTACGAAATAGAAGTCTCCACACTTTAGTTTCCCATCATATGGTGCTTACTAATGACGGTTATTGTTCTTCTTGGAAGTGCAGGATGGAATTTTCAGTTGCACAAGGCCTGTAGAGAATATGTCAGACATAGTAGCAGCCACCTGGCTATTAGATAAACCTGGAATCTCTAGCAAAACTTGTTTGCTATTTGTTCATGAGAAACTTTTCTATGTGCATTTCTTCAGCTGAATCTTTTCTCCAGACTCTGAGGTATATGCAGACAGAAAGACAAGTTTCATCTTGGGCTAGAAAAAGTATATATTTAAACCCTTTTGTTCCAGATGTACTATTGGACTTATGTTCACTAGTTCTTCAGGCAAAAGCACTTTCTCTCTTTTTATCTGCCCAGAATCACAACAAACTTAGTTGCATACATGTTCAAAGAAATGTCTGCAACGATCCAGCCTAAAGATTGATTCTATATCTACAAACCTCGCAAAGACCCATACATCACCTTATGTTTCTGTCTTAATAAAAAGGATGATTTTTCTCTTCCACTCAATTTTCTAGCTTTCAGTCTTTGAGGTTTTCTTTTTTATTTTTTTTCTCTTCTAACATGTGTAGTGCTTTAAAATATAATTTTCTGTTCTCATTCATCCATTTTCAGTTTCATTCTGGTCCCTCGGGGTTTTATTTTTCTCTCCAACTTTGTCTTTTATTTTTTACACAACTTTGACAAGTACAGTATTAGAAGTTTCTTTTTAAGTAATCTTCCACTCTAGAAACCAATCAAGACAAAAGAAAATCTATATTTTGCAGATCATTTACTGTGCCTACACTGTCTGTACACAGAACAAATATAAAGAAAATATTGCTACTGAGCGGGTGATGAACAATATAACATCATGAATCGTTCCAAGTACTGACATTTACTAACATAGTACCCTTCCTACAATATTGAACTGCTTATCCAGTTATTTGATTTAATAAGAATATAAGGAGACCTGAACACCCAAATTCTGAATAACAGGTTTTTAGGAGCATGAGAGACTAAAATAAGAATTTCATGGTGAGTTTTTAAAATTGGAACCCTGTTGTTTCAGCTATATTCGACAGTCATAATAATTTGGAATGTTTCCAGGAACAAGCTTCATTTGGATTCTGATGCAGAGAGATATTCGAGAAGCAAGAAATACATATCAGGTATAAATAGTAGCTTCAGTAGACTAGAAAGGCTCACTACATTAATAACGAACAAAAACAATTAGCATTTTAAAACATAAACAAGGAAAGAAAATTGCACAAAAAGGAAGGCTAAATAACTGGGTTTTTTCCTCAAAAAATAATTTAAAACAACAGACTGAATCTGAGAACAACAATATTTCTGACAGCTGTGTTGCATTTTGGTTGCCTTACAAGGAAATAACTAATGTATAGTCTCTTTCAAAGCAATCATTTTCTCATATGAGTTTAATAAAATATTTCTCTTTTCTATTTTATTTCTTCAGACTTGTTTCAGAGTGATAGCTGGTACACTCCCTTTACTAGTCTTCTCATGACGCAGCATTAGCAAGAAATCAGGCATTTATGCCATTTGGCTTCATTAACACCATTTGCAATCTATGCACATTTAATATTTTCTCATCTAGTACTTCGTACCTCTTGTTTTATATAAGGGAATTTACTTGTAAAAATGGACTTCCTGAATTCTTAGGATTCGTGGGCAGTTCAGCTAAAAATGCCCCTAGCCTTTTTCTGAACACTGCAGAGGCAGTGCCAAGCACTGACACTAAGGGGCAAGCCCCTCTGGGTTATTGTGGAGCCTCTCAGATGCACCCATCAGCTCCAGGAGGAATTTCATCTTCCCTTGCTTTTCCTGAGGGACTGTGGCTGTGATAAACTGACTGAAAGTTCACAGCAAAGTTCCCTCAAGATTTTAAAAGGACATGAATTATCTCTGTATCAGGGTGTTATGAGGGAAGAGACAGAAGGAGATTTCTTTAAAATGCATTTCTAATCTATTTCCTTTTCTTTTCAAGGGAACAAAGCAAATTAGCTTTGTGTTCTGCCTTTCTTATACTTTTGAGCTTTTCATTTTTCTCTTTGAGAAAAAGTAGATCCGTTTGGAACACAATTCTCCTTCCTCTCTACATCCTACTCATTTGGCTGCCAGAACAAGGAAAATTTGATTCAGTTACTCGGAATGCAGCCCAAAGAGAACACCCAAGGTCAAATTTTGGAAGGTAAACAAAAAAAAAGCAAAAAAATATGTAGCCGTACACATTAGTATGTATAGTATATATTAGTGTGTATGTTAGTATACATTTAATAATATACATTAAAGAATTTTCCTTCTGCAAAGTCCAAAATGTTCCCTTCACAACACAGTGCTTAAATCCTGTCTTGTAACCAGTGCTCACATAACATCCTTTCCTATGGCTAAGCTTATCCATTTGCTTGTAGGTACAGAAAACTTCTCAATAAATATACACTTTGGTTGGAGAAGCATTCTTGGGGTAAACCAATTTCAATCAGGTTAATAAGAAAAAAGGTGAAAACAAAATGGTGCTGACAAACACTTCTCCATTCTTTCTTCTTTTAAAAAGAATCAAGCAAATGAAAAAATGAACGACTGAAATACTGTCTTGTGGCAAAAAAATAATGATGCTATATGAATGCAATAAAACTGCTGCTAACAAATTTGTTGCAAGGCAGAATTTTTAAACACTCCAGAAATTTATAACAGGGATAAAGAAGTGAGAAGCATGAGGGATGGAACAAAATACACGTGGGGGGAAGGGGGTTGTGAGTTTGTTTGTTTTCAATTATATATAATAAACTTAAATTTAATTTCTCTTATATTTAAAATAGTATTTATAAGGCAGAAACCCACAAATAATAGTGGCTGAAACTCATTTAAGATTTAAATTTTTGAACTGTAGTTTAAGCACTAAATTGACCATCTGGTTCTTTAAAGATAAATGTATTAACTGCATGAATTTACTTCAAGCTAGTGTGTAATCTAATTTCTCTAAGAAAGAACCATGCAAATGTGGGACAAGGAGGACTTGTCTAAGTCTCTTTATTTTTAAATGTGAAGAATGCCAGGGTAAGGAGGTTGGAAAATTTTGTTACTGTATTAAACATACCTACTATTTTCTTTGAGAAGATCAATTATTAAGCTCACCAGCTTTATTCTGTTTACTACACTGGGAATATATTTTCTTATGTTACATTCTCTTCATCTGTAATATTTCTGTCTCTGTTTAAATGAACATTAGCTGAACAAACCAGCAGAATCTGGGGTTTTGATCATGGTTTCGCTTGCACAACACCGAGTGTTCTGGCAACAGATGGAGTACACCCATCTAAAAGGGGGAAAAGGATCTTTGCACAGGAGTTAGCAGACCTCATTAAAAAAGCTTTAAACTAGCATTGAAGTGGGAAAGGGATAAAACCAGGCTCACTAGATGCAAGCCTGGGGGAGGCATGCCAATGCTTGAGGACAGGGTGCTAGAGAGGCCCTTCAGTGTGCCATCTCAGTGGAAGTAGGGGATGGGGATCAAGGCAGCCACGAAGACAAAAGGGTTTTTGACATGTAAGAAACCATGGGAATGACTGATAATAATCACACAGGAAGTAGGATTTCTCCCTCCAAAAAGGTGGTGGGATCAGCAACCCAGCTGAAGTGCATCTACTTCAATGCACATAGCAACAAAAAAGAGATCTGGAAGCCACTGCACGGAAGGAAAACTATTACAGACATCATCACAGAGAGAGGCTGAGACAATTCTCACAACTGGAATGCTGCAATGAATGGCTACAAACTCTTCAGAGGGCATAAGCAAGGAGGAAGCAGAGATGGGCAGCCCTGTATGTTAGGGAGTGTTTTAATTGTTTACAGCTTAATGATGGTGCTAATAGAGTTCATTGCTTATGGGTAAGAACCAGGGCGAAGGACAACTAGGCAGATATCCTGGTGGCAGTCTGCTATAGACCATAAAATCACTATGAAGAGGCAGAGGAAATGTTCTATAAGCAGCAGGGAGAAGTCACCCAATCACTAGACCTTGTTCTTGTGGGAGACTCAAACTTACCAGATGTCTGCTGGAAATACAGCACTGTAGAGAAGAAACAGTCGAAGAGATTCCTGGAACTGTGTTGAAGATAACTTCCTGATACAGCTGGTGAATGAGCCAGCTAGGGAAGGCATCCTGCCGGTCCTATTGTTGGTGAACTTATAGAGGATCTGATATCCGCAGGCTGCCTTGGGCACAGTGATCGTGAAATGATAAAGTTTTCAATTCTCTGAGAAGGATGGGAGACAGCAAAACTGCAGCCTTGGACTTCCGGAGGGTAGACTGGCCCATATAGGAGATTGACTGAGAGGGTTACTTGGGCATTAGTCCTGAATGGCAAAAGAGTTCAGGAAGGCTGGACATTCTTCAAAATGAAATTTTAAAGGCAAAGGAGAAGGCTGAACCAATGTGCTGAAAGATGTGCCAGTGGAGAAGAAGACTTGTCCGGCTAAGCATGGAGCTGTGGCTAAAACAGACATGAAAAGGAGACTTTACAAGCTTTGGAAGAAGGTGCAACTCAGAAGGTCTATAAGGATGTCATGAGGTTATGCAGGGAGAAAACTGGAAGGGCCAAAGTCCAAATATAGTTTAATCTGGCTACTGCTGTAAAAGGCAATAAAACATTTCTATAAATACCATAGCAACAAAAAGAGGGCTAAGGAATTTCTCAATTGTTTTTTGGATTCAGAGGGAAACATAGTGACAAAGGATGAGAAAAAGACTGAAGTACTCAGTGTCTTCTTTGCCTTGACCTTTAATAGTAAGACCAGTTTTCTCAGGGCACCCAGCCCCTCGAGCTGGAGCACAGAGATGCGAGAATAACGAAACTGCCGTAATCTAGGAGGAAATGGTCAACAACCTTCTACACTACTTAGGCATACAGAAGTTTGTGCCACAAGTTGGGATCCACCCAAGAGTACTGAGCTTTCACCTCATGAGTCTTCACTCATGAAGACACTTTAAATCATTTACCGGCAGTCCTGGTTAAACAAAGAGGTCCCAGTTGATTGGAGGTTAGTCTTTGTGATGCTCATCTACAAAAAGAACCAGAAGGAGGACCAAGGAGCTACAGGCCTGTCAGCCTCACCTTGGTGCCAGGGAAGGTGGTGGAGTAGATCCACCTGAGTGCCATCTCTCCCTAAACTACCTGAAGAGAGGCTATATTGAGGTGGGGGTCAGCCTCTTTTCCCGAGTAACAAATGATTGGACAAGAGGAAATGGTGGCAAGTTGTGACAGAAGAGGTTTAGATTGAATAATAGGAAAAATGTCTCATCAAAAGGGTTATCAAGCATTGGAACAGGCTGTCCAGGAAAGTGGTTGAGTCACCATCCCTGGAAGTATTTAAAATGCATGTAGATGTAGCACTTATGGACACGGTTTAGTGGTGGACTTGACAATGCTGGGTTGGTGGTTGGAGTCAGTGATCTTAAAACTGTTTTCAAATGTAAACAGTTCTACGATTTAACTGCTAGTTCTACCATGTTTAGGTGTTATTTCCTTTTAAAATTTTGCTCTTTTGGAACCCAGATTTTCTCTTTTTTTTTTTTTTTTTCCTAATTTCAGACGTGTCCATAAATAACTTAAGAGGTACAATGTAATCATCAAGGAAGAGCAATTTTAAGACCTATACTGCATGCTTCATCCATTTATACCTTGTTAGTGTTCCAGAGATATGCTTTGACTCTTGCCATTTTGAAGGTTAATTATTCAGAGGTAAGTTAAATTTCTTAATTTCTAAATTTCTTAAATTTCTACTGGTTTTTGAGGAATGGTTTTTCTGATAATGAGTGTGTCATGAGGGAATTTGTGTGTTGTTCATTTCTCCCACTACTGACAGACACAAAAATTTATTATGAAGTGTGACAGGTATAAGAAGATGTAAAATTTAGTTATTAGATAGGATGGGAAGAAACAGTGGATGTCAGTTTTCATTCTGGGGTTTTTATTGTACGTTTTATCTTCTGTTCCATTCTACAACACTCATGCACATCAGATTCACACTAGTATAAGTTTCTGCTCCTGTGCTACCTGTCCAGTGGTAGGACCAGTTGACATGTCTGGATCTCGACTGGTGGCCCAGTCTCTACCCACAATTCCACCTCTGTACTGAGTCAGAATTCCATGCATAGAGTGCACTTCACAAAAAGTCATTCTTTCACTCTTTATTGCTTTCTAACTTAGATGGGTGTGTTGAGCCACCAGTGGTCTTGTTCGTCTTCCCAGACCAATTTCTTCGATTTTTCCCTATAGTTGTAGCCAGTTAGTGGCTATTGCCTGGATCATTAATAATTTCTCTTCACTTCAAGCATGCTACAGGAATTAAAAAACTTAACCATTCATTTGAGCTTTGTTTGTTTCCTAGGAATACCTAAACCATAAGAACAGGGTAGAGCTTTGGATTAAACTTCCCCATAACAATTTTCTGTGCTTTGTTTTCCCAGCTCATACAAGAATGTAACTGGTAATCTAACCCATAAGAGTTGGAATTGCAGATATAGGCAAGGTCTCACTGAACTGTGTTTTTCATTAATGGATGAATAGTGAAGTTTGTTGCTTTTTTTGCAAGCCAGATGGAGAAAAGCCCACAGAATTTGCATAGACAGGTTTGAGAATTAATATTTTAAGAGTCAGGATAGTGTATTTCAAAGGCTATCAATCATCAGGAAGCTTTTAAGACTCTCTCAAAGTAACAGAGGATAAGATCTGAATGCTTTAAGCAAACCTTTTACAGACTGTATTTTATGCTAGAGGTTAAAGAAATCTAAAGCTGGAAATGACCCAAGACTAAAGTACTTCAAGTAAAGTGCTCCAAACTCTTGACTATTTTGTATAAGATGAGGAACACTTTCAAAATAATTATTAGGCACAAAATAGAGCTAGATTTCAGGGTCCAATCTTCATAGTATATGGCTCTCAGAATTTTATACAGGTGAACTGAGATTTTAATAATGCCTTTATCTTTGCTGCTTTGTTCACAGATCACATGAGAAGCGATTTTTTCTTGCATCTCATACCGCAGTGTTGTCAATAAACTCCTGTCTCTTCAGAAAGCACACACTTAGGTAACTTTTAGAATAGGTTTTTTGTCTTACTTAAGTCCTCTTTTGTTTTCCTTCATGATTTCCTTCTGGTCATACTGATTAAAGAAAGTAGCAATGAAAAAATGCATGCTTTTCCCTCTTCTACTAAATGCAGAGGCAATTTTTTGTTGTTGTTTTAGTCCAAGAGATAGAATAAGGACAAAAAGACATTTCTTGCTTCAGGGTGCATGTTTTTATTAGAAAAGCTCATCAGAGCACAAAACCTTCAACCATGAGAGCACAAAGGAGAGAAGCAAAGGTGTATATATGTATAGTTAGATAACATTAAAAAAGTGTATGAGAGGTAGACTTGATTTCACAGGATAGACAGATGGAAAAATGTTGATTGTCAGGGTAGATAAAATAGCTAATGTATCCTTTTTCGAGATCAAATAAAAATCAGGTAAAGAACTGTGCTACAGAGATGATTCTCTGTACTCTGTGGAGATTTTCATCCAGACCACAGAGCTCTCAGGGTTCACTAGAGATTCCTTTTATCTTGCAGCCAAGCTCTTTTCTAAAATGTTTTCTATCCTGCATGCCTAGATGCTCTAACTGAAGGAAATGAAGTTGCACACTTAGAGAAAATGCCCAGAGGAACATAGGAAGACCACAGTGTAAACACAAGAGAATTTCCTGAATTGCGTGACCACTGCTTTTCATAACCCATGATTTCATTCTACATCCAACATTTGAAGTTACGAGAAATTTTAGTTAAAAAAAAATTAAGAGACTATAGTGTTAAATTTATATATTTAATAAATTATTAAAATGTATTACTGGAATTTTAAAATTCAAGTTTTAAATGTGTGAAATTAATACACAGTTATCATATACAATAATACTTGCACAACAATACATTTTTATGACTTTTCTTTCAAGTAGAACAATACATTTTTATGACTTTTCTTTCAAGTAGAACAAGTAATCAGGTGTTCTCAGCTTCTCACAATGCAAGAGAGATAGAAAGAATGTTTACAGGGATTATGTATTTCTAAAAGATTTACTTCTATAGCTATACATTGTCGGTTTAGAATTCTAAGTAAAAAAACCTAGTTATCTTTTTTTTTTTTTTTAATATTTTCTTGTCTCTCGTATTTATTTTAACCAGAGAGCTTGCTTGTGGACAGTCTAAAAGAATGGCTACAACCTTGTCAAAATCGCAGAGTGTCTAATGGCTGTAAAATAAAAGTGTCAAGGTGAAAATCTATAAAGTGAAACAAAAACTACAACAAAAGAGATTAGTTGAAATTTTGTTTGTTTATTTGTTTGTTTGTTTATTTTGTTAAAGAGGATCATTCTCCTTGCCTCAATGATTTTCCCAGTTCTTACTCATAGCACGATGAGAAAGTACATAAAAGAGAGGTGTCACTTTTGGAAGAGGAGAACTCCAATTTGCAAAACAAAATCTTCTGTCTTATGGTGAAAGAGACTGACTAATACAGCTGCACTGGGCTTCTGATACTACTTCCTTCTCTATCTTTTGCATTTCAATTCTCTTGTTTCCAGCATAAAACCCTAAAAAAACCCCAAGAGCAGTATAGGGTTCTTCTCACAAACAAATTTTATGTAGTCATTACATCTCTACTACAGTTATATCTATATCTATGTCCTCGGTTTATATAAATCGATTATAGGATAAAGACATTTGTTCAGACAAATTCAAAGCATTACACTTTTTACTTTTAGATGTAAAGCAAGATCTGATGATATCATGACATGAATCATAGGATCAGATTTCTACTCCAAAGCATAAAGCCAGGTGGGGAAGGGAGAGCAAATCCACAGGTATTTTTCAGAATCAAGGCTCTAGTTGTGAGTGCAGTCTTGAATTTTAGGTGTCAAATACCTGTCATCAAACCCTGCTTAGTAACTGCTGATTAATGCCTAGAAATGGTCAACCTCAAAACAAAATTTAAATACCTCTAATTCTTCATTCCTTTAAATATGTAACTTAGATACAGTTCTGATTGCATGGGAATAATAACAGTAACATTAATAGAATAATTAATAATAATAATAATAATGATAGTAATAAATATCAACCATATGAACTTCAATGAGGGAAAGTGATAGATTCTGCACCTGGGATGGGACAACCATGGATGTACAGACTGGAGGATGACATGCTGGAAAGCAGTGCTGTGGAAAGGGACCTGGGACTCCTGGTCAACAGAAAGTTGAACATGTGTCTGCAGTGCTGTGGCAGCCAGGAGGGCCAAGCATCTGCTGGGGTGCATCAGGCACAGCATCGCCAGCCGGGCAGGGGAGGGGATTGTCCCACTCTGCTCTGCACTGGGGCAGCCTCACCTTGAATATTGTTTGCAGTTTTGGGCTGTCTCATTTCTCCACCTCAGTGAGATGGGGAGAGAAAATGAAATACCTCATGGATCAAGACAAAGACAATTAGTGTCACAGGCAAAATAAACTTGACTTGGGGAAATTAAATTTCATTTAATTTATTGCCAACAAAATAGAGTGGAATTTTTAATTTTGTCCTTGGGAAACTTCACCACACCCCTTCTTCCGAGGCTGAACTTCATTCTTTCATTCCCAGCTCCTCCCTCTGAGCAGCGCAGGGAGAAACGGAATAGGACTTATGGTCAGTCCTTAACAGTGTCTGTCTGCGGCTTTTTCCTCATCATTTTTTCACCCTCTTCCACCTTGAAGTCTCCACACAACTGCAGTGCCTTCAGGAAATATTCACAAGCTGTGGTATGGAGTCCCCCATGGCCTCCAGTGTGGGCATATTGCTCAAGGATGGTTTTCTTCACAGATTGTCGGGGAAACACCTGCTCCAGCATCAGGAGTATCTCCTCCCTTTCCTTATTCTTTGGCCTTTATGTTACCAGGGCTTTTTCTCATGATTTTTTTTTTTTTCCTCATTCCTCACTGTTCTCTATGTTTTAAACGTTTTCCCAGAGGTGATACCAGCTTGTCTGAGGGGCTCAGCTGTGCCCTGTGGTGGCCCCGTGATGCAGCCAGCTGGAATCAGCTGTGCTCAGCACAGGGCAGCCCCAGCCCCTCCTCACAGAGGCCATCCCTGCAGCCTCAGCTGCTGGCGCCTGGACACCTGCACACAGTACAGTTCAATGCATCAAACAAAGCACATTCCAACAATATCTGATTTTTACTTCCCGAAATTTGAGCACTTTTATTCCTCTCCAGGAAATTATGCTGACACTGATCTCCTTTCAAAAACAAGAGAAATTGAACTTATGTGACTTTGATGACAGTAAAGCTTTAATATTAAATAAGTAATTAAGCAAATAAAAGGGATGACTAGGCAAGCAAAAATTTGATGTGTTTTCCCACTTGAAAATTTATCTATCCAATCAGTCATCTCAACCTTCCTTACTTGATATATGTTTGACAGTAATTGAATAAAACCTCCTATATTTGGGACAAAGCATATACCATGTATCCACTCTCAGCTCCAAATTCATTTTCATAATGGCCCAATTGAGCCCCTGCTTTTGAAAAAGATATATATTTGCACTTACTGGAATCTGATGAAATCACTAAGAAACATTTTCTGTAAATCTACTTCAAAACTGAATAAAATCTGAAAATTTAATACAGCAGGATATATGTCCTGCAGGATCAGATAAGTTATTTCATATTATTTTACTGCACAGCTAATTCATAATGTAAGATACTGCTAAGGAAAAAAAATACATGCAGTAAACTTTCAATTTTTCATTGGCAATTCCTAATATGGACTTCTTTCTTTACTTTCATGGTGACATTAATAACTTTATTTCTGCAGAATTATATTATTACATGACAGGTTATAACTACAGTGTAACATATTGTACAAAAACCAATGGCATATGTGATTCTGCAGTGCTGTGAGAAAAGCTGATAATAGCATCACAAAAGCTTCTTTCCTTTCAGTTTTGGCAATTATACATATTATACATATTACAGTGTTCCAGCCAGCCAAAGGGAAGAAAGGCACAGGGCTTTCATCAAGCTATGCAAAAGGTGCATACTTTCAGTCTGACATGTGGTTTGTGATTTGAGTAATCTGTTCTTAAGTTACAATTATAATTATACTGGATGAGCACAATGTCAATCCAAAGATGGACAGATGGGTTTTAGCTGGCCTGGTTCTAGGGAATAAAGGAGGATAATTGCTAGAGGTTCCAAATATTGACCTGATTGAGAGACACCGTATTGGGTTATTTTAACATCTGAGAACAGAAATCTACAAAATCTGATAAATTGCATTACTTCATGTTGTTACTTTCATATGTAAAGAACTATATATTATCTACAAAGTTAAAGAATAGTTACAGCAAGTACTGTAATTCTCTACATAAAGCAATTTATCAAATTTCAGGGACACTGACGGACTCAGTATAGGTTTAATATCTTTGAATTATCTCTCTGTGTCCCTGTTGTTAACAGTGATGATCTTCCACAAAGAATATCTTGCTCCATAATCAGACACTTAGTGCAGCTGATGTACAAATTTTTTTTTTTAGAGCGATAGCTTTTATAACACTTTTTCATCAGTTTCTACCAGAACGAGGTCAGTTTGTGTTTAGAAGAGTAAACAAGCAAATTGCTGTCCCCTAAAAAACTGCTAAATAAAAAAAGAGAAGAAATCTGTGCCTTACATTTCTCCTGAGTCCAAATATAATAGAAATATGTTAAAATTTCCACGCTAAAGCATAAAGAAACATGAAACTGAGATCAATTCTGTTATGCATTATAATGTGATTTTTGATTATGAGATTCCAATTTTTTTGTTGTTTTCTCATCATCAAATTAGTTCTTTTAGTCTCATCAGCCTGCAACAACACTATCTGCTGGATTAAAATATCAATCATATTTCTGAAGCAGGTCTTGTTATTTAAATCTCATCTTTTTCTTGTCCTTTAACTCATTTCCTTTGGGTACATCATTAGGTAGCTGAAGTAAATCAGTAGTTGTGTACTACCAGGGGTAATCATGTTCTTATGAATTCTCTGGTCAACAGTTTCCATTGTTCAAATCTTTTCTGGATGTTGCTAATTCCCAGGAAGAACACTGAACTTGTACATGTTAGTGTCTGAGAACACTGTTTGAGATCTTTTGTTTACATCTACTGTAAATTTATCATGGTTAGATCTTCACTTCTGTGTTCACAGAAATGTCTCTGGGTGAACACCGTCACAATACTCTTAACTGTGTTTGGGGTGAGACACAATCACCCTACTTTTCTGTGTTTTATTTGAGTTTCTGCCAAGAAGTCAGGCTAAATGTTTCAGCATTCTCAAACGAATCTCCTTGCTCTGAAGCAGGGGACTGTAATTTGATAATCACACAGCACATTCAGCTTCCAGTGTTGATGCTGTTTAAGATTATTACTGCAGAAACATATTTTATTCCTTACCGAAATCTAAAGCTCCAGCTGAACAATTTAAGAGAGAAGGCTGTCCACTAAAAATTATATTGTGTAATTGTGTAACAAGATTACATGTGTGTAATATTTTCCAACTATTTCTTCAAATCAAAATACAAACAGGCATTTACTCTGTTCTCAGGTGCCCTGTAGTTCGTAGCAATATTGTATTTTCTTGGATTAATTATCACAAATATTTTGTCATAATTATTGATTATTATATAATTGAGAAATCTTGTACAGTAGAGATACTTGGATAGATTTACAAATTACAAAATCATTAAATAATCCAGGTTGGGCATTTAAGATTGTTCTTGTAGCAAAGACAAAGAAAACTTGATGGAATTGTATATACTATGTCAACTATGTCTTAACTTTATAGGAATGAAAGTTACCCTATTTTTTTTCCTCTGAAGAGATTCATACTAGAAGTAAAACTGAGAAAAAAAAAAAGCTGAAAAATGCAAACACAGAATGCTTTGTTAAACACCAGGTTAAGCTTGACTATAGTGTTTCACACATTTATTCTCATTCATGTAGGAGTCAAATATCCAGCCAAAGTCAAGTGTTTATCGTACAGGCATGATTTACTGAATCTCAGAAAGGATACAAAATAATTTAACATATTTTCTTGCACATCCTCTGATGTCTAACTTGAATATTTTTAGACACCTTTACATCTGGCACAAACAGATAATGAGGAATTTCAATTAAATTTTTTGAGAGGAATGTATTTGATTTTCTTTTTTAAAGTTGTTACCTTATTTTTTCAGTTCCAAACTTGTCTTTTACTCTTTGAGATCATCTATATCACATAACAGAATCAAGAGTATTCCTTCGCCTTTTTGTTTTCAGAAGGAATGCAACAAAAAGAAATTTTTTAGGTGAATTTAAATTTCAAGCAACAATTTAAAGTGGGGAAAAGAAAATTGCATTTCTTTTACATTAGAATAATTTGAAAGAATTGTTCCAAGAAGTTACAATGGGGATATAATACATAATCCTAAATAAAGCCTCTCGGAAACATATGCATCTTAGGTATGACATCCTTATAACCTTTTGCTCCACAGATTTCCACCTATTTTTTCATGCTTCTTGCTAAATTGCACACAGCCACAGCCAGAATATCTACTTATATTGCACATATAGGGTTTTAATTTTTGTAATCAAATGTAATGGGTGATTTAAATTGCTGGCTTGTGGTGAAAACCCATTTTTAATTCCTCTTTTTACATATGGAGGGCACTGATCCAGATATTGAAAGAAAAAAAGGACCTCTAGGATCAATGGCTATAAAACAATAAGGTAGATACAGGTTATTTCAGCATCTCCATTATACCAGGTTACATGGGAACATTAGAGGATTTATAGCTCTGAGCAGATAATTCTCCCTGGATTTCTATGTGGCTGGCTGCACATATCTTTGTGTGAGAAAGCTAAACCGCAGAGAATTTCACTGTCCATATGAACTAGATTAAGAAACAATACTGACAATCTGAGAACAGTCTGGGAAAAGAAAATGAATCAATGAATCTCTCAAGAGGCCAAGCAGGTTATAATAGCAACCACTATGAGCAGTACAAATTCGCAATGATACCAGTGGAGAATCCCAATGTGATAGTTTCATATACCAAATTAGTAAGTAAAAGAGACAGAGTGCCATTGGTTGAGAAGCAAGCTTTATAGTGTTTAAGAACAGTCAGAATTCATACACTTCAGTACATTAAAAAACAAGCAAGCAACAGGGAAGAATTATTTTCTGGATGACAACTTCTCATATTTTTTCAGTGGAATTGACTAAAATTAAGTGAAGATGAATAAATTGAATAATTTGAACTAAATCCAATCACCATTCTGCTTACAGAAAGCATTAAAGTATGGAAGACTGCAACACTAATAAACCAGTTCAGTACCCCTGTTTCAGTAGTACCTGAACATTTTGCAGAAAGCTGAACCAGAAGATATTATCTAAATATCTGGACTTCTATGCATCAAAGGTCTTGATTTATATTCCCTATGATTTTTTTAAAGTAAAATAATGGTTTTAAAATGTAATTGAATGGTAGTTTTACATGTTTTCCCATCTCACTTTCAAAAAAACAAAGGAGGAAAGTTTTCTTCATGAACTTACATAATTCATTGTCAAGAAAGCAGCTGAACATTCACATGACAAGCAGAACACATTTTGAAGTTTTCTACAGGTTCATTGCCTGCTAGACAGATTAAAGGCGTGGAAAAAGAGGACTTCTCCAGGAATTTCTTCAATCTAGGCAGGAATACTGCTCAGTGTGATTCTGCCTAATATATTAGTCCCCTGCTTCTCTTCCCATGTGCAGCTGTGACAGCCCTTGAAATATTACCTGTGCCTTCTCTTAACTCTTGCTTCTTTATGGTCAAGACCTTGCTCAGAGATTGAAACAACACTCCACTGAGAAACACGAGTAACGCATTGTAGTCCATTAGTTTCTCATTTAGTATTTATCCGCACAGCTGCAGCAAGGTAGCATTATATAGACCAATCCAAACTAGATCTAAACAGCATCTCTTAGCTGCAAGTAGAATCTAACCTCAGATACACAGCTCTTAGTGCAGGCTCATTTACTTTTATTCTTGCTGACATCTATGCCAGTGTTAGTTATGTATCCATGCCTGAGATAACTTATGTATTTCTTCATTGCCAGGCAGTACTCTTGTGATATGTACATTATTTCTAAAGTGGTACATGTCCAGATTAGCGTTAGCAAGACAATCAAGTCACTTTTGGGGATTTAACATGTGCTACATATTCTTTAAAACTTTATGAAACTCATAAGACTATGATCATTATACCTTGCAAATTTTACTCACCCCTAAAAGAGCTGTTTGTAAACCTTTCACTGATGAAATTCTGTGGCCTCTAAAGCAGTGGTCAGAGCTACCAGTTTGCTCATAGTTTGCGATCTTTTTGCTCTGTCCACCACTAAATAACCACAATATTTCAAATAACTTTCAAGCATTTCAGAGAAATAGATAATCTTCCGAATTACATCTACAATCTGAACAAGGATTAATTATAACTTGAATACTTACAGAATATCTAGGTCTTTCTTTCTGTCCTTCAATTCTTTTGCTACATTTTGCACTAAAAAATAGTGCTTGGCTGGTATTTTAGGTGTGATCAAACATAAATACTAAAGAAATACCTTATGCACAGTTTTACACCCTGACAATGAAGGAAATATTTGTTACAAGGTCATACTTCCTTCCTTACTGTAGAAAAAGAAGCTGTCAGTGTTGCCAAAATAGTACATATTTTGAAATATTTACTCTACTGTATGAAAATGAATTTATTCTGCTGTCTCTTTATTATCCTTGATATGATTTGACTGGCTATGTTAAACCAGAAGTCACTTGTAGTGAGAAAAAAAATACTATGACCTTTTCATTTTGTTAGGCAATATTTTTTCTTTTTCGCCTGCTTTCCAAGAAAGTAGCAAAAAGTCATTCTCTGTTCAAAAATAAGACCTGGTTCAGTAAATTTTTTTATTTTCATCTTGTTTCTCTTATCTATGCATAAGCAATCTCTGTGATGCCTCAATGTTTCATTGTGCTTATCTTCACAGCAGTTCTGTAAAAGAACACTATTTCTGCTATGCAAATGCACAGAAAGAAAAGGGACCTGGGAGTGCTTGCTGACAGCTATCTGGATACGGGCCAGCAGTGTGTCCAGGTGGCCAAAAAGGCCAATGCCATCCTGGACTGTATCAGGAGTAGTGTGGCCAGCAGGACCCGGGCAATGGTCATCCCCGTGTCCTCAGCACTGGGCAGGCCACACCTCAAGTTCTGTGTCCAGTTCTGGGCCCTTCACTTCAAAAAAGACATTGAGGTGCTGGAGCGATTCCAGAGGAGGGGAATGGAGCTGGTGAAGGCTCTAGGAAACTTGTCTTATGAAGAGCAGCTCAAGGAGCTGGGGTTGTTTAGTCTGGACATGATTGAAAGTGCATAAACTCAGTGAATATTTCTAATCATGGAAGATATGCCCAGAGAAAAAAATGTGCAATCAGAAAGCAAATAACAGTATTCTCACAAACTGTACAAATATAGAGCCACACTGTCAACAGGTAGATACTAACATCAAATGAAGTTATGTGATAATTTGGACTAGCTAATACATATTATAAGCTATAATATTATATATATTATAGATATAATCTTTTGAACATAATAATACATTATTTTATTATTTAAAATTATGAGTTTTCATTATTTTAATTTTAATTATCACTTTAAAAATAATTTTCAAAAATATATGAATTAATTCTGGAAGCATATGGTTTTTAAAGGAATTTAAAATTTATTTAAACATTAAATGTGTGTTTCCTATTAATAATGCCACTTCTATAGATAAAAATATTTGTATTTTCTGACTGCAAGATAACCAGTTTCCCTGGTTATGTATTCAAACATGATTTTTAGGGTCTTTTTGAGTTTTTCCTGTTGGTCTGTTTCCACATCATTTTACATTCCTCAACACATAATTTGATTTTATGAAATTTGGAATTAAAAAAAAAAATGGAAAGGAGAAAATATTCTAACTCAAATGTAAGATTAAACAGAAAGTCTTGTGCAAAAGGGTCATACAAGTCTAACAATGCAAAATACCAAGTCAAAGTAGATTCAGTAATGGAATCCTTCTCTATACACAGAATGATGCTTTGATGTAAAATAAATAAAAATAGCGTAAAGTAAAAGAGGCAAACTCTTCTTGCATTTTTCCTTCTTTCACAAGACTAGAACAGCTGGGAATACAACCACAGAGCTAAGAACACTTTGAAAAACTGTTCTTCATAACACTTGAACTTTGGCCTTGATGTTCCTATAAATTCTTGCTTTGAACAACAGCAACCTCGCCTTTCTGAGAACATGGAATATTCCACGCTATATTACATAATCATTTATTAAAAAAAACAAATCAAATCAAATGACAGTTTCTGATATGCTGTTTGGTTTGTAAGAGTTCTAATATTCAGAATATTAATATTTTTACCTAGGCTATTGCAGGCCTTAATCCTGTTATGGGTTTCTCAGTTTCTACTGATGTAAAATGAAAGGAATGCACAGGAATCTTCTAAATTCATGTTTGGGAGACACTCAAATACCAGACTATGTGGAGGCACTGATTTTTACATATATGGAAATGAAAGAAGTATTTCTTAAATGAAACAGATGTAAGAAAATAAAAAGAAAAAAAAAAGACCTCAACACAAAGAGCTTAATTGTTAGCATTCTTGGCTCCTTAACATCTAAAAGTCAGTTCTCTGCCTCTAAGATTTGAATTCCTCATTTCACATTCAAAAGACAATTTAGGAACTTCAAGAAAGAATCCATACAATATGTGACCTGTTTAGATTAATGCAAACAAATAAGAAAACCTAATGTGATAAAGCATATCTTTAATTTTTACTTTCTAGAAAGTGAGATTAAGAGCTAGAACATTATTAGTATTTAATATTTAGTATTAAGTATTAGTATTTAGTATTAATTATTTAGTATCCAATTAATTCTTTCTGTACTATATTAAATTTTCTCTTTCACTGCAGGACAATGTTCTGGTAATAATAATTAAGGAAAGGAAGGAAAGAAGGAAAGGAAAAATATAAGCGAAAAGAAACAAAGACATAATGGCTATCTTCCATATGTATTTTACTGGATACAGATTAGTGGAACCTATTTCATTCATATCAATGAATTCATATCATGTCATGTTTACAAATATAGAAGTTTCATTCTAATCTCTTCTCACTGAAAGTAAGAGGAAAAATTCATAGAAAAATAATATTTCACAGTTTTGCTCATAAAATATCTCCCACTTTGCCTGTCATTTAAAATAACCTACAGTTAATAGATATACGTATTTTCCTAGAGCACTGGAAAGGAAATTTATGGCTATTCTTTTGTTCTGTTTCTTTAAAGGAAAAATACAGACAGTCACATAAAGAATGTACTTCAAAATGCAGCTTAAATAAAATATTCTATTTTTTTTCCTTGTTGATCTATTTTTGCTACTTTAATTGAAATCAACTGTAGCTCTGATCAATGAAATAAGTATTTTTAAAATACCACTTTTAAAGTCATGTGAAATCCTTTTATTTGTATACGAAGGAATACGGTGATGCTCTACAGTACAGTTGGGAATCTTAGATGTCATTGGAAAAGTAAGGTAGTTTCATTATATAATACTATTAAAACATAATCCCAGAACTAAACTCACTCCTGATTGTTTAAACTGAGTAACATGGAATCAACTTTTCTGATTCTTCCCTGAAATAAATTAAGCAATTTGTGACCACAGCAGTTCCACTTTGCAGTCACTACTAGAATCTATGAAATGTGGCACTGCAAAAAAAAAATTAATTGGCTACGGATTTCAAAGGATGTTGAGATGCCTGCCTCCAATCTGTGGGGCAGCAGGCTATTTCCTTCCACTCTGAATATGGATTTTGTTCTCAGGTACCATATCTGTCTTCACTTCCATTCACTTCCATTCCCAATCTTTCTACTGCGGTCAAATTTTTCAGAATTTTTTGGGCATGGAGTGAAAGGAATTCATTATCATTTTAATGAGTTTACCTTAGTGTAAGAATGCAAGATTTGCCATGAGAGGTTAGATTTCATGCTACCAATCCCATAACCCTTACTCTCCCTCTAGACAGAATCAGCTGCTTCAGAGGAGTCATCCACAGTGAAAAATAATTTATTCAAGGCATCTGAACATAAAGGCAAAAAGATGCAGGTAGGAATATATTTTTATAAAGAAAAAAAAGGTAGTTGTGTAGGGAGTGATTCTATTTTAATTGAATTTATGGGATTTTTGCAAGACAGGAACTTACGGAAACAAACATTCTCAGTTTAAGACATATTTGAGAGGAAATACAACTTTGTGAAGGTTAATTATAACAAAATATCGTTAGGAAGGATGTATCCAAAGTAATTGTCATTGAGGAATGGTGTATTATTATTCAAAGTAATTCTTATGAAATAGAATTCTCAGGCCATTGTAAGACCTTAATGTACAAAAAGAAAGAAAACTGGGAAACTTACAGAAGAAAATTAAAATTAAAAAAAAGAACATTTAAAGATCTCTGGAGATGCCCCAAATAGGAAGTAGAATTGAGTCTAGAAGTTGTACGAATGGTTTGACAACAACTATTCAGATAGGAGCCAAATATGGAAAAAGTATCTTTCAGCTATAAAAACTGGATTAGTCTCCTCAACAAAGCAGAAAAATGCTCTACCCTGCAGGGTTGTGGTTGCTTCCCAGTGAACAGGTTAAGCTAAATTCACTAAAAAAAGTTTTATTTGGTACTGCAGAAGGAAAATACTCAGTTTCATGTCTCAGTTTCAACAGAAGGGATGATGGCTATTTGTACTTCATGATGATTATGACCCAGATGTATTTGCTGGGAATATAGGAAAAGGTTAGGATTGGTGTCCTTAGTTCTGTCACATCAGTCTTCTGTTCTTGAGAAAGGGTAAATATTCTGATCTCAAGTAAAGGAAGCATCAGGAATATAACATTTACATATATATATATATTCTAAAAGAAGTAAGAAAGCTACTAAAGGATGCTCTTGTTAAGCACACTTCTGAAAAATATATAGAGAAAAGAACATAAATTATACAACTTGGTTCTCTCTCCATTCTCTTAAGAAAGAATTAAGGGAAGTATTTTTAGCTGAGTAAATACCATTCTTTTTCTCTTCTAAGGCCAAGAATTTACAATGGAGCTTCTAGCCAGGCATAAAAAATGGCTTAGCTTTTCCAGAATTGTCTGTAGGAATAAAAAAAATCAAGATATATCTCATCTTCAGTTCTCTGAGTTTCTTGAAGTATTCCTTATTAAAGTGTCTGAGTGACAATTAGGTACACTGAGTCCCAAAATTAAACTAGAAAAGATGCTTTATTAGTTAAATGGGGGAAAATGTGTAATTTCTTGTGGGTCTGTATAAGCAGTGAAAGACTGTTGGATTTTTCACATTTGAAAGAGAACCTGATGGCTGTGAAACCTGTCACTTCTGCCTTTTCTAACATGACTCTCTGTAGCCAGATAAAGAATTGTTTGCTCACCTGGTGGGAAAAATACAATGCTTATTCTACAAAATCATTAGCCTATGGAAACACAAAATATTTATTTTGTAGGATCGTGTTCAACACTGACCAAAATAATGAACCACCTTAGGCATGCCAACTCAGCTCCGTATTTGAGAATTGAGCGATCGGGTGTAACTTTGGCTCTAGGACCACTGGAGACCACCAGAAGGTCCTACAGTTTTTCTGTACCTTTTCTGCACAATTTTGGTGGAGATATCCCCTTGTGCATCTGGTGCTGTAATAAAGAATGCCTGCTTTTTAATGCTGCATTTGTGTTAAGGAGTTTTGGACAGTTTTTCAGCAATATCTCAACAGTATCCTTTCTGTTTGCAATTTTAGTTATGTCTTATTTTAATTTTGTATTTTTGATTTACTCCTATTCTTGCTCTAATGCTATGTTAATCCTTTTACTTTTTGCAAAGGAAAACAACAATGAAAAAGAAAAATAATTCACAAAACTGAAAGGATTTATGTTCACCCTTTGTGAACTACAAAGTGCAATGAAGTGAAGAGGTTACAGATGTTAAATCTGTGGTTTCTTCTGGACCTGTTCTGCTAGACAAAATCCAGTATGAGACTTCGACTGTGCAAGTTTTTTTCTATTAAATGTACGTTTTGACGTTCACCTCCGTTTACAAAAAATTCATGCATTCATTACATTTTATGAAGAATCAAAACCATAAATTTTCTCTTTGAAAAGCTTCTTCCTTTTCAACAGAACAAGAGAAAACATGCAACATTACTTTAAATACTGTTTTTTTTACAAAGATTATCTACAATTTAGTTTCTAAGTGTCAGTGTGATCTTTTTAAGAGCAATTTTTCACAGCAGTTCAGCCTTCCATGTTACATATACACAGGGTCAAACAGAAGGCAAGCAGTGGGAATGGAAAGAATTAGAGACCATTTCTAATTCCTGTCTGAACACAAGTCACCTTACAGTGTTGAAAATTTTCTATTGGTGAAACGTTTTTTCTTCCCTGACAAAATGCTGATTTGTCAAACTCTGCTCTAAGATTTTAATTTCTCCTGAGGAGCTGGAGTGCAGAGAGAAGTGCTTACAGTGTAGTTAGACGACAATAACAAAAATTATGACTCATCCTTTCTTTGGGGTCTGTGCAGTGAAAGTTTATTTTTAAATTAAAAACAAAACAAAACAAAACAAAACAAACAGGGGGAAAAAAAGGTAACTTAGGTAACTTAAAGAATTGTCTGAACCTAAAGTTTTTCAAATGAAAAGTAAACATTCAGGGATGTTGAAAACAAGAAACATCATCAAAGTAAAAACAAACAAACAAACAAAAACAGCCCTCTGCTTTGTTTCTTTTATGAAGTGTGGAATATCTCAGAAAGACAAGAACCCAAGAATTAAACCTGAACTTGAAGTATAGTCTGTGTCTTTGATCCAGAGCAGAATAGACTGCTGTCACTTCATTGCATATTTATTAAAACTATTAAAATTCATGAACTTAAGATGCCCTGATATCATCGATGAAAGTGTTGAACCAATGAAGGGATGATAACAACTAATTAAATCCATGCAGCAAAAATCTATCCAGAGCTCCCAAAAAGGTTGTCCTACATCTCTGGTGATGCTATGGTAAGAGAATATTTTATATTGTTCTTAGAGAAGCAAGAAGCAATATTCTGTTCTCATTTTTAATTTCAATGGATGTCCTTTCAAATACTTTCATCTTGTTTCATCTATTTTCTTTTGAGCAAGTAAAGAAGACAAGGAACAAAGAATTCAATACACAGCTATCTTGCATAGCCTCAAATCATCCTTACAGCATGGTGGCAAGAAGTTTATCAAAATTTACCACTTTGTAAGAATTACATATTTTGGTTGTTCATGTAGCTCAATTATTTGAAAGAGAAATATTGTGCTTTAAAGTAGCAGAAGTTCTTCTGTCAGATACTGGAAAGAGTGCTCAGGAAAGAAACAACTTAAAGAGAAAGATGTATAGAGGCCTTTAATAATTTGACATTAATGTATGAATGCAGATTAAATTCTCTTTTTTAATACAGCTCTTTAAAATCTATTTTCTTTGTTTTATAGGGCTCATTGAAAATTTCTCACATTGTCTACTTACAAAACCTTTAATTCGTGTTCAATTAATAATGAATAAGCTAGTCAATTACTTTTTTCATTTGCAATCTACTTGATTATAAATTATACATGAAAAGATGATTCATTTAATATTTTAGCCCTGTTCTTGACTTACCTAGAAGGGTCACCTAAAAGGTGTTTCACAATCAGTGGTGTTTTATAACCTGGGGTCTGTTAAAGATTTCCTTAAAATGACACACTGATAAAATAGATAATGACAGAAATAATTCTCTTATGTTATTTTTGGAGTTACAATTTTTACACAGACCATAAAGGTAATTGTTTTACTTATCTAGATTATTTTCCTTGTAGTTGCATCCTCTGAGAGATTACGAAAGTGTCCAGGTGACTAACCTCACAGGACTCATTACTATAAACTGTCAGTAAAACCCAAAACAATTAAGAGCTGGGAACTCAATTATTTGAAATAGGATTTCTGGTATCTTTTTTTTTTATTTGCTGTTACCAGTCTCTAGTGACTGCAATCTTTAATTTATGACATTTTCTTTTAGTAGATTTTCATCTTTAACATTAGAAATATGCGCACTTGTCATATTGCATGTTCTGGAAAGCAGTTAATAAAATAACATGATAAACAAATCTCTGAAAATATTCTATAATTACAACATTTTATCATCTTGATATCATGAATAGGTGTAACAGTCCTTTTCCTACCAAAAGACAAAAAGGTTTTGAATTATAATTTTGTTACTCCATTTTGTGCACTTTTTTTCTGAGAGCTTCCTCACTGCAGAAAGATCCCACTTTCTTTACCATGCAAGGCTTTTCTGTCTGCAGAAAGGAACAGATCCATGCCTGAAAAACTATGCTGTTATTTGTGGGCACAGATTGCCCCTGCGGTTGAGGCTCAGCATGAAAGACTGCAGCAATCTCAGCTCAGTGGGGAGTGGGAGTGAGCCATGGGCTGAATGTTTCCTTTCAGGTAGGATTTGGACTTCATCTGGCAAGATGTGGGAGGCTGAAACTATCTGACAAGGCAAGGAATAGAGGCCTCTGTACAGATCAGCAGGTTCTAAGCATGATATACCGTGTCTCATCTTCATCTCAGAAAGCGTCATATCAGATGTGCAGAAGGTAAATAAATATATGTTACAATGAGACACTGAGGAATGTGAAAGTCTTTCTTCCACTACAAGACCAAACTTCCAAGCTGTGAAATCCCCGGCTTCAGTTCAGGCTCAGGTCCCTACTTTGTAAAAGGGACCCTGAATTTCATGCATAACATAAAAGGCTAGTTGAAGGATGGTCTACAAATCATAAAAACTGAAGCTTAAGAAACAGAGACTGAACCTAGAGTTTTTCTAATTAAAACTAAACATTCAGGGAGCGAGACATTCTGGCTTTGGAGACAGAAATCTAGGTCTTCTGATGAACTAGAGACCCGTTTAACACCTTCTAAGGTCTCTAAAAGCTCTTAGACTCTAAGTAGTGCTCTTAGTCTCTGACTCCTCTCCTAGAGGATGTAAACTTTTGATAACGAGGTCTCAGCTTTCAAAAGTATCTCATAAAAAAACATTGTTCCAGTATCAATACTAAATAAGCTCCAAAAATTCTGAGAAGCAAAGCTGACTGGTCAGAACCCAGAAATTCAGTTTTTAAGCACATTTTGAATGTTTCTAGATTAAATATCTGTTATATTCTCAAACTTTATTATCTTCTGTCATTTCCTTTCAAAATTTGAGAGACGGGTAATCTTTTCAGTCTGGAATAGAATTAATATTCCCTTTGACCATTTTTAATTCCCATAAAATGGAAATTTTTGTTTTTAACCTTTTTCTTTTATTTTTTTGCCATTGGTGCACAGTTTAGACATCTATAAATTGAAATACTTTATTCTTTAAGTTTCATGAAGGATTAAAGCACAATGATGCTTTTCTGCACTGAGGATAGATAAAGTAGTAATCAATTTTGGCTTTCAGTACAGTACATATATTTCCTAAGGTGAAGAATTCTCTGTAAATTGCTAAAGTCAGCAAAGTTGGAATAAGCCCTTCAAAGCATTTCCTTTTTTTTTTTTTTCTAGTCAAAAGTTAGATCATATCCTGGATCATGAAGGTCCTGTCCTTGCTTGGGTACTAATTTACTTAAGCTATACTCACGTCAACCCCCGAAATATGAAGGAATCAGTTATTGTCTGTCTCAATTCAAACACACTTCTTTTTTTGAGCTTTTTAATAGAAAAAAAATCAAAAATTCAGTAACTTAAATTATGCAATGAATATTCAAAAGGTAAATTACACATCAGTTTAAAGTCCTTTATTATGCTGTCATCCTTGTTGCTGTTCTCCCTGGTGAGTCACTGAACCACACCTCTGTGGTGTAGATAGGGCAAACTCTAAATCCAGTCATGCCCTTTTCTTCAGTTTTAATATGCTGCTAAATATTTAAATACTTGTCTTCAAAAATATTCTAATTACTTTACACTTTACAATAGGAAATTAAACCATTTACAAAGGACAAACTATTAATTTCCATAGTTTATTCTTAAAGGGAACATTGTTCCCTGCCCAGAATAGCTTTGTTATTTTCCTTCTTAGCAAACATGTACTCCTATCAGGATAAGACTTCTTTCTTTCTTCTTCTTCTTTTCCTTAGGTTCCCTTTAGACCTACTGTTTAAGAAGGACAAAGACAACTTTTTAAAATTCTGTTTATGTTCTTGGGAAATGTCACTTGTTTGGCAGGAATCCTAAACAGTAGCACAGCTTGATCCCCCTGCACAGCCCTACACACAGCCAGACCCGACATCAGGAAGCTTTTTCCATGACAGGCATAAATTAAGCTGAAACTTAGTTGTAGAATAATGGATAATGTTTTCTAGAATGGACAGTCTGCATGTTCTTATACCTCTTTAGTGGGTCAGTTCCCTCTTCTAAACTTACCTTAAAAGAGATTAAAAAAAGAAAAAAGATATCCAGACTTTTAAAGTTTTGTGTGGTTTAGGTGGTTTATCAGTGGTTTGGTTTTGTTTTGTTTTTTGCTTGGTTGGTTGCTTGGTTGGTTAGCTGGTTGGTTGGTTGGGTATTTGTGGGAGGATAAAGGGTTTTCTTTGTTTAGGTATGGGTTTGAGTGTTTTTGGTATAGTTCTTTTTGGGAAGGGTGGAGGGGAGAGGTGTTTTTTATTTCCCTTGAGGATTCACTATGAAACTAGTTATTCAAAGCTGTGAATTGCTTTGTTGCAAGTGACCAAACTAATTTTGGCAGCGCCTTGTGCACAGAAATTTTTAGAAACTTTACTGAAAAGTTTTAGAAAGTTCACAGTAAAAAGGTGAAGATGCCATCTGTTCATGCATAAGTGAGCAAGGTTATATTCAAAGGAGACCTTTTTCCCCTTCTTCCTCTTCAGTGTTGATAGAAAACATATTAATTAGCACTTTCTCTAATAGAAAGCTGAATCTGCGAAGAAGTAGGATTGAGAAAGGTATTCAAATAACAGACATACTGGCTGGCCAATATCAATATTTCCTGACATAATCATGAATTGCTCAGTTGTGAAGAAGCCCTCAGGTTTGTGGTAAAAGGCCAAGTGAACAAAGTCAGCAAGGGTGTCATTCACTCTTCACTAAGCCTTGCTTCCCACAGCACGTGGGCCGCTGTTGCAGTCCTTGGGAGAGGGCAGGAGGAGGGACAGTAGAAGCAACCCAAACACAAATGCACCCACTTTGCAGTAGATTATTCTTAGCAGAAGTTTGGTGTCATACATATAGACAGGGTTGCATCTGGATCTAAGCTGGGAAGATGCCTCAGGACTGTGTCGTCAGTTTAGCAGGGACTTTGAGGGATCTGTGTACCATACTCTGCCATACGCAGTCAAAACATGCAGAATAGACCAAAATTGTGCTCTTCATGGACAGAAACAACAGAGGAACTACTTTGATTCCTCCAGGGAAATATCCATTGTCTTGAAATGCCTTTCATTCTCTTTACATATATAACACCACTATATATTTTTAAGCAGCCACTCATCTAATTTAGTAAATAAGTGATTCTGTGGTTATGCTTTTTTCTTCATCTTATCTGATTATGATGATGAATAAAAAGCAAAACTTTAATTTTTTTTTTTTTTAAAATTATGGACACATTTTAGCAAGAATGTGAAAAAAAAGGTTTAGGAGAAAAAATTGCCTTAGGGGTTTTTTTCTGCCTTCTCTAGTGCCTTTTTAAAAAGAGTCAATAACCTCTGGGAAACCTGACTTTGAATTACATCTTATAACTATTTTGTTTTCCAGCCTAAGGCGTGCTTAGAACTAAAAAGTCCTTGACTTTTTCTGATTTTTTTTTTTTAAATGAAAACATGATCTCAAGTGTTTTGAACGTAGTACAGAGTTATTATTTCTAGAACATTGATCCCTCTACTTTTACAAACTAATGGACGTTCAAGTATATTAAGGACTGAGATGCTCAGTTGATGCTAATGGATAATACAAGTCTTTTTGTAGGACAACATTAACTGAGAATGCCTGTGATCAAACTTTTTAAAGCTTGTTGTTCCATCAGTAAACTAATTCAAAATTATGACCCTGTAAATTTCTTAAGTGGAGGACATTACAGATATAAATATTATGCAAACCCAAAGGGAATTTTGTATATTAGCTACATATAGGTGTGTCATAAGTGTTTATGAGACAAAGCCAGTGAACTAAGTGATTTGGAAACATCACACTGGATGCCTACCCCTTCTGAACAAGCAGTATTAAAAAGTTAGGATGAGCAATACTAGTAATCAGATAATTTTCTATTTTGTTTAATTTTACTTACAGTATAAGCCTCTTTGCAGCTTTGATATGTGCTTAGATTTTCAAGAAATTAGCAGGCTGCTTTAAACTTTTAAAGTTATCATTTTAACTGGGGATTTGAGTGGGCAGCTTTTAATATTTGGTGATAAGTATGTTATTATATAGAAGCTAATTAATTATTTGAAAGACTTCTTCAAAGCAAATGAATCATTAAAAAAAAAAGGCAGGTGGAGAAAACAAAGAAGTAAAGAGAAAAGGTAGAGAACTTAGATCCAGCAGCTTCTGTTTTAATTTTTGTGCCTAAAAGACAGAAGTTTCTCTCATTATCACATGCCTCATTATTACTCTTTCAAATTAGACCACTGGAAGTTAAATGTTGTATTCATACCTACAATTCAGCATTCAGCAATATTAAACAGTCTGGGTTTGAAGTAAATGAATACTTTTTGAAACTGAGCCTTTAAAGGCCATCGTTTACTAAGCAATCCATAGAAAAGTAATAAAAATATGAACTTGATCTAGCAGGTGAACCTAGACTAAATGTCTATAGCTTAGCAGAAAAATTACTTTAGTTAGTATTTTGGTTTATAAGCCGCGTGTAATATTCATTTCTCTGTAAATGTGTGTTCATAAACATGGGTAGGATGGACTGGTTTTCTAAATCGTAGGAACAGTAATATCATAATGCATTGTCCACATAGTAAAAAAAGAAAATTAAAAAATCCAAATACCAAAGCACTTTCAGAAGAGTGGGGAATAGGTGGTCGCTAATGAATTTCTCACTTTCTGAGTAAAATAAGGTTATTACCTGTGCAAGGACTAAGCTGTCACAGCTGTGCTCTGTGCATCCTTCAGTGAATCTGAGCAGTGCCCAGAATTAGCTACAGTCAGCATTCGGCCATTACTATCTAGGATAGTGCTTACAGAAAAGGAAACACGAAATGAAAACCCACAAGGGGTGTGCTGGAGACATCCAAAGCAAATAGACCTGAAGTAGACTTAGACAGGCTTTAAAGCCAGTGCACTTCATAAAAATAGTGAGTTGGATGGTATAGTAGAAAGTGAAGTCAGCAGGCATAACTTTCACTCTTCCAGAAATCCCAAGAGAGTATTTGAAAGTGCTGTCTCTCTAAAGTAGATTCCAATACTTCTTGCACTTAATGGTAAGGATGACAACTTACTTTGAAATGCAGAAGATCACTGGAAAGAAGGAGTCATTAAAATACTGGAAAAAATGCAAGGTTAGACAGAAAATACTGAACAAAGGCTTCCTGGGAAAAAAGTAGTTTTGTGAAAAATAAAAGAAAAAAAAGCAAACCAAGAAAATCTCCTTACATAATGGTTCATGTAGAGTAGAAAATTTACAAAAGAGAGAGCACATAGATGGACAATAAATGTGTGTTTAGAGATTCACAGGGGATCTAAGCCTCCGCTTCATCCAGTTCAGCCCAGTTCATAGACTTGTCACAATTCTGATGGAAGTCACTAAGATAAATAGTACTGGAGGTTACCTTTTTCCTGTCTTTAACTCTCACCTGTACATTAGAGTTTTTATTAGCATACATGTATGAAATGTAACAATTAAAATTTTTATTTTTCTTGTTTTCTGGATTAGTACAGATTTCAAAACCTGAAAGTTTGTGAAATGCACTTCTTTGTTTTCAGCACATCTTACTCAGAAAAAAAAGAAAGCTTAACTTTTCAGCTAAATAATTTGTAAAGAGAAATCATTTATTTTTCTTTTGGATTTCAAATATCTAGGAAACCAAAATAAGAATATATGCTAACCTTTTTTTTCTGCAGAGAATCTCCTGTTGTTTTCAAGTCACACTTCTTCATACTTTCTATTTGTCTATATTTCTTCCCATGAATTTATTTTTCCATTCTGGGAACAGTTGTAAAAGAATGTATGAAGAATCCTTCAAATCTAGTCCACTGTAAAACCTAAAGAATAATTAAATTTCAGACAGAATTTATTTTTTTAAAAAATGCTCTCAAGACTGAAAAATTCCGTAAATAGGGTGGATGGGATATGACTGGGTTTCCCTCTTTGACACTAGTTTTTGAACAAAACCAGTGAGGCTTCTTCTGAATATCTAATGTCTCTGAAGATTAGAGTCTTCACAGACAATCTAAAAATCCAGTACGTGGGAGCAAAACAAGTAAACAAGCAATGTCTGAATAAAGGCAGAGCATCCCATTCAAAATGAAGTAGAATACAATGGCAGAGCTTGTTTTTAAACTTGTACCTTTACAGACAAAGGTGTCACACCCTGTGGTAAAAGTTCACACTCTGTGGAAGCCTAGAAGATAAAAACACAGAGAGCCAGACAGCTGTGGAGCCAGCCAAGGATTGCTGGTAAGAACACACCGTGAGAAAGAACAGGATGTGGCTGGAGAAAGGGGACATACAGAGGTAGGACAACACATTTTTCTGGGACAAATGTCCTTGTTCTGGCTCCTGAAGTGGCACAGTACAGTGGAGGTGTAGGAATGAGTTCAAGAAGCATGCATGGGCTATATGGGGAGATCAAGGCCACCAAAGACCCCCAAAGTTCTCTGAGCCACTTCCAGAACCACTTCTGTCTAGAAGAACAGACTCTGCAAGATAACTAATTTACATAGGAAGCAAGAAACATATACCCAGAGCAGGGAAAAGTTGTCTATAAAATGGTACCTCACAACACCTGGGAGTGCGCCCCAGGACACTCTATCAGACAGATCGACGCCCAGTCCAGGACTATTGATGTGTCTCTTTCCTCCTTTCTCTCCCCCTCTCTCACGATCTCCCCTACCCCTTTGTTCAAAACCCACTGCCATGCGCTTACAATAGGAGATAAAGGACTAATTTACACCACTTTCCATGACAAGTATATAATACACTAACAAATCTTTGTAAGCTTTTGCAGACCCTCTGACTTATGTCACTCCTTTTGAACACAAGCATCTATGAATCTTGGGTGCTCCCTTCCTGTTAAGGGTGGGACACTACATCATCACACATTGTCTGTGTATATTAATAATCTTTAATCTATCTTTTATTTTTAATCTATATAAAATAAAATAGAAATTTTAAATAGAAATTATATTTATAGTCTGTTTCCATTACCCACACATCAATACTCACATTACCCTGGACACTATATGAGCAAATTGTGCCAGGGTTACCTGATGACCTCTCTGACAGAAGAAGCAGATGATTCCGAATCCTCAAACACTCGCAACTGTAGTTCAAGCAATTGTGTTACAGTGTTCACGAAGATTTGCAGTATAACTTTTCTTATGTTCATTTTATACTGTCAATGACCAAAAAGAAATCACTTACCTAATTTCAAAGATGCAAAACTGAAAACATAGATTTCTTTACAGAAAACAGACCTCTCCTCGGTGATGGTCAGTTCCTCGCTAGAATTTAAGGTTATTATATAAGCTATCAGCCACTTCTGTCTCAGGATGTGTAAAGTGATGTTCTAGAAAGAATTTAAAAGGCAAAGTGTTTTTCTAAATGGAAATTTTATCAAAAGATATCTAACTTCCAGTAGCATCAAGCTGAGAAAAATTATTCAAGAATATCAGGATAGGAAGTGGTTACAAATCACTGAAAACAAAGTTTAGCATGGAAGCAGTTTTTAAAGGCTTGCTAACAGCAGGAACACTGATGTATCTGTAATTAATTAGAATGAATACAAGGACAATATGAAAGCATCAGGTAGACGTTTTCTTTGCTGGAATACTATGTCACAAGTCAAGCTACTACATAACTGTAGAGGAAATGACTGTCTAATAGAGGTATAGCAAAATGTTCTTTTTCAGCAAACAATTGAGTTAATACCCAAGCTTCATAACCGTTTTCTGTTATCTTTCTTGTATCAAAAAGCTGAATATACTACCAGTCTCACAGTGAAGAATAAGAGAAGAGAAAATGGCCAAAATTTCACAACTAAGCCTGTAGGGAATTTGAACAAAGATTCATAAATATAAAGTAATATTTTAAAAAGATTTAAATGTCATGATCTTACTCTAGGTAAAAACCATATCTAGTGCAATACAAAAACAAAATTGACAAACTCATTTTTTCTGCTCATTCTTAAAATGCCATCTATGAAAAAGTTCTTCCCATGCTTTTTGTCAGAAACAAGCATACCACAGGACAGTCAGACCCTCTGCTGGAGGTTGAATGAGGACCTTATAACTTGCCTAGATAACAGTCACACATTCAAGTCTAATTTTCCTGTGACTATGAGACTCTTATTCTTCTAATTATCACATTCTATTTCTGTGCTTTTATGGGGAAAACTCCTTTAATAAACCATTTCTTCTGCCTTTCGCTAGGAAGATATTTGAAAGTTGTAAATAAACAAATATTTATCACTTTTAATCTAGAGAAACGAATAGGATTGGAACACAAAATTGTAACAATGAAGACTGAAGATTAATATCAACTTTTTTCATCCCAAATATGCAGTTTTTGAGTTATGGCTTTTCACAGTCATTTTTATTTAAAAATCCAAGCCATAAAAATAAATATATTCTGCTTCTGAAGAATACTGTAAGATAACGTTATGAATGTCTTTCACAGTAGCATCATAACTGGTTTGTGAATCTACAATCTCAGATTTCCCCATCAACATATACCAGGAAAAGTAAGGATATTTGGTGATCAAGGGGATTAACTGTTTGCATTCTTCTTATTATTTTGCTATTTCCCCTCAAAATAAAAATGGACAATTAAATCATTTTTTAACCACCATGACAATTACGATCTAAGATAGATTTCCCTTACAATAATTTGCTATGTGGAATGGAAACAAATTTGGAATTTGAAACAAAAAATTAATCTCATGAAAGTAATAACTTTCTTGGAGATATTTTTTAGCACTTAATACTCTAGTGAAAAGAAAAAACCAAACCCCTACCTTTTTGCAACAATTAATAGCTCACTTACTCTGCCTAACATTTAGAGATTATTTTTTCCTGGTCCGTTCCTGTCTCCTGGCATAAAATTTCAACTCTTCCTAAGGTTGTTATTTCTGTGAGAAATAGAAGCTAAAATCCATTCACCCACCCACTAGTCCAGTTAACTGATCTGTTTATTGCTGTTAAGTACTATAGGATTCTCCATAATCCCAGACAAAATCCACTGACGTCTATGATGATAAGTGCCTAGACAAAGAGAGTGGGGATATAATGAGAAAAGCAAAATGCAATTTTATAAATATTCTGTGTATACAGAACAATTACTAAAATACAGGAATAAGAATATGTAATAAAAGCACCATGAAATTAAGGTCTTTATTGTGTTTTCAATCACTTGTAATTTTTTTTAATATTTGAAAGCTTGAACCTTTTAAGATCATGTTTTCATCTTTTTTTTTAATAAATATTCTACCCAGAAATGTATCTTTAAATAACAAATTGGTTAGTTTGTTTTAGTAGAAACAGATGGCAAGCATGAATTATGAACAGCTCAAAAAAGATCAGCCTTTGAGCTCATGTGCAAAGGAAGGTTTGGTTCTGATTAGAGTAAGATGAGATCATGTTATATTTCCAGTATTTGTGGTAGCATGAAGCAAGTAACCTAAAACTAGGTTAATAACTAAGGAGTTGGTGCTGGTTTAAAATCAATGTTTCAAGCAATAGATTACCAAAGCGCATTTTTTTTCTTTTAGTGATCAGTAGAACTTAACACAATATATGAACATGTTAATAAACAGGTTAGAAAGTCTGTTAGCAAATGAAGCAGATATTTTCTACATAACTCTTGCTTCTCTGGAGACTCTGCTTGGTTTTAGCAAGTGACCAAGACCGAGAATATGATTAGGACTATCAAGAAGGTGTCTTCTGTAGGCAAGTGAATAGGAATTTTGCCATTATTAGTAAAAGGCCAAAGGCTTTGTATGGACAAGAAAAAGCAAGGTCTCAGTTATAACCCAGGCTTGCCTTGCTGTAAGTTGGTTTCAGCTATTTTGAGGAATTGACGGTTTGTTCTGAGTCAGGGTTTGGCAAAGTAAATCTGAGTTGAATAGCAAGATAAAAATTTAGGGATCAATCTTCTTGAGGTATTTAATGTAAAATAATGTGAAAAAAGGATCTAAAATTCTTAAAATTTACAGTTTAATCAGCAAGCTAGCAAGATTTTTGAAACAAATTTAAGACTTATTCTTCGTAAAATGTAAACCTATCCTTTCAGAACAATAAATTTATAAGAATAGAAGCAGGTCCAATGTCTATATATGGACATCCAGATAACAAAGGTAGTCAATAACATATGTGATTAGCATTTACACACTAAGTAACATATTTCCATCATGGGACATAATCAGGCATATGTGTCTGTCTGTACACACACTCTCACTCCCTGGCAAGGAAATATGCCCTATTGTAGAAATATATATATATATCTACATTTGTACATAACTTTACACATCATAAAAAACTTGAAACAGATTAGTACCATTAAGCCAGTGAAAACTTACTGCAACAGCTCTCTAAAGATGATGCTAGTCTATTTCCTTGAGAAATTAGAATTGAAAAATTATTAGGGCTTAGATAAGCACCAAATTAGGTGAAAGTGTCCTTACATGTAGTAATGGAGGAGATCTTTTTTCCCTTGGCTTTAACCCTAGTGTAGGAGAACATGAATAGACAACAAAAAGGCCTGGAGCCCAGGTATAAATCAATATGAATTCAACAGGAGGCTATGGATATGTAGATTAAGGGTGACCTGAATATTCTACATCATTTCATCATGACATATATTCAGGTATCTGCTTTAAAAAATACCCAAGCTTCTACTTTTCAAAGCCAAAAAGAGATTATTACATGATTATAGGATTAAAAGAGTAAGACATTAAAAAACAAAAAGAAAGCAAAATACATAACATTTGTAATAGAACCGCAGGTTCTTAACAAAAATGTACTTGCCGATGTTTGCATAAGTCTCAGGAATCTCTGGAAAAGTTTGCATTAATTATTACATACCTGTTTATTTATGGACTAGACTGACTTCTTGCATTGTGTAAAGCCTTCCTCTCTCATGAATTAAACTAGTCTGCTCTAGGAATAAGATATTTTTTCTTCTTTCTGGAAACACAGAGATTTCTTCTTAAGACATAGTCATTGACAGTATGATTTTAAACTGATAGGCAAAATTTGCTCTTAACCAGAGCCTAATACATTCCAATTATTCAAGAGTCTTAGGCAGTTTTTTTGTTATACTGTTAGTAACTTTATTTGATTTATTAGTTCACCAGAAGTAAGAGCTAGGTAAATTTATCAAATTTGTCAAGCTGTGTAAATTGTAAAACAGTGTAGCAACGAGAACAATACAGGTTTTATTAAAAAAATCCCAAATCCCAAACAGTAGGGGTACATTATTACAAAACTGAAAGTTAAAAAATATAAGCACAATGCAAGAAGTATATGAATTGGTGCTATGGGTCTTCATGCATTTTTTGAATAACAGTGTCAAATCAAACTCTTTCTACCCTTTCCTTCTTCACAACTAATTTTTCACCTTTCTTGCATCATCTCTTAAATTTTGCTGTAATATCCATTTTTGAGGCTACGCTGAGTTTAATTATGGTTCTGATCTTGTTAATTTTTAATTTTTTGAATTTTCTTTTCTGTTCGAGATGTATGTGTTTATTGGTTCTCCATCCTTGGTAAATCACTTCTATACACTAATGCACTGCAGGAATTAATAACTATTATCGTAGTATTGAAGATGAGATAAATAGATATAGATATATAGATATACACATGAATATATTGCAATACATATGTATCTATGAAAGTGTGATATATATTATAACTGCATTGCAGATAAAGCATAGGATTAAAGCAGAGGAGCCAATTTGGTATATATGTATTTGTATTCCTGCCATATACAGATCCTATTTTTCAGGGGTATACTAAATGGAAAAATACCATCACCATCATTTAAAATTTTTACCTTTATAGAAGCTGACATGTAAACACAGTCTTATTGAATCCACTTCAAGCAACCTCAGGAAAGAGATTAGCATGTCTTCATTTCATCTGGTCAGCTTTCCCTTGGATGTCATTCACTTCACTGAGAATTCCATATTCTCATCTTCTGAATCTTCAAAATGTGTAGTGATGTTTTTAATTTTTTACTGCTACTAGTGAATTTTTAATGACAGAACACTTTCTTCAAAGAAGTCTGAAAGGACTACAATCCCTTCCAATTTTGCTCTGTTGGGCTTGGTTTCCTTTTGGCATGACTCCTGTGGAGTTTATACTGCTGATGTACCAGTGTATTCGTTGTCATTGAAATGGATTTACTCGATAACTAAATATCAAAGAGTTTTACAACACTGTAAAAATTGTATGTTATCAAGCACACAGTATGCCTTTTGCTCTTCACAGAAACCATATATATAAATGGTAAAAATGGTAAAAATGACAAGCATTTTGCCCAAACTATTCTAGCCTGAACTGCCAATGTCACAACAACGCACAGGGGACTTTGGATTTAGACTAAAGTATTAAACTTTAAATACCTGCTGACATATGGATGCTTTGAAAACTGGAGAGAAAAACAACCATATCTAGGAGCTACCTTCTATGATGAAATATATTGTTTAATCAATTGCACCATTTTTTTCCCCTCAAAGAGGAAAATAAGGACAAAAGGACCCCAGGATTTGATGTAATGCAGCATGTTTGTGAGATGAAATGCAAACTGAAACTGACTTGAAATGTTTCATATTTGTTCTACACAGAAAGGTGTTGTTCTTTGTGTGTTTTGTTGGGTTTTTTTTGTATTTCAATCTCTGTGAAATCAAGCACAGCCAATGCATTTTTGGTTTAGTTTTCTTTGAAATTTTAAAGTCAGAGAGATCTCTGTGACTTTGATGCTGATCAAATCTGATGTCAGCTCAAAATTCCCAGTCAGTTTAAATGTGTTGCTTCAAATTGAAGCATGAGACTGAATTCAGATAATAAAGCTATAATCCCTATATTTTGCTATTAGCATATCTATATACTACTACAGTTTCTTTCTCTTATGATTCTTCTTACAACAGCATGATTTAATAGAACACAGTTTAGTTTCCTTATGATTCCACTCATTGACAATCAAAATGAACATTTAAATATGTTGCTTTTTAAATCTTCTCACTCTTTACTACACATCAATAGAATTAATAATTCTGCCTGCTCTTTTCCAGTTAGTGTAACTGGTTTTATTGTGAATCACTGTGTCTATGTTCTGCAAAGTAGTATGTTCATAGGTGAGTTAGAACATCATGACCATATGTCCAGCACTGCAGGGAAAATCTATCTGAGGGTTGAGGTATTATGAAACAAAAAGTAAATTACTGTGAGAATTACTGAATACTGAAAGCTCTATTTTATGATAGAGAACAACCAAGATTTTGTGTTAATTGGTTAGAGACCGAAGAATAATCAATCCTTGATATAACATGCAGATAATTAAAATAATGTTAAGGAATGCTGTTGGTTTTGGTTGGTTGGTTTGTTTGTGTTTTTTACCTAAAATTTTTCTCTAACAAATGAAATACTTAATCCTAAACACGAACAATGCAAATCATAAACATGTATGGGGAGATATTTTTAAAGCTGAAAATAGAATTTAACAGATCAAAATCAAATTTCTTATTCTATTTGCAAATATATAGATTCTCCATCAATTTTTATTACGAGATTGACTATATAATTTAACTGTAGCACCTATGTGTTAATTAAACCATCAAGTGTTCACACATGGTAGTTAGGTGTCACTGTTTGTTGTGGTTTTATCTCTCATGGTGGTATAAGGTACACAGAGAGATCTCCTGATTTGTATTGCAAGACAGCGCTCTAAATTGAAAACTATGTCTCTCTGTCCTGGACTTTATTTACCAACATGCTGGCCAACCAGCATGATAAATTATTTCATTTGAAATAATTTTTTTTTGTATTCTTTGAAATAGTCTTATTTTGTATTTTTGTAAATTTTTTTTTCTCATTTTTAGGGTACTAATGGTAGGATCACATTAGGAGACAACACATGAATAAATAAATGCAGATTGTCATCACATGTTAGAGCAACAACCTTTTCCCATTGTTTTCTTAATTGGCAATTACTAAATCATGCAGCCACACTGCCATACCTTAATAATTAGTAAGACAAAATCAATCAACTTCCGTTAAAGAATATTCAAGATTTTGCTCAGACTGAGGCTCAAAGTTTTTGATGTTGTATGAACTTGTCTATCCACACCTGAGGTCAGAAGTGGCCAAAAAGTCATTATAACTTCGTGGCAATTGGTGTTGATGTCAACAAAATGAATCCCTGGGCTAATTCCAGGATAAGTGTGCAAGTGTCTACAAAATAATTAGCAGAGCTAGATAGACTGAGCAAAAATGTAAGTGACCATTTAGTGAGGGTGATCACTCACAAAATGGTGAGTGGCGGTGTCTTTGTCTGTTAGTCTCAAGGACAGGTCTCATTTACAGTACAGTGCTGTAACTTTGAAATTCTCTGTCTAAATTTCAGCATTTAGAGATGAATACACAAGAATATTTAACTCTGGATATTAGCAAGTCTGTTTTAATGATTCATTCAGGCTGTCTGAGAGTTTTTCTTCCTTTTCATACCGAAATTCTGAGTAAGATATAATATTTGTCAGATAGTTTATATACTACTGTTTGCAAAGGAAGATAGAAGAAAATAATGTAAAGTCAAAATAAGTATTTAAGGGCTTAAAACACTTGGAATTTCAATCTGATAATCAATTCACCATGCATTGAACTCACTGTACTTACAGAACTAAGGCATTTTTCTGTGCAACAATCTAAAACAGTTATCTTCTTTGGAAAAATAGACAAATTTCACCTACACAACTTAACTAAATACTGACATTGGAATTTATGGTTTATCCTTATTTTTTTTTTTTTTCGAAAGGTATGCTATATGTTATTCTTCTGTACAGAGCGGACAAATTTTCAAGTGGAAAAGTCTATCAAGAGGATTTGCTTTAGATTAGAGAAAAGCAATGGTCTTTCTAACCATTTTCTCTGTTATATGATATCTTCTTATTACTATATATACAAAAAGTGGAATATTATGGAATCTTCTAAGATGAATTTCCATCTCCTTTTCTAAGTTTTAAATAAAGACTTCATTCTTTACTCTATCTCTACTATTTACTCTTATCAGTGTTAAACAGTAAAAAACTTGTACTTTTTTATAGGCTTTCAGACAATCTTTTAGCCAAATCTACTTAAAAACTAAGTGAATGACAGAATTCTATATGAAAAGATAAGGCGAATAACTATGGGTTATTTTGCGATCAGCACCTGTGATCTATTTGATGAGGATGTCACTGACAGCCAAAAAAATGCAATAACAGCTATAAAATAACACAAAATATGGCCTTTCTATATAATCTCATATCTACACTTAGAACAGCAGTAAGAAAAATAATCAAATCCTTACGGTATTGCTTGATTTAATGTATTGACTTCTATACTTTAAAGAACAAGGCAAAATACTGGGAATGAGAGTTTATTTCAAAGGTTAATACCCTCGTAGGTGCCTTAGTAAGTGAGAAGTAATTTTCCTCTTCTGGAAAATAATTTTTTAAAACTTCTAGGAATAACAGCCTCCCTTAAGATTTTCTGAAATACTTGTGTTCCATTGACAGGTAGAGATATGGGACAAAAATGAAATCTTGAAAGGTGGGTTATGCTTCATAAATATCAAAGTCACCTTTTACTAACCAGGAGTTCTCTATAATTACATCCCATATTTTATGTATGTAATGTCTTCTCCCAAAGATTTCAGAAAAGGAAATCGTTATACAATCTGCTTTGCTGCATTTTCTTCTATTCAAGAATATTATATTGTCTGGGAGATTTTATTTTCTTTTGTTCTAGTTTGGTGTTAATGATTCCCTGGTAGGTTTTGAGAATCTTGAACTGTTCTGGAAAATCTATGGATACTTTTATGTCTTGGAACTCCAAATCAAAATACTCATTCGTGTGGAGAACACCCACAGCATTAAAATTCAATGTGGCAGCTAAACAAGTAACAGAACACACAAATATTATCTTCATTTCATAAATGAGAAGCTGTCTAGTTAACTCTGGATCTAATGCACTAGCAAGCAATACCAAATCAATATGATTGATGTTACCTTAATTTTACTAAAAACATTTTAAGGGTACTGGAATTACTTAATTTTATTTGTTAAGCAGCTAAGGTTTGTTTATTAAAAACTGTCAAATATTAAATCTATGCAAACCAAAGCATGGAAATTTACCACATTTATCTGCAGTATTAATCTCTGATTTATATCTATCTGTGCTGGTTTTGGATAATAGATAATTTTCTTCACAGTACAAAGTATGGGACTATGTTTTGGGTTTGTGTTGGAAACTGTGGATAAAGCAAGGAGTTTTTCATTACTGCTGAGCAGCGCTTGCACAGAGTCAACACCTTTCCTGCTTCTCACACCTCCCCACCAACAAGGAGCCTGGACTGCACAAGAAGCTGGGAAGGGACACAGCTGGAATATTTGACTCCAACTGCCCAAAGAGACATTCCATACCACATGGCATCATGTTCAGCATAGATAAAGTGAGGGAAGAAGAAGGAGGAAGCGGAGGACATTTGGAATTATGACTTTTGTCTTCCCAAGTCAGCATTACATGTGATGGAGCCCTGCTCTCTCAGGGTTGGCCGAACATCTGCCTGCCCATGGATGAATTCCTTGTTTTGCTTTGCTTGTGTGTGCACTTTTGCTTTACCTGTTAAACTGTCTTTATCTCAATTCATGCGTTTTCTCATTTTCACTCTTCCCTATCCCACTGGGGCAAAGTGAGCAAGCAGTTATGTGGTGCTGGTCACCAGCTGGGGTTAAATATGACACCATCTTGCAAAAACCTCATTACATACAACCCAACAGTTATTCCATGTTTGAGCGTTTTCCTTATTCTTATATGCAATAAAATGTAATGACCTCATATGCAGATTTTTTTCTAGGCGCTAAGACCCCTGAAAATACATAAAAGTAGTACATGAAAGGATGTCCAGTTCCAGAAGAGTAGTACACCCTAGAATGCAGAAGACATCTGACAGTGAATAAAGAATGGACACAAAAGTATGTGTGAGACAGACGAGCATACGGAGTTAGAGGGTACATTAAAAGTAGGTTTAGTGGCTCTGAAAAGAAACCTATATTTAGAAGACATCAAATGAAGGAGAAGTGCTAAGTATGGGTTTCTCTGCCTATTTCTTGTGTGCTCTTTTTTTTTCTTTTCCATAATTACCTTGACTTGATGGTAAACAGCAATGGAAGATCCTCTATGTTTCCACCTTCTAGCTCTACATAAGTCTTTCTCTAGAGTCTGAAAGTCAGATCTTTGATATTATTTGGGGGTGGAGCGGGGTGGGGGGGCG